>OX439139.1:34819167-35323080 GCA_949318255.1 Pollenia labialis | reverse complement strand
TTCATCTACCTGTAAAGTATAATAAGAGCTGCTGGTGTTTCTAGTGCTAAGTAATAAACAGAATTGCATTAACTCTGGCAAGTGGCCATTTGGCCACATAAATCAGATTTGGCTGTCTCCTTACATATCAAAAGAAGAACCAAACTTAAGCCCTTATGACACTACATTTTTTATTCATTAATTGATATAGAATTGATAGAAAGAAACAGTAAATGCTAGAAAGAGCAAACTATAAAAATTGTACACAAAGTTTTTTAGTTTTTTCTCTTGTTATGGTTTTGTTTCAGGGATGGCGTTGAGAATTTTTAAAATTGTACCAACAACCTATAAAAATTTTACTTTTTTACCCTAATTGTCCTAAAAGATTTTTTTAGTTGAAATTAATTTTATTTATGTTCTTATAAAACACCACAAAAAGGTATTATAAATCTCAGGTTAAAAAATATCAACAAAAAAGTACAATTGAAACAACTTAGCCATCCCTGTTCTGTTAGTTGTATTAAATGTTGCCAACTTTTTGTTTATGAGAAACCTTAATACAAAAAGCGGTAAATCGCTGAATTTGCCCATAAACCGCTAATGCAGCAACACTTTTAATATTTCAAGCTTGAAATGTCAATTTTAATTTGAACAATTTTACATTTTTTTTGACATAACTTCATTTTTTATCGATAACTTTAGTAAAATGTTTGACAGTTTGCCATTATCTTAATGCAGCTGAACCCTTCGCACTTGGTAAATTTTCCTATTACTTTATATTTGCACTGTTCACCGAAACTTGAACAATGCATTAAAAATGTATTGTCATAAGGGCTTTAGCATTTTTAACTCCTGCGTAAAATTTGTACTTCTCTATGGATGTGAGTCATGAAATGCAACCAATCGGCATATAAAATCGCTAAAAGTTTTTATAAAATAATGTTCGTTGAGAATTCTAAAGGAAAAAATAACGACACAAATGTCATGTTCGCCAATAAACAACACAAACATAAGTAGTTCGTACAAACATTAATTTTTTATTTTTGTTTTGTTTTGCAGACGGCGATAGTGCTGCTGAAATTTTGCTCGCTATTTGTTTAAAACGGAGGGGAAATATAAAATAAAGGACAAGAATTTGGAGCATGGAATGATGCTTAAAACTTATAAAATTTACGACTAAAAATGATTTCGATGCGGTTTCTTCAACGTCTTCATCTGCAAAGTTGTCTCTGAAATTTTTACATTTAGCACAAAACAACACAAAAAGCTTGACAATCATGTCTGTCAAATATTCAAAATTTTTAATATTCCTACAAACATTTTTCAAATGTTTGTTCTAATAACAAACACCCCAATTAGCAACAGAAATATTTGTACAAACGTTAAGATTCGACATGTTTGACAAGCAATTTGTGAGGCTTATTTTGCCCTTAAGAATTTTTACGCCTTAACCAATTTCCAACGAACGGCTGCGGAGAGAAACAAAGGCAAATATAAAAAGAAAAGAAATTCTTATAGAAATTGGTGCTGAATTGGGTACGTCTCACGACGACCTACGAACGATACAATATGAAATGCAATTGCATGAAACCCTCACGGCAGCCGAAGGAGCGGTTGGCCATCGCATCCATGGTATCACCAAATTTCATCAGAAGCTGGCAGGCAAAAAATAGCGTTAACGAGATGAAAACACAAACGTTGTACAGAAATTAATGAAATAGATATGTTATCGTTCTATGTTCATTCTAGCAACGTCGAGTTTTTTTTTATATACGGTAAATGATTTACTTAAGTTAAGCACGATTTTTTCTCGAAATCCATAATTTTCAATAAGACATAACCACTGTTCAAGCACTAGGAAGGAACATTTTCATACAATTGTTATTGTATGCAAAACACTATGCTACACTTAATGCCCGTTTGGTGGCACTGTGTACAAAAACAAAACGAGTGAAAAGAGGTAGAGAATAAAAATACAAACAAAATGGGACCTATTTCTCACAGTGTATAAAAATGCAGCTTTATGCTTAAACATGTTGTTTGAATTGAATGGTTGGTTGGCTCGTTGGTCTGTCGGTCGAATTTTTTGGGCTGGTTGCTTATTTGTTTGAGTATATTTTTTATTTTATTTGTTTTTTTTGTTGTTGTTGTTGTTATTGTTGCTGCTGTTTTCTTTGTTGGTGTTGGTTGTATTGAATAATGCATATAATCTGCTTTTGGGGTTAATAGTACTTGGAAATCATTTCACAGTGCGGTTGTTGTATTTTTTTCTTCCTCTTATTTTTTTTATCATATTACTACTGTTCTTTGTATATTATTTTTATTATAAATTCTGCAGTATTGCCCAGTTTATTAAAAATTTAATACTTAAAAGTTTATAAAACAGAAAAAGTTTCAAATAAAGTTTGCTTTTTTGTAATTGAATATGTTTATATTTAAGCTTCTATAAATAAAGTGTTTTGTTTTTTTGCGAAAGCATTAAAAGCAAATCTTTTTGTATTATATAAATTAAGAACGAGTAACAAAAAACAATTTAATGGTGTTAAAAAACAATAATTTTTAAATTTTATACAATTGTTTAGGGAAAACGAGGAAACAAAAATATATAATAACAGTTAAAAAAAAGTTATGAATGGATTAACGGTGAAAAGTTTATAATATTTATAAGAATTTTTATTATCTGTTTTAGTAGATTATACTAAAAGTTTTAAGTTTCTAACGCAGAGAAAAATTTGAAAAAAGTTGCGTTGTTGAAAAAAAAAATGAGAAATACAGACATAATTTTCTTGAGCCTTTTTCCTTCTATACAACCATTTTATCTCAAAAAAAAATCTTGTGTAGGATAATTTTTTATTAAAATTTTCTGTAGAAAACATTAAAAAAAAACAAGTAAGAATGTACAGTAGAGTGTCCCAAAAAAAATCTTTTTTTGACGCTCAAGCATAATTTTAAAGTTTATGGGGTAACGTATTTTTGAGATTTTTTTTTCAGATTTTTCGGAAGAGGTTTAGAGGTCGTTCAAGTTGAATTTTTGCTAAAAACGGGTCTGCCGGACTTTCTTTATGTTTTCTTCATAACTTTGTCAAAAACCACGATTTTCTTTACTTGTAAGAAAAAAGCTAAAAAGAAAAATGTCCAAGCTTTATTTTTGTGTACAAAGACTATAATAAATTTTAGTTTTTTTATTAAGAATAAAAATTGGGAATTAAGAACGACAAATTGGGAATTTTCTATATATATAAAAAAATTTCTGTACAAAACTTTTATTCTATAGAAAATTGTTTGTATAAGACAGTCGATTTTAACTTTAAAATTTTTAATAGAAAATTGTCGGTATAAAGCTATTTTCAATATTTAATATTTCTTTTATATTAATTTTGTGTTTAAGACTATTTTCTATAGGAAAAACTTTAGATGGCTATTTTTATAGGGGTTTCTTTGTTATAAATTATCTATAAGTATGTATTTAATACATTAATATACAAATACTCATACATATACACTTATATTTGTCGTTTTTAAAAGGATGGGATAAACACTTTCATCACCCTTCGTAAAAATTACTTATAAAGTAATTATCTTTTCAAACCCTTCATTGCTACCAATAATTCTCTTATTGTAGTTATACTAATTATATTTTAATGATCTACTTTTGTTGCTCAATAACTGAAACCAAAAAAAACGAAATCAGAAGTTTTTGAAACTAGATTTTTCGTTCATTTAAATGCGTCAATAATTTAAATTTATTATATTAAAGTATAACAATACATTATTGCTGGGTAATTATTAATGTTACATATAAACACACAAAATTTATTCATTTTTTTATAAAAGTATCACTATAATACAGAAATACAGCTGTGTTCATGATTTTGTATATTTTAATCATATTTTATAAGTTTGTGTATGTATGTATGTATATGGACTCATTTCAGTTGATGGTTGACTGTCTGCTAGACAACCATAAAATACAGCCAAAACTCGCTTTTTATATACAAGCACACAAAGGCACTTTTATTATTTTCATTATCGTTTTTATTATTATGGGACATAAAACAAAATGCTCGTGTTGTTCAATATCCATCAATCAAGGTGATTAAATGTTGTCGATTTTAATTAACGAAATATGTACACACAGATACTTATACAAACTTAGATACATAAACGAATACACACACACACACACACACACACACACAAATACAAAGATCCAATTGTGCTATGTTCCCACATAAAAACAGCAATATTTCACAAAGTACCCAGTCATTGAAGGTTATGGCAAAAAAATCTACTCATTTGCTTACAAAAAAAAAATAAAAATGAAGCGGGAAAAATTTTAATTTAATGATGAACAAAAGATCGTTAAAAAAACGTATTGAAAGAAATGCAAAAAACGCTAAATTTCATTTCGATTTAAATTGTTCAAAGTCAACAAGAAACGTAATTAAAAGGACAGCTTTTAATTTTCTATTATTATGCACATTTAATATTAATTTGCATATACAGCAAAATATTCAATGGAAATTAGCTTTAACTGAAAAGTTTCCATACATTTTAGTCTTGTACTTTAGGAAAAATAAAATTCTAAAGAAAATTTTCTATAAAAAAATAGTTTTATAAAGGAATTTTTTTATAAAAATTTTAGAGAGAATTTTTTGCAAGTTTTCTTAAACATAAAATGGTCTAATACAGCAAATTGTTTATAGAAAACAATGTATGGAAAACTGTCTACAAAAACTAAGACTACAGAAAATTTTCAATACAATATAGATTTGTATAGAGACATTTTTATAAAAAATAGTCTGTTGCCGAAAAATTTCTATAAAAAATAGTCTTACACAGAGAAATTTTCTATGAAAATAGTCTTTTTAATAGAAAATAGTTTAAACAAAAAAATTAGTCCTATACAAACAAATAATAGAAAACTTTATAAAAAAAAATACTCTTATACAGAATATTTTCTATTAAAAATAGTCTCGCACAGAAAAGATTTCTATGAAAATAATCTTATTTACAAATTTTTTAATAGAAAATATTCTAGCACAAGAAAAATTCTTAAGAAAATAATTTTATTCAAATTTTTCTATTAAAATAGTCTTTTACAGAAATTTTTTTAAATAGAAATTAGTCTGATAAAGAAAAATGTTTAAAAAAAAAAGTTTTAAGCAGCAAAATTTTATATTTTCACATAGGAAAATGTTCTAAGAAAATAATCTTATTTACAAATTTTTTAATAGAAAATATTCTAACACAAGAAAAATTGTTAAGAAAATAATTTTATACAAAAAATTTTGTATATAAAAAATAAAAACAAATTTTTAGCAGAAAATATTCTTATGCAGATATTTTCTATCACAAAGAGTCTTAAAATTGTTTATGGAAGAAAAATGTACTAAAAAATTATATAATAAATACTCTTAAATAGAAAATTTTTTATTAAAAATAGTATCACACAGAAAAAAATATCTATTAAAATAGTCTTATGCATTAATTAATTCCCAATTTTAATTCTTGATAAAAACACTGAAATTTATTGTTGAAGGGATAAGCTATTCCTATGCGCATTTCACTGGTTGACAGACGCTTTTCTTAAGCAAATTTGCTGCAAAAGACTATTTTCTGCTAAAAATTTTTTTGTATAAGACTATTTATATAGAAAGTTTTTTTTTGTATAAAATTATTTTTTATCAATGTAGTTTCGTGGGAATAAAAAATGGTTAATTTAAAAGATTTTGTTTATCGTGTTTAATTCCCAATTTGTATTCTTTATAAAAACACTACAATTTATTGTTGAAAGGATAAGCTATTCCTATGCGCATTTCACTGGCTGCCAGATCGTCAGGAAACTTCATCCAAAGATTTTAGAATAACTAAAGATATAAAACTGCTAAGCGAATAAGAATTATAAGCAACAGCTTAACTTGTAACTATATCAAAGCTTAAACAAAAACAACAACACTACAATTGGTTGGAATTCTTCCAACATTAATTGTAGTTGTAAGTAGGTTAACAAAAACAAAATGAAAATAAAAACAACCAGCTTAGTTTTTTTAGCCGTGCACTTGCCAGTTTTTTATCAATCTTTGGATGAAGTTTTTTGACGACCTGGCCTAAGCAACCAGTTCAATTATTAATAAAGAAGAATAAATAAAATTATTTAATTTTAAATATTTTAAAAAAATAATTCTTAAAATATCATATTTTTACAGTCTTATGCATACAAAGTTTTAATAGAAAATGGTTTTTTAAAGTATATTATCTATAGAAAATATCCTTACAGAAAATAATTATATATCGAAAAATTTTCGAAATAAATAGTTTTATACATCAAAATTTTTAAAACGAAATAGCTTTCTTAAGAAAATTTACTCAATAAAATAGTCTTATACACACAGAAAAAAATACCAATGTAAAATTAACATGGAAAAATGTTGATTGAGAATCATGTTAAATTTCTGCAAAAGTATGCCCTTTATTTAAATGTACTATTATTTCATACTAATTAATTTTAAATGAAAAATAATTAAATAATCTTTAATCACGCTTATTAAATATTATTCACTGATAAAAAAAATTAAAAAAAAAAATATTAAAATATAAATAAATATAGATTCAATATTGAATCCATAAAAACCTGCTTTATATTAAAATCAAAAGTCTATCTTGTTAAACTAACATGCATACATAGTTAAGTATGTTAATTTTTTTATTTTCATTCCTAAAAGATGTTATAAAAAGAAGACAATTCCCGTATTCTTTTAATTAAAATTATTTAGTTAAATAGTACATCAAGTTTTCAAAGTACAATGATGACGAAAACCATATCGGGCCATTCTGCTGATTGATCTGTTGACAAAGGAGACTACAAAATAAGTGAAACATGTGTTACAGGGGTAAGTGTTTAGAATTATTCTTAAATAAATGTATATGTTGTCTCTAAAGCTTCTTCACACCAATTAGTTTCTACATGAAATTCACGTTGTTTCAACATGAAATAACTTTCATTCAACGTGATTCGGATTGTTATTTCAGTATAAATGACATTTTGCTCTAACTTTACTGCAATGTTAAATTAACATGAATTATAGTTATTTTAAAAGAAAAAAATGTTGTTCGCAAGCAATTATAAAATCAGGTTGAATTAACATGAAACACGTATGAAGCAAAATCACCACCGAAAAATTTTAAATCAACCTTGTTTTCGACGTTTTTAACTTGATTTTTTTCTGTGTGTACAGAATTTTTTTTTATAGAAAATAGTCTTTAAAATCTATTCTATATACTTACTTAGTCTTACACAAAGTTTTTATAGAAAATAGTCCTTAATAAAATATTATCTATAGAAAATAGCATTACTTTCTGTAAAATTCGTCTTACATAAAAAATGTTCAATAGCAAATAGTATTTTGCAAAAAAGTTTCTATAGAAAAAAAACTTAAACAAAGAATTTTGTATATAAATAGTCTCTTGCAGAAAATGTTTAATATAAAACAGTCTTACGCAGAAAACTTTCAAAGAAAACGCTCTTATACAGAACATTTTCTATAGAAATTAGTTGTATAAAATACTTTTGAAATGCTAGACTAAGTATTTTACAGAAAATATTCTTCAAAATAGATAGTTACTTTACTATAAATTCTCTATTAAAAATAATTCAAAAAGTGTTATACAGAACATTTTCCAGAAAATTTTCCATTGCAAATATTCTTTTTTTAAAAAAACTTTCCATACCAAATTGTCATTTACAGAAAATCTTCTTCAAACAATTGTCAAATACTAAAATATTTTTAAAAAGAAAGTCTTTCACCTATTAATATTATAATAAAATAATATAAACATGTGGAAATAATTGTGTGTGTTGCAATCTATTCGTGAATTAAATTATATTTGCCATTAATCAAGATAAACTTGTGTAAAACAATTTTTCTAAAAATCTCTGTAGACTTTTTCTCTCTCCAAAATTTATAAATATTTTCAGATATTTTAACTTAATTATCTTTAAACAATTATTTTCCTTAAAATCATTCCTTTAAAAAAGTATTCATAGTAAAAATTCCTTGGTAATATTAAATTCCTCAAAAAAATTCAAAAGCCTTATAAAATATCCAATTATCCATTAGAAAATATTTTCTGTCATTTGCCAGGTTCCAGTGAGAGACAGATTTTTTTTTCATTTTTCCACAAAATACCTCAAATCAATTAAGAAAATATGTCAGTAGGAAGAAATAAAAAAAAAAACAAAATGTGTAGTAAATAAAACATTTTATGGTTTTGATTTGTTCGTTCATTAAAATATTTTCAAAGTTTTTTTTTCTTGTTACCAATGTTTTTACAAAAAGATGAGAAAGAAATCAAAATGAAATTGAAAAGAGTAATAGAACAAAACCGAGCAGATTCTTTCAGTATATTGACAGTATTTGATCGATGGTTGTTTTGTATTTGTGAAGTGTTGCATTATGTTTACTGGCCTATTCCCAGGAAACTTTTAACCCCAACAGCTTGGGAATTTATTGTTGTGTAACTGAACAAATAACAAACCCTTTTTCATTCTCTGTTTTTATTATTATTTTTTTTTTTTAGTCAATGAAACAAATAAAATTTTGTTATTTTAAAACTTAAAGTAACAACTCATTTTTTGTTTTCCTTTTTATTTTAAGCTCTGATTTTTTAGTATTAGCCAATATATTGCGGTTGGCTTTGGCTTTTCCTTCTCGCATTTTGTTATTCTTTATATGTACTCCAATCTGTTCCTTTGCTTAACGGAAAAGTAGTGTAAATTGAAAAAGGGTTATTTTAGGCCATTGCACACAGCATGTTGGTTGTTGTATAAAGTGAGTTGCTTAATACATTGAAACAGAAAAGTTTTTTTTTTATACAGTATAAAAACAAAATCAGAGTATGTTTTTTTGTTGTGTGGGGTTTTAAAATAAAACCTATGAAATATAAAAAGAAAAGAAAAAAATATAAAAATAGACTAACAACCCATATATCATTTCTATAGTAGAGATAAAAACCGACAGACACATACTCCAACCCTCTAACACACATTTTCTCCAAAGACAACCACAATTTGTAACAAATTGCAGCTCATAGATTCTACCTAAAGGAGTATTGAAAGCAATTGAGAGCATAAAAATAGTACCGGAAAATATTTTCATATAAACAGACTTTATGTAGAAAAATTTTCTGTAAACAACTAAGACAGCCATAATCGGTTATGCCGAACCTTTAATACCCTACGCAGAGAGTTCGAATATTGAAGAAGTGACCTTTATATGGAATCTACAAATTTTAAGCAAATCTTTATAAAATCTGACCTCGCATAGTTATAATTAGTTGCCTAAATTGGCCCATTAACGCTCGCTGCGCCAATTTGGGAACACTTCATTATTGGCGGCTAACACCAAAGTTTTTGACCTTACTCAATACATGTTTGCATTATTGATTAACTAAAAGTTCAGACGTTTTTATAGCATAAAAAAATGATTTTTTCACAAATTTTCACACTTAAGTGCCCATTGTGCCAATTACCCAAATTTAAAAAAAATTTAATTTTGTGTTTTGTTTATATGTAATGAATTTAATAATAAAATAAAACAAATTTTATTTTATGTCCGGTAGTTTTTGTTTGGGTAAAATTAAATTATTATGAGGGCGGAATTTTATATTTGAACTATCGTTAATTATGGATGTGCGTCACAAAATCCGGTAGAGTATTTTGCAGTACTAAAAACCCCAAATTATGCCTGTTATATCTGCAGACAGATAGATGTGCGTATTCGTACCTAACAGTTATCTTTACCTATCCAGTAAAACTATTTTGGTAATTTCAACGTTAATTTTGCCTACGTGTTTTTTCCATTAAGTTTTCTTTTAAAATATGGCAACATTAGTATTTTTATTAATTTTTTGACTTCAGCTTAACCAGTAGGTATGACATACGTGTTAAAATTATGAAAAATTCGTTACACCATAGATATCTATACACAGCTAGATGCTTTTCGGAAGGCCGCTATGGGACCGATTATCACAAAATTACATGGTGATATTTCTAACCTACCTAAACTCTACATATTAATTTAATGTTAATATGTAGAGTTTACACGAAAACAAAAATGAATGAAAAAAAATATTGCTCATAACAAGGCGAATTCATACAGGTGACATTTTCAAGTCATCTGTTTATTGTTTATTTTTTTTTGTGTGTGTATACTGAGTGTCAACTTTAATTAACATTTTGTGAACAAATTAATTAAAATTCAATAAAATTTTAAATACTTGAAAAAATCTTATTAAAAGTTTATAAAACAAAAAAGAGAATATAAAATATCAAAACAAGAAATTAAAACGAGTAGGGAACAAGTGGAGCCACAATAAATTTTCAATACAAGAAAATATTCACTTTCTAAAGCAACTGTGTATATTTATCTGCAGACAAGTTCACTATTTAATTTACATTGACCAAGCACACATTTTTAATAGAAGATATTTTTATACAGAAATGTCTTATGAAGAAAATTGTCTTGTGCAAAAAATTTTCTAATGAAAAATATCAAATATATTTTATATGGAAAAAAAGCTAGTTCAGAGAATTTTCTGTAGAAAAAAGTCAAGTACAGAACATTTTTTATAGGTGAAAGTCTTTTTCAAAGAATTTTCAATATAAAAAGTCCAGTTCATAAAAAGCCTAATGCGAAAATATTCCACTATACTTTTAAAATTATTACACCAACTGCTTGTGAGTTATTAAATTCGTTTTCCGTACTGTAAAAATTGTATAAAAATAATGTGATTTTAAGAATAACTTAATTTTTTAACGTTTATTTTTGTTGTTCAAAAAACAAACTACCAAAAAATAATGTTTTCCGTACTTTTTTCTTGTTTAGTTTGATTTTTTGTCGGTTAAAATATCGAGCCATAACCGCAAAAAAGCTTAAGCGACAAAAACAAAATTTTACAGGAGAAGGTTTATTTAAAATTTTGTGTGAAGGTTGTCGCTTGAGATAAAGTTGTTTTTACATTATGTGACCATGATATTTTAGGAGAAGATGCGAATGTTGCCTGTTAAGTCATTTGTTAAAAAATCGAAAATTGAAAATGATGTCGCTTAAGATTTTGTTGCTCGATATGTTTTTAAAAGTAGCAAATATTTAATTTTACGGAATATGCTGTTTAATAAGCAAAAAATTTAAAGATTAATGTTTAATACATTTTTTTTAATGAAATGTAAATAATCCGTTTTTAAATAAATTTTACATAATCAGCCTTAATCCGGTTGTCGTTGTCGTAATCCATCAAGTCGATTAAAGAACACTGGTTGTGTGTTACTTTAATCTCTTACAAAAAACGATATCATCGTTTACGACAACGACAACCGGAATAAGACTGAATAACTTAAATGTAGAAAATATTTTCTATAGAAAAAATCTTAGACAAACAGTAAACAATCTCTTATAGAAAAAATTTTTATTAAAAAAAATATATTTTTTTGCAAATAAATATTCTCATGAAAAATATTTTTATGCGGATAAATTTTCTACATACAGAAAAGTTTTATTTGAACCCAATATTCGTAGAAAGAAAAGTTTTTTTTTAAACCAAATTGTCTATTACAGAAAACAGTCTTATAAAGAAATTTTTTAAAAAAATGTATACAAAATACGACAAATGGTCAAAAAGGTATAAGTAAAAAATTCTCTTATATGGAAAATAATTATGCCCGACAAACTTTTTATAGAATTAGACTCTTAATTCAAATGATTTTTTTTATATAAATTGATTTTATTGCAAAACTTTTGTAAAAAGAAAATAGTCGTATACAACAAGTTTATTCTTATACGGATAATTTTTTTTTTAAATGATTTTATGGCAAAAGTTTTGTGTATACAAAATAGTCTTATACCAAAATTTGTGTGTATAAAATTATGTTTTTCGAAATATTTACCTATAAAGACAAATTTCCAAGAATTGTTTAAAAATTGTCTAATACAAAAAAATTTCTATAAAAAATATTCTTATTTGGAAAATGTATTATTGAAACTAGTCTTATATGGAAATTGTTTATAGAATATGGACTTGTGCATAAGCCCCCGTATTTACAAACGATTGTTAAATTTTTCAAACGTTTATTAAGGCAAATATTCATACAAAATTTGTTTTGTTAAACTGTATTATATTTAAACATTTTTTATAAATACGGGCGAAAATGTTTATTTTATCAAATATTTTTATTTTCCGAATGTGTTCAATGAATCGAATTCAAATCAATTCTGTGAAGAAATTCGGGAAATAAAAATGGTAAATATATTAAAAACAACTTGTTAAAGAAAATAATTCTCAATAATTTTAGTTTTTTACTCTCATCTGCGACATCTACAACACCCGTCGAAGTAGTTTGTTTTATTTGAGTTTGGTTTCTCACACGAATAACAAACACCAACAATATCTAAACATGTGTTGGTGTGTTGGCCTAAGTGTTTATTAAAAAATACAACAGCAACAATAACAACAGTAAACAACATCAAAGTCACTTTACCGTTACAGAATAGAGAAAGGCTTGTTGTAGCTAAACAACAAACTCATACATATGTAAGTACTTTACAGAGGACTACTATTCCATAAGAAAGAGAGTGAGAAGTGAACTGTTTGTAAGTATTCATAAAATACCACTACTACTACAATACAAGAGAAGGAAAAAGTGAAAAAGCCGTTAATAACAAACATTCGTAGTTTGCTACATAATATATTTCTTATAAGCGCCTGAAAATATGCAAAAAAAAAATAAAATAAAACTCTTGTATAATAAAATAAAAGAAAGAAAAGAAATCTAGTCTATATTGTAAGTGTGACATATCAGCACAATCTGCCTTTGTGCCTTTTGTATTCTAATATCTTCGGGGTTAACAAACAGCAAATACCTACAACAGAACAGCAACAACAAAAACTTTACATAAAAAAGAATTAAATATATATAAATTTGCTTTTAAAGCAAAGAAGTATGTTTGTGTAGATACAGTTCAAACTACATGTAAGAGACTTAGAGTATTTATACTACGGTTCTATATTTATTTATATAGATTTTTTGCTATTGCTTTAGCTGTTGCTGTCTCTTGTTACTTTTATGTGTTTGTGTTTGTCTAAAGATTGTTATAAATATCCCGAGGTAACAAAAAAATTTACAAAAATATTTACCTAACGAAAAGGTAAGCAATGTTTTCGAACAAGAAAACTCTATACTGACAGATATTAAGCAACAACAAAATATAAAGATGTAAAAAATAATAAACGTCAAATATGTAGGAAAAATATTAACTTTAAAAACGAAATTTTGTATACTTTCAATAAAGTTAATAGTTACAAAAACTATTTTTGGAATCTAACACAGAAAAGAAAGAAAATTATTCTAAATATCTCTAAAATTTTCATCAGGATAGTTTATTAGGTAGATAATTTATAAAATTTGTTACAGCTTTTATTGAAAGAACGTCTATTAGTATTAAGTTAAAAATATTTTTAAGAGTTTATTAATTTCTGAAGTGGAAACAAAGAAGAGGTTATACATAAACGACTAAGTTGACAGGTTATATAACACTTAGTAAAGACCAAAAGGCATCACTGTTATCTTTTATAAGGAAGGCGCTCTTATTCAAAAGAGGTTTGAATAGTATAATCGCACACTTAATCGATTTAATCACTAAGTGCATAAAGGGAACCATTCACATTAAATTGATTTACCTTATTTGAGTATTGCTATGAAACCAGTGTAAAATTTGTCATCTTAGACAACTTCACATTAAAGTCATTAAAGAGCTAAAAACGTTAAACTTGCATTTTTATTATTAACTACACTGTTTTAATTGATTACCTCAAAATGAATGTTTTGCAGTTCACTCAAAAGAAATATCAATCCGTCCGTACTGAAATCAATCCGAAGCGGTTAATAGTAAGCTAGGTACGGATTTTTTTGAATCAAGTACAGAAAGATTCAAGAACGAATTTTCAGTCGCAAAATACTTAAATTATCCATATTCAATCACTATTTCGTACTTGAAATAATCCGAAAATGAGACTGATTTAAGTGGTATTAAGATTAAATCAATCTCGAAATGGGCTTGATTCAAGTATTATAAAGTTGAATTCGTGCTTGAAAACCCCCTTAAAATAAATTAGAAAGAAAAAGTTATTAAGGGTCCTCATGATATCGTTTATAACTCTCTGTGCAAACTGTGCATTTTTACGCCCTCGTAAATGAACTGTCAAAAATTGTATGAGAATTCATTTACACAAACTTGGTAAATTTGCCCAACAATTTTGTCTCGTAAACTTGCGCTGTTCAATTGTGCATTTATACAAACAGATCTTTTAATGATTTTAACGTCGTTTTCAATGAAAAATCCAAGTGTCTATAAATCACAAACAATAAATTCTAGCAATAATTTCAGTAAATTGGTCTTTTGGCTTTCTTTGAGCATTTTTAAAAGCAAATTTCTCATACATATTAATCACAAATTTAAACACAAATTTTTATATTTTTGAATTTTAATTTTTAATTTATTTTTGTATTGACGTTTCTTACAAACTGACATTAATTGTTTAAAATTACACAAAAGTAAAAAAGGGGCTTCATGAAACAAGACTCGTTAGTTTGCGCATTTGCACAAATGGCAATTTTAAGCGACATCATGAGGACCCTTATTATGATTGGTTTGCTTACCCGTATAACATCTTACAGAATGATAAAACACCAACATCATGCCCGATATGGTGTTTACTTTAGAAATCTTATGTACATATTAAACCAAAAATATAAACTAAATGAAAAGCAGGAGTTCAAATTTACTTTTTAATCCTTCGTGGTGCACATGAGTGCGACCAGACTTTTTTTCAATGTGTAAAGAAAATCAAAACATGCGAAGCCTGAGGGTTAAACACAACGAAAAGTTTAGGCCCAGACCCACGATGTCGACAAGAACATTTCTTCCGTATATTTGTATTGAAAACAAAAACAAATTTGAGTTTTTTATTATTGTTTTCAATATAAATATGCGAAAGAAATGTTCTTGTCGACATTGTGAGACTGACATTTAATTGTTTTTACTTGATTAAGAATTTTATACTTATTTCAAGATATTCCGGCTTGGATATTCGATAGCAATCCCATTTAGGATTGTTTAAGCGTTTTTTGTACTTGATTTATCCCGAGTGTGTTTCTTTCTGTGTAGTTCCCTTTCTGCACTTAACGATTCATATACAGTGTCAAATCAAAGTTTATCAAAATCGTTTTTTTTTTTGATAAACTAATTTAGAAATCAAATCTCGAAGGACCACGAAAATACAACTAAAGGTACTTTTATAATTTGAGCTGACTGCAAACGTTTGGCTGATTCGAGTTCTATTTAAGAAGTTGTTTGAACATACCCAGTTTACAAATTAAATTTTGTAGTTGTTTGTAGAAACCAAACCAAATGGTGTACAAATATTAATATAAATTATGTTTAATTTAAAATTTTAAACAAAATTTATTGCTATTTTTCATAAGAACATTCATAAGAACATTTTAAAAGGAAAATAACAAAACATTCAAAATGGTTAAATCCCTACACGGAAAAGCTTTATAGCAAATTAACACAAATTTGTTCTCATTAAATTTAAACAATATTTATTTAAATATAAAATGTTTGTTTTACTTTAGGTGACATATAATTGCAAAGTTTACGAAAAGACAGCAATGATATCACAATTATAAAAAAAAAATCCTTCTTAATTTTAGTGTTGACAATTTAACAGAAGTAAAAAAGTCAAATGATATATAAATATACATAAATGTGACTGTAATATACATGCATACATACATACATCCAAATATATAAAAAGGCGATCTGAAAACAATCACAAAATTTTGTTTTTAAAAATGTGTTCATGGTTTTAAAAGTTAAACCCCTAAAACTATGCTTTAAAACTAGTAAATATTTTGCTTTAATCAGAATTCCCATTGAAGTGGTTATCCCCCTAGATTTAGGGGGTTTTATTTTATTTAGGAGTAGTTTAAAGCGGTACATTTAGGGGGTTTCACTATTTGCTTTTCAGTACTAGGCAAAAGTATATTTTACTGCTTGTTTTTGGTTGCGTAAAAATCGCCAGATTTCCGCTTTACGTGTGTGAAAATCGCTAGATTTCACGGGAAAACCGCTAAGTTACCATTTTGAATATAGTAACTAAAGGCTTTGTCGTTATGTGCATGAGCTTGCTAAAGCTTAATTGAAATAAAATTAGTATCTAAACGTTTGGGAAGATTTTTTTCTAAATTCGTCAAATTTGGGGGCAAAGAAGAAATATTACCTGACAACACTGATTCACATGTTGCATACCGTCATCATAAATGCTAAGGGAGGTAAGTACGTTTTTAGATATTTTTTGTTTACAGGAAAACCTAAAAACTTTACAAGGTCAATAATATTAGCGTATTCTGGGCATTTAAATTATTATAATAGCGCAAGTATTTTTGATAGCAGAAGTCTGTAGTTAAATAAAGCGAACTTACATTTAAAACTCAATTGCGAATTTTTGTCTAGTAGGGTCTGTTTGCATTTAAGGTAACGAGATGTGTTATTGCGATTGTGCGTATATATGTGCTCATGTGTGTTATAGCCAGTATTTTTTTTATTAAAACAAAGTTTTTACATTTTTCTCTATTACTGGTACTCCTAATTTTTACAGTGTTAACAAAAGTAACATGTATATAGAAGTCTATTGGGAAATTAAAAATGTGTTGTTCACATTTTTGTTTTTCAGACATAGTTATATCTGTTTTTTTTTCTCCTATTTGATGTGTTTAATTTTCTGGCCCATTTTTCTTTTTTTGTCATTATTTTGGCATTTATGAAAAACTTTTAATGTTTATTTTTCATTAACAGCTTATTAGGCCTGTGTACAATTTAACGTAATAATCTTGAGTAAATATTTTTTTTTATAAAAAAAATTGTATATGTGATTTATGATTTTCTATGTTCTGTTTTTCTGTTCTGCTTTTAAGTACCTACCTTTTGTACAATATGTTGAAAAATTATTGCATAAACCTTTAAAGGTCCCTATTATTATAAGAATAATATTTTGTGATAAAATAAGAGTTGTTTTTGTTGCCATTATTTTATAAAATTTGTCGATTCAACAATATTTAAGTAAGACATTTCAAATGATAATTTTCGGGTTAAGCGGTCCATCCATTAAACAATAATATTCTAAGGGTAGTTAAATTTTAAGAGCCGATGTTGACTTTGAATAAAATACAAATTATTTAGGAAATTATTGCCATTTCGTGTTTATTATGAAAATATCAGTCAAATGGCCGCCTAGACCTCGGCGGCACACCCCCATCCAATTACCCAAATTTTCCTTTAGCTTTCGAATTGTTGCTGGTTTATTGACGTACGCCTTTTCTTTCAAATAACCTCAAAGAAAGAAGTCCAACGGAGTCAAATCACATGATCTTGGCGGCCAATTGACATCGTCACCATGTGAGATAACACGGCCATTGAAAGTGTCGCTCAAAAGAGACATTTTTTCGTTAGCTGTGTGGCAAGTGGCACCGTCCTGTTGAAACCACATATCGTCTACATTCATATCTTGCAATTCGGGTCATATAAATTCGTTATCATCTAACGATAGCGAACACCATTCACAGTAACTGACTGACCGGCCTTATTTTGGAATAAGTACGGCCCGACGATGCCGCTAGCCCATAAACCGCACCAAACAGTCACTCTTTGTGGGTGCATTGGATTATCATTCGCCTTAATGCGGCAATTCCACCCTGAAGAAGGCACTCAAAGAATATTGGTGAAAATTAACGTTTAAAGTTTTCTATATAAAATTAAAAAAAGACTTCAAGCTTGAAAATTTAGTCACATTCTATTAAACATACTCTTCATTTAGTAGAATAAACAGTATAGTTTTGCAATTATTTTTGTAAAAGGCTTAATTATACTTTACCCCTTAAACGTTCGAAAAGCTATCAAAACTTTTTTATAATTTTAGAACGTTTACTTTATATATTGTTTAATGGGCATATAACTCAAAAATTAAACATAATTTTTTTTTTGAAGTATAAAAAACAAATTGCAAACAAAACAAGCCATACATGATTAAAATCTGTTAGCAACTTTTGATTTTAGACGAAGTTTTAAATATTGTATCGCCAATTTCGAAGAATTGTTATTTTGGAAAATATTTATAAATTTTTAATGCCGTAAAACTTCGGAGTCGAAGTTGGGAGTTTTTGGGTTTCCCGGAACAAAAAGCTCAAACCCCACTCCACAGTCATGAAATGGGAAACTTGGTACTTTTTATAAATGTTGTTGCCTCTCCGTCAAAATGAACGGCTCAATTATATAAATCAAAAGTTATTAAAATATCAAATACACTTTTTCAATAAATATGCAGTCTGAGCTGCTTTTACCCTTTATTTCGACTATTTTTTTTTACTAGTAATGCATTGCTGCGATTTTAAGGCGAAGCCAGTTATCGTGCTACTGGGATAAAGAAAGACGACGCTGAATCAGAATCACTTTGCATGGAGAAGGATACTATGAAAAATTTCACGCATGCGTCCTCAGTTCCAATTTGTGTTATGGGATTGGAATTATGTATCTTGAAATTTACATGACACATTTCAGCTGTCGATATTTTTTATTACAATTGCTTTAAACGACAGTAAATATATCTAATAAAGGCCAAATTAAGTTCTTTATGGCTAGAAATAATATTATAAAACGTTGTTATGATCGGTCTTTAATATATATATCCTTTATATATCTTGCTTTTAAATTATGATATTGTGATGTCAGTTTTTATTAATAATGGAATGTTCTTAATCCCGGTGAAGGGTCTCAATGATTCTCTACAGACGAATATTACGCTTTCATTTATTATATTTATGTCTTAATGTTCCAGAAAACGTTTTATTAATAATTGAAAAACAAAGAAGTGGCTTTTCTTTATGCAATAAATATAAATATATTGCAAATGTTTTATAAAGAAAGAACACTTTTCGCGGTTTGTTTTCTTTTTTTTATAATGAAATGGTTCTTTTGTATGTTTTTTCTTCTGCCACATCATTCACATATTAAGATTTTTTTTATGAATTAAACTTAACCAAAATGTGGTGGTAAAAGTTGTAGAGGCTGTACAATAATAATAATAATAATAATGATAATGACGGTGATGAGTACTAAATTATGCTAAAAGTCATATAAAAAATTATATTACACGCACATGCACACATGCATACAGACCTATATTTCCCATTTGTTTTCCTTTAGCAAGGCACATTAAAAGCGTATATACTACCATAATAAATTACTTAAGGGCAAAACGTTAATTTTTTTTACACATACGATTTTTTTTTGTCATAATTTATTTTCATATGTATGTATGTATGTATGTGTCTGTACACATTTTTATATTTGAATGTGTGGATAGAACTTTTACAAGTTTATTATGAGCCTGATAATTTCTGCGTATATGTGTGTTTGTTAGTAAATGCAGCTATAAAATTAATGTCGACTTTTAATACGACATTAAATGTTAACGCCAATATTTCAGCAGGAAAAAACAGATAAAAATTGTATTCGCTGCTTCAAAGCGATGCCAAAAAAAAAATTATGTTGATATTTCTGAAAAATTGAGGTGAAACTAAGAAAGTCCTATCAAATTTATTGCATTAAAAGTCATCGCCTGACTTTTGATTGTTAGTAAAAAATGATTTCATCTGTAGCTTTTTAAAAGCACTGCATAACTCTATCGCGATTAAAGGCTGTCAATTTAAGTAAAAAAAATATAAAAAAATAATGGCGTTGTTTGGTATCACTAAAGAATATAATAAATTGGAAGCAAATCTGTATGATTTTACCAAAAGAATGACCCTGGTATCCTACAGTCATACTGATGAATGTCCCAACACGAAACAGAGAATTATTTAGCTGTTCCACACAGAGTGGCATCTCGCACATAAATATTTCATAAAAACGGAGATTGCTGACGAAGGGTGTCGAACAGTGTTCGATAATAAACAGAACATTATTTAGCGTTCAGCTAACACAACAAAAAACGATATCTATGTCTTTAGTGTTTGTGTAGACGAACACAACCCTTTGCGCGAAATTATCGTATGTTACAAAAACCAAATTTCACAGGACAGCCATTTTTCTACTTTTCTCTGCTTTCGCTTGCAAAATTAAAATAAAAATATACATTAAATTTTTGCCGTAACGAAGTGGAATTCGCCTACAATATTTTGTCAGGGGACGTCTCTTTGAATGTAGAACAAGATTGCATCAAAAACTCAATTTAAAAAAATTGGCATATCTCGCGCAAAGATGTCGTTAAAAAACTGAACAATTGTAGTGATACTGTAGACAAAAATTTTTTTTAATGTTTGGTAATGTTTCTTTTTTTACATTGATAAAGAAATGAGCAACCAAAAAATTTTAGCAACGACCACAGCACGAATAGCTTGTGTGTGTATATGTTTTGTTTATTTTTTTTATTTTTGTAAGAAATTTTTAGTTTTTTTTTACCAACCAAGAGGGCGCTAAGCACAACTGGAACGAATGAGCATTAACGAGCTGAACCGAATACAACGAAGTTCGTGGTTTCAAAAAAAACCGAACGGAATTAAAGTTCTCATCTTTTTGTTGAGTTAGATGAGTACATTATTATTTTTGTGTTCGAAGATTCAATATCCCTTAGCAAACTCGGTAGCAAATAAAAAAAATGCTCTTATAATTTTATGAAAAAATGTTACTTTAGTTCCCTACACAAATATATAAAAAATGTCCTTTTTAAAATATATATTTATATATCATTAAAAGTTGTCATTAAAAACTTTTGTAAAAATTATATGTTTTAGCTTTAAACGTATTCTATAAGACAAAATTAGTTTCTTTAAGAAAACTAATTAATGAAAGCCCACCATTGATTTTGAGCCAAGAAGGATAAAATCGAAGTGTGTGTTTTCCTTTAACTTTAATACATGTGTCACTTTTTAAGTCAGTATAATATGTGTTAATGGAATGCTTTAAAAACATGCCTTAAAACTTTTAGTCCCAGATCGGCGCAAAAAAATTTTAAATTCGTTAATAAAATTTGTCTATCCAAAAGTTTCGTCCTTTAAGGAGTATATAAAATTTAATGTCTTATTTTAAAGGCTCCCTAACATTCTTTTTATATCAGTAAAAGAACACATCCCATCTCTTCTGGCAAACATTATTGAAAGTAAAATGAAATTAAAATTCCAGTCAAAAAGTCAATATAAAGCACAATTAGCAAATAAACGCCCTACGAATTACGCTACAGTATTTTTTTTTTATAAATTTCTTTTATAACAAGTTCTATATACCACGTACAAATTTCACTGGCTCTTCAATTCTTCAATGAAATATTGAGTTCACTTTAACAATTTTAACCAAATTTGTACACAACCTCTCTATATAAACGTTTTTTCTTTTTCTTTCTGTTTAATGTATTCTTAAACAATCACATAGATGTATGAGTTGGATTTTCATTCAGTTATCCTTGCAAACCTACAACTCAGTATTGTAGATAAAGTGAAAAAAAGAATGATAAAAAAATCTGAATTTTCTTTTTTCATTTTACTAACAATTTGTTGGACTGACAGTGAGTTTGTGTTTGGTTGAGCGGGTGTGTGTGTGTGAATAAAATAAAGGCTTGGCATGCAATCAGCTGGCATTTGTTACTGATTCGTTTAATTAAAGCTTGTTAAAGGCTGCCATCAGCATAACTACACACAGTCATTCATATGAATGTATAAAAAAACACACACATAGAAATATATTTATGTATATTTATATATAAATGAAAAAGCCAATTTATTACAAAAAAAATACACACAAAAATACTACTACTGTAGGGATAAATATTTTTCTTTTTTTTTTTGAACTTTCTTTATATAATAAAAAAGGGAATAAGATAACTACAAGTACATCCGTTGTACAAACATATGGGGTTATATATCTTATAGGAGAATTTTATGTGCGAAAAAAATATGAACATCTACATATTCTCATACATATTGGTCTATAAACTATAAAACCACAAAAAGATTTTTAAATAAGAATATTTTCTTTTATAAATTTTGCTTCTCTGTATGTGTGTGACTTTAAAGGATTTTTTTTCATATATATTTTACAGCTGCATGTAAAAACAGTTTTTTAAGAGAGCAAAAGTCTCGCAATAAAATATTAATGCATGCATAAAAAGTGTTGCTAGTACTGCAATATATTTTACAAATTGCTTATTTTCTTAAAAGGAAAAAGTATTTAAAATGGTGTAGGTACCGGAAAAGTAAAGAAAAATGTTGAGTTTATGAAAAATTAAAGTCAAATAGAAATTTGTTTCAACGTAAGTATTTGACATTTACATACAGAATCATATCGAGCCCTAATAGCGAAAATTATGTAACCAACAACATTTTAGATATTTGTTTTTTGATGAAAATCGATAATTTTTGATCATTTGCATCACCTCTAAAAATCTCATATCTCTGGGAAGTACCGTTACGAAAAAAGAGCAAAAGCAATTTCAAACGAAGACCTAGACTTGAAGCAAAGATATTTAAAAAAAACATTCTCCTGTAAAATTTTATTTTTGTTGGTTACATAATTTTTGCTGCACGTTAAAGGTATTCGGTTTTCTTAATGTCTCATTTTCTTCTATTCTATCGCAAAGCTAACCGGCGCTCATCTGCCAATTATTTATTTGCCGTACAGATAAATTCAATAGGCTAACTTCCAACTTTTACATGTACCCAATAAAAAATATAATTATTTTGCGAAGCACTAATGGTACATTTTTAAAAATATGCGTGTGAATTTAGGCGCTACGCAATAAGACATACATACAGAGATTTTTTTAAATTTTTTTGTTTATTTATTTGTCTATGGAAGATAATCCTTACAGACATTTTGAATTTAATATTTTTAATTTAGTGTACATTAACATAAAAGACAGTACAAAATATATAAAATGTTTATTAAAAAATAATTATAAACTTAATGAAAAAATATTTTTGTTTTTAATTACATTTGGACTTGAAGAAAAATCAATACAATTATGGAAAAATAATAAGAGGATCAGCATTAGCATAATTAGCTCTAAAACATCGAAATGATAATGAAATAAAATGACGTGGTGGGCGTTAAGGAACATTTAACGAAATATTGTGGATTAAAAATCCAGAGCTTATTTAGCCAGTAATTATGTTGAAAATAAATAATATGTTTAACATAGTCCTACGACTTTTCAAAGTGGACAACTTTATAAGAGAGAGTAGGGTCTCATATTATAGATTCATACTCTAGAATAGATCTCACCAGTGCATTAAACACAGTTTTTGTTACATAAGGATCATTAAACTCTTTAGCCTAGCGCTTGACGAAACAAAGAACACCCCTAGCTTTATTTACAATCATAACGATATGCGAAATAAAGTTAAATTTCGGACCAAACAGAATTCCAAGGTCTAAGAAATTGGCGGCCAAATCTAGCTGACCACCACCAAGATGATATTGTGCAGGTATCGGATTTTTTCTGACAAATCGCGTATATTTACATTTATTAAGATTAAACTCCATACGATTTGTTAGGCACCATGAATAAAACGAGTTTAAGTCATTTTGGAGACATTGTTGGTCAGATACTTGACAATAACTTTTACATCATCAGCAAACATTAAAATATTCGAAGATTGAATCGCAGTAGGCAAGTCGTTAATGAACAGTGAAAAAGAAGCGGACCAAGGTGGCTTCCCTGTGGTACTCTAAAAAGAACATAAATTCGTCTGGAACAGGTGTTTTTCAAAAGTATGGTTTGCTTTCTATTAGTTAAGTATAAATTAATCCATTTAATACAGAGCTTTGTGAACCCCAAAAAATGTAATTTCTTTTTAATGAGCAAATGGTTAACTTTATCGAAAGCTTTAATGAAGTCAGTGTATGTAACATCAGTTTGTTCTTATTCCAGAAATCCACGATTTATAACGTTAGTGAGTTGAAGAAGGTTTGTCGTATCCATGCTGATAAGGGGACATTAAATTGGACACCTGATAGGTTAAATATTCAGTAATGATTTTTTCAAATAATTTAGGTATAATACTAAGTTAAGCGATTCCACGGTAGCTCTCCACTTCAGACTTTTGTTCTGATTTATACAAACGAACTATGAAAGAAGATACAGTAAAGTAAGTGAATGAACACTTTCTTTAAAAGAAAGAATAACATTTCAAGTGCTACGGCATTCCCATAGGTTTGTAAGGGAGATAACTAAAAAATAGCTGTAAAAAACATTGAAAAAAAAAATTGAAAAAACCGATCTCGTTAACGGACGGTTTATTCAGTTAACAAATTTATGTCGACATTATGTAACAGGCAGTTTGTCGATAAATTGAGAAAATGGCCATTAGAGTCACCTTTTAGTATACCGATCGACTTAGAATCAATGTTCGAATCGAGCTATCACTGTCGATCCGTCCGTCTGACAGGATAGCTTCCTTTCCATGCAAACTTTGGGCGGCAAAGTACAGGTCGCAATTTTGGAGACAATATCATGAATATTGGTGCACAGCATACTGGGTTATTTGAGCTACTTTTTAGTCCAAAATGAATTTCAGCAAAGTTGTGGGCCAATTGGGCTGAAATTTAGGAGCATTTCACGAAAAGGCATGTTGGTTGTTTTTGATTTTTGAAATAATTAAAATTTTTAGGGCTGCCAACATATTAAATAAGTGAATATTTCTAAAACTTACAGATACTTTTTTTTTAAATTTGGCACGATGAAAAACGCAAGGGTGGTAACAATATGGCATGAAAAAGTCGTTAATTTTTTAGTGGGCCTTGTGCAACCTTAACGAAAAGATTTTACCTTTTGCTTTGACGAATATGCAGTTGTTTGCTTTGATATATTCTTAATCGAAATTACCTACGTATAGGTTGAAATTATTACAAGGCGAAGCCTATTGAAAATGGTCAGAATCGGTCTTGTTCATCTTAAGTCTAGCCGAATATGTTGTTGTTGTTATCTTTCGCAGATTTGATGCAAGATCTTAGAATTTGTGTATCACACAAACATCATCTGCGTAATCAAGATCGTTTGAACCACCTTGCAGTCCCCAAGTAATTCCGTTTCCGGTTTAATGATTACTTTAAAGAACTTTGAATAAGACTTTATTAAGTGGCGCGCACCGATTTCCATTTTTACCGCCCGGCTTAACGCTTTACCATTTGAAAATGGCAAAATAAATATAAAATTAATTTTTTTTTTTGTAATATTTCCACAGGTTTTTTTTTAGTTTCGGTACATTTCTCCCATAATTATTATACGATTCAAATGTTTTGTTAAGAAAATCTGGCATTGGATTAGAAAACTATATTTATTGGATCAACAATATCGAAATTAGTTGAAATTTCCTAAACGAAATTAAATCATGATTTTATTTGGGTAACTACTTATATAGAAATTTTTTTTAGGGCCCGGTTTTTCGAAAACGACGATTAAGTTGCGGTTAATTTTAATGACATTTGGTAGCGAACAAGCCGGAATTGTTTTTTTAACAAGATGGAGCCACAGCTTACACAGCTCGTCCAACCATTGTTTTTCTGCACGAAATTTTTTAGCGATCGAAAAATATCACGTTTTTATTATTAAAATAATTAACTGCGATTGCCTCATTTAACTTAAATCGATTTTTTTCTTTTGCGAGAAGCAATGAAAGTGAGAGACTCAAATTTAAAACAAATTTATAGGAAATGCTCTGAAAAATACCCATTCAGTCAAAGCAAACAATTTGCAACAATTGAAAAATTTTTTCTTTAAGAAATTTAAGAAATTAAATAATAATTTTATATAAAATCTGGAAAGAAAGTTTCTTGTAAAATTTGTCACAATATGAAGCCTGACATCAAGAACTTTAAAGTTCTCAAATCTCTTTTACGATCTCAAATAAACGCTTCGGTATCGAAAACCATTAACCCAAATTGTTTTCTTGTTGCCGTTATATTTTAAAGAATTATATTTCGAAGAGACATTCTAAGAGGATTTAACCAATAAATAATTACTAACTTGATACATTTTTATTAACACACTGATACATGATGCTCTACTGAAAGTCTTATCTGACCTCAAACTTTAAAATTTAATTGACTTTTAGCCGAAAGGATCCAACATATTTGAACTTTATATTAATTCTGCAAAATAATTCGATTACAAAACCTATATACTCTTATTTCTTCGTAATGCATAGAAAACGACCCAGCAGTTAGAATCAAACAAAATCAATTTTTTTTTTATTAGAACTCTGCAAATAATATTTCACTCGAATATTTCTGTATCAACAGTTCGTTCTACCATATATTCTATGGTATGTGTGCATTTATGTACAAAAATTAATGAATTCACACACACACAAAAAACTGCAGCCACACATACATTTCCATACAACTTTTATACACATTTGATACCCTTGCGGGTGCAAAAGTGTTATAATTGAAAATGTTTTGTTTTAATTAACTTGCCGCTGTTGTTGTTGTTTTTTGTGCCACTAGTAAAAACATACCAATAATATATGCACGTGCTAAATACAAGGGAACATAAACAAACATGCTCTTCTACACAAAACATTTATGATTGTGCTACAAAAATATCAAAGAGTTAGTATAGAAAAATGATTGCAGGAGAGAAGAGCGAAAGAAACTTGTATGCTTGGAACCACTGATGCAAACAATTGGAACACAAAACTCGTGGGGAAATATGAAAAAGGGCTAAATTGAAAAAAATAGCAAAATAGTTTTTGTAAGTTCACAGGGGTATACAATGAAAGAACCGCAAGTGACAGGACTATTTGAAGGCCTCTAGGCTGCTTTCTAAGCAATTCAAATCTTTTAATATTATGCCTTCAAAAATAGCCTTCTAGAAGGTATTCATAACTTTTGAATACCTCCCAAAATATTCATTACACATTTGCAACTCCGTCTCTGACTCCTAATCTTATACGAGACTGCTCCTTATTTGAATTTAAATTCTTTTTTTAAAGCAGTACCTTTTAAATGGCAAGAAAATTATGCTGACAAAATTTTAAATCCATAATTTAAATATTGCATACCCAGCTTAGAGGAATTTTTTTTATTTTAAAAATTGTTGGTTTTTTTTTAAATTGTTTATGCCGAAAAATTTTGGAGTCGGAGTTGCGGGTTTTTGTTGGTACTTTTACTCCGACTCACACAAAACTTCAACTCCGATTCCGACTGCCTTGGAGTCGCCCTGCTTTGAGTAGAAATATTTTTAGGCCAAACTGGAAACTTTAAAAAATAAACTGTTGCCAGTTGCATATTTGAAAAAATTAACATTTATTCAAAACATATTTGTTCTTAAAATATTTTTTCCATATGAAAGTTTTTAAGACAAATTTTACAACCTGCTATTGCCAGAAAAAAAATGTAACCAAAAGTACGAATGGCCTTAAATGTAATTACAAAAAGGGTTGATGAATATGTGCGTTTTCAATTAATTTTCTTTTGCATTGCGGTAAGTACCCGCTAAAGGGCTAAATGTAACGCAAAAAGGGCTAAGTTCGCAACACTGCTTAAAAAACACATCAAAAGCTCTAACAAATACACACACATGCATTCACTCAAATACATGAGTTACATACACAGGGAATAAAACTAACAAAAGCAGAATCGCGAAAAAGGTAAAATCGTTTATTTTGGGTAAAAGGTCAATGCATCCCAACAAACACGAAGTCAAAAAACCTTTGATATGAAATGACTGTCTCATTTGGGTTGACTTCCATAACGCCAATTGGTCTGTGTTCGAACAAATTATAGGTTTCTTAAGTTACGGTCACAATTGACCAATATTTGACAAAACATAAACGTGACCAACAAGCAAATTTAAATATAATTTCTTTTAATTTCAATATTTTTTTTTTGATTTTAATACCACATGAAAATTTCGCCTTAAAACACATTTCAAACTAATTTTATTTTTTATGAATACGGCAGTAAAAGTTTAATATTTGTTCAACATTGTACATATTGCAATCCACATATGGAAAACATTTAAGATGAACGTTTGAAAGCATGTTAAAAATAAATGCATTTCTCAATTTAAAAATAGTTCCCCATGGTTTTCAAACGTTTGTCGTTTGAGAAGAGTTTTTATTTCAAATCGTTGTCAATTTGAAATCGAACCTCCGTATTTGTTGGGATATTGCAGGCTTCTATAGGTACGTATGTGGGTGTTGGTGTGGCTGTAAGCAAGAGTTTAACTGCATGTGGTCTAGTGGCAGTTCATGAGATATGAGAACATTTTTTACATGAATGTAAACTTAATTAATCTGACTGCTGAAAACGCGACGAGTGCAAAAAAGGGGAAATAATTCAAAACAATTGTATCACGTTTAAATTGCATTAGTTTTTTTTTGTGTTTTGGAGGGGAAAAATGTGATGAAATTAATCTAAAGGTTCCTTATTCAACCACAAACCTCATTTTTCTTTTACAAATAACTTTTTCACTAAAAAGTTATTTTTTCACTAAACACACTGTTTATTGTTGATGATTTTGTTTAAACTTCGATATTGTTACAAATGGAAGTGTTGCGGTAATTCTTATACGCTTAACAGTTTTATTTGGTTTAATATTTTTAGTTTTTCTAAAATCTTTATGGATGAAGTTTCCTGATGATCTGGCCTAAGCAACCAGTGAAATGCGCATAGGAATAGCTTATCCCATCAACAATAAATTTCAGTGTTTTTATCAAAAATAAATATTGGAAAATTAAGCACGAATAACAAAATCATTTAAAATTAAATATCGTATTCCCACGAAAATTATTTTTATAAAAAGTCACTTTTTCACTTCAAGGTTACTTTTTTACTAAAAAGTCACTTTTTCACTAAAACAGTTACTGAAAAATCACTTTTTCATTAAAAAGACACTATTCCCCTAAAAATCCCTTTGAGCTTTTTTTACTTAAAAGTCTGAAAAATTAACATTTGGGTGTAAAATTTTTAAGTGTTTTATTATTAAAAGAGATCTATTTTTTGCTTGTTTAGTTATTTAACTTTTGCCATATAAAACAATTTCAGCTGGTATTGTCTGTAACAAAACAACAGAAAAACGTAAAAAACATCTACGAAACATTTTTTTTATTAAGAGCCGTTTATTTTTGTTGGATTTTTGAATTGGTCCGCTTTTGCGTACACCATTGTTATCAAACGTTTACTGAGTTTTCTTTTGTTATTTGTACCATTTTTGGATTTTTATTTTATTTGATTTCATGTGTGTGTTTATTGAATTCTGTAAAATGTAAAACGTTTGTCTAGATAAGAGGAGCTTTTGGGTTTTTTCTTTTTACTTTTCGGTTTAATTTATTGTATGTTGCCAATATATATATGTATATATGTATAGATACACATATACGTATATATTCTTTTGCCTCATATGTCCTTTTCTGTTTGCCTTGGTATGTATCAATTGTTTGTAAAAAAAAATGTAAAATAAAACTGAGTATCTGCATTGCACAATAGCCCTTATTTTTCATCACAGTCCTACTTTGACATATTTTTTGTAGCTGTCAATATAAATATTTATATATTTTTTGGAAGTTGCCTTAAATTAAGTGTCGTATGGTATTTTTTGTTTATTGTTTTTTCGAATTGTATTTTTTCCTTTAGTGGAGATAAGTACACAGAAAAAATTATTAGTAGTTTTTTATCAATTAAAAATAACATTTTAGTTGTTTTAAAATAAAATTAGAATTAAAATATTAATTAAATAACAAAAAATTATTTCATTTAAAATCAAATAATTCAAAATTGTGAAATTGTTGTTGGAAATTGTCAAAATCAATCAACACATTATTTGAAACGGCAAATTTGTTTGATAATTTTTTTAATTAAAATTAAAAATATCATTTATTGAAAAAAAAAATATTCAACATACAAAATTTTTACAATTTTTAGTAATTAATGTAATCATTTTGGTAATAGGTGCAAAATAAACATATGGGTTGCTTGATTCTATGAATTTGGAATGAATTTGGTGATTAGAGAACATTTTTAATTTTTTCTGTGTATGATGGAATTACTAGGAATCTGATAAAATAGCAGTATAATGGCCATTTTCTCATTACACGATTATCTTTTTTCCCAACAAAACACTGCACATTTAAGAACACACCTGCCAATTTTTTATTTTCCTTTTACTTGAGTACAAATCAAGTCAATCAGCTGACTCCCAACTTTTACATGTATATCGAGACGTGTTGCCAGCTGAAAACAATGTTTTTTGTCGGTATTTTGAGAAAACCAAAATCGTTAATGGACGGACAGTTTATCGCTCTAATAAATTTTTGTTGACATTAAGTAACAGACAGTTTTTCGATACATTGAGAAAATGGCCATACGAATATTTAATGAATGTGATTGATTAAGGCTGGGGTTTTGAGATCACAGTTAAACTAGGCTTAATTAATCTTTAAACAGATTTGGTCCGCCATAACCAAGTTTGTATACAAAATTTTGACGGAACATCTAATAGTTTTGCTTAAAATTTTGGTTTTTACTGAAATAAATAAAAAAAATCACATTTTGCTGGAAAGATTATAGTTTAAAACTACCTTAAACTAAATTCCCACTGAATCTGCATTTCAAAGCCCGGCTCAAATCCCAGTAAAAACTTCGCCTACTCTTTTTAAAACGAATAGCTTCTTTCAATTATTATCAAGTTGCTTTATTCTACATAACTACTATAACTTTTTCTGTTTCTTATTTTTTATGGATGTATGAAGTTAAAAAAATAATGACTTCCTTTTAAATGCGTTCATTTTGGGACATCCCTTGTAAAATTCATTGGTTCTTTCAGTAGAATAGGTAAGTAGTGCTTTTATGTTTTTCTGATTCCTCAACACAGTATTTTTTAGGCTGGGATCATAATATTGGGAGAAAACCAAACATAAAACTATGGCCATCTGTAAAAGATTTATATTTAAATTGCTTGAAAAAATCTAAATATTTATCTAGTCAAAGTTATAACAATAAAGATTTTTTATATATTACACGAGCCGGTCAAAAACAAAAACCTTTTTGCTCCCAAAAATATGCTAGCATTTTTATTTAACTCTTAAGCCTATACATATGCAATGGTTTTTATATTCTTTACAAAAGGTAAAAGAGTATACATATAGAACTTTGTCATTACATTTGTAACTTCTTCAATATTGGTGCTAGAGCAAATAAAGAATATTTATTTAGTCCTAATGACAAACAAAGTTCAAAATCGAATGACTGTATGTCCGTCTGTTTTCGTGTGTCCGTTGAAAAAAGTTTTCCGAATGGCCCAGGTATGATGGGGACTCGTTGTTATACAACGAGTCCGCGATTTTTAGTTATTGAAATTGCGCCATATCGGTTCACAAATGGCTTAAGTATGAGCAAAAAACACTTCTGCCTCTAATTTTTTTTTATAAAATCCCATGTTGTTGTTATTTTTTTATACCCATAAGCAAAAGTAAAAAAGGTAAAGTAACCTTGTACAATCTGTTTTCTTGCATTTTAGACTTTTTTGTATTTTTCTACACGTAAAAACTACATGTACAGCGCAGTTGATTAAACGATGTCCGTCTGTCTGAACTTCTCTGGCAATCTGGAGAACTGAAAGACCAAAAGTTTTCATATTAGGAACAAGCATCTTGGTTATCAATCATATCCTACAAGATAAGTCAGAGTGTCGAAGTGGGCGAAAATAATTTTTTTATATCTTAAGAATGGTAAGAACAACATTGTCCAAAATGGGTACAAATAGCTGGCTATTCAATATCCAACCTTTCTAAAAATACGAGCGTGATTTTAGAAGTAGGCGTGGTTTCTCCAGTAGAAATACATTCCAGATTTTTGTATATCTGGAGAACGGAGAGAGCAAAAGTTTCCAAATAAGGTACAAGCATCTTAGTTCAATAGCCAACATCCAACAAGATATGATCAAGAGTGGAGAAGTGAGCGTGGCAAAAAATAGATTTATTTATATATAAAGAAAGCTAAGAGAAACATTGCCCAAATTGACATTGAGAATTCATGTATATCTGGAGGACGGCAAAAAATAAAACTTTCAAACAATATACAAGGAGCTTGTTTATATTACATAACATCCGATAAAATGTACTAGCGATTGGAGAACTGGGCGTGGCACCAAATATAAATATTTATTTTTAAAGATCGTTATTCAAATACAACTTTCTGTTCTTATTGCATCACAGTAAAGGGTATATAAGATTCGGAGTATCCGATTATAGTTCGCCTACTTGTTTTTTCTAAATTTGATATTAAATTGTATATATTTAATATCTTTTGATTGTTAAAAATTTTATCAAATATATTTTTTTATTTTGTTTTCACCAATTGTTAAATATTTGTAAATATTAAGTTTAAATATTTATATTTTTTTATTTTTTTTTTTTTTTTTTTAATATTTTCAGCGATGCAATTTCAATTTACACATTAATCTATTCAAACTAAAGAATTAGTTCGGCTGGCAGAATATTCTGAGTTTTTTTGTTATCAATATTCACCAGTTATTTAAAACTTTTTTTTTAACATTTTTGTGTTGGTTTTTTGTGTTTTCAATTTTATTTTTGATAAATATTAAAACTAAAAATCAAGTTACACAAAACGGGCACGACGAAAAGTTATTGATTGTTGAAAAAATTTAATTTTAATTAAAATAGTTCTGGAAATATTTTTTTTTTAACATTTAATAAATTAAAGCTAAAAATTAAGTTTGAAATATAATTTAAAAATGCTTTATTAAGTTGAAATTTTATAATTTATTTTTAATTAAAATTCGCCATTAACAACTAATTTGTATATGCCGTGATGAGGTATATACATTAATTTAAAAAAAGATATAAAAGAAAATGGCTCTTGTTAAATAAAATGTAGGTATTTCATGGAAAAAGTTCACTTTGCTTAAAAATTATCAATTTTGAGATAAATGTATGTTTTCATAAAAAGTAATCTTGTTTGCCAAAAAGAAAAATGCGCTTAATACGGTATCTGCGGGATCAATTTTATTTATTAAAAGTTCGTTTTTTACAAAAAAAAAACAACTATTATTATTATATATATTTTATCAGCAAAAGACTTATTTCCAAACTTTATAGAAAAAAAATCTATTTTCCATCACTTTTTTTTAAAAACATTCTTTTAAACGAAATGTCACTTGTTTACCAAAACGGCGCAGTGTCATGAAATAGGAAATTTGTTATTGAAAATTCAGGCTGGCTCTTGCTTAAACCCAAAGTTTCCGATAGGATGTATTAAATCGGTTGGTTTGTCAGTCTTTTTTTTTACAAAAATCGGGAAAAAAACAAGTTGGAGTGCTCTATTCGGCTGTGCCCTTCACCAATATTAAGAATTTTCTAGGAGTATATGTACATAATATGTTGTTAACAAATCGTTTAAAAGACTGAAAAAATTGCATGGTGTTACTGTGGCAATATAAAATTTCCTACGATTTATGATTTCCCAAACTGGACTGGAGCTGGAGCGATCAAACCTCCGATGCAAATCTGATAGCAACAGTACTTTTGGATGATTAAAAAATCACAGCCGGTGCTCAAGTGGAGTGCTCCCCGTTTTTACCCGCGGTGTGGGTATAACCACAGCAACCCCGTGCTCTCCAAAAGTATTCCTTCAAAGAAGAACCATCACCTGAGTCCTCCTGATTTAGAAAGCATTTTAAGCGTGCTAACGGAGACCTCACCAATAGTGAGACCGGTTTGCTAGGCAAAGAACTACTGACTCTCGAGGCAAAATCAGATAAGTATTGGGGAACAACATCGGACTTCTTGAAACCATTAGATCCCAAAGAGCCCTGTAATTTCGGATGTATGGTGCATCATATGTATGCATACAACTAATCGCCACAGCATAGATTTTTAATTTCCGAGGAAAGAAAATCGGCACAACAGTAGAGTACCATGCTCCTGTAGGCCGCTGTCATATCTCTGTTCCAAAGAACTCCATGGAAGTACTACTATAAAACAGAAGAGATTAATTTACCGATAACTCTCGACGGCTCCTCTATTTGCGCTTTTACTGTTGCCAATTATTCATTGATTGGTGAAATATGAATCCTTGCGGATCCCTGGATCAACCTCAACCTGATTTCGGTCAATTTATTCGTCCAAGTGTGCGTACAATCGGAAAAATCGTGCAAAAATTTGATCAAACCGGGTCTATAGGAGATGTGGATGTACCAGTGCATGCTCGTACTGCAGAAAATATTGCTGCTGTTCGCGATACTGTGGCGTAAGAGCCGTCCACCTCTCAGCTCGTCGTTGATGAACATTATGCATAAGGACTTTCATTTACAAGCTCAAAAGGTGCAATTGGCTCAATAACTAAAGCATCTTGACCATTCCAAACATCGTCAATGGTCAAAATGTTAGCAAAAAATGGCAACAGTGGATGATCAATAAATTCAATGGCCGTGTTGTCTCACGTGGTGGCGATGTCAATTGAACGCCAAGATCATGTGATTGGACACCCTAAGACTTCTTTATTTGGGGTTATTTGAAAGAAAAGGTGTACGTAGATGTGCCAGCAACAATTCAAGAGAAAAAATATGAGATGATATGGCACATTAACGGCAAATAGTCTCAATTATGCCTCATCGAAAATTTGGACCATCGGATGAAGGTGTGCCTCCGAAATCGCGGCGGCCATTTGGCCGATATTTTCTTCCAGACATAAATAAACCATGCGAATATTATCTTAATAAAAAGAAATAACAATAATTTCCTAAATAATTTGTGTTTTATTCAAAATCAACATCGGCCCTTACATTTTCAAATTATACATATGATAACACAGGTCAACAAAAAAAAAATTTTTGTTTGAGTCTTTTATTTAGTGATTATTTTCTGATTATATAAATGGAAAAGTAAACAGGAACTCCATTAATAATAAATAAAGTTTGCTTTTGTACTTAATATAATGAAGCAATTCGTAAAGGCTCTTCGTCAAGACTCCAGAGCCTTTCAATATTTAAAAACATTTTTCCCAAAACTGTCAGAGGCTAAAATTAAAGCTGGTATTTTCGGTCCACAAATAAAGAAAATAATGGCGAGTGAACATTTTCTTCAGCTCCTGAATACTCATGAAAAACAAGCGTGCCTCAGCCTTAAAGCAGTCATTCATGGCTTCCTTGGTAACAAGAAGGCAGAGAATTATCAAGTGCTTATTTCTAATATGCTTGACAGCTTCAAAGTCATGGGTTGCAGAATGTCACTCAAACTGCACATGCTACATGCGCACTTGGGTAAATTCAAAGATAACTTGGGTGAATATTCAGAAGAGCAAGGGGAACGCTTCCACCAGGATATAATGAACTTTGAACAAAGATATCAAGGACAATATAATGAGAACATGATGGGTGACTACATTTGGATGCTCATACGAGAAAGTTCTGACGATTACACTAGAAATACTAAAAGTATTCATTTTTGAAGCTTCTTTTGTATAATTTTTTGGAATTTGTATGTTTATTTGTGCTGTCTTTTATAATTAATTAAAATATATAATTCATAACTTGTTTAAATTTTAAATATGATTAACATTGAAAAATAGACATTTTCCATAAATGTTGAAATTTCGTTCTGGTATCTACAAAAGCAAACTTTATTAGATAAAAATATTATTTCTTTCTTTAGTTTAGCATAAGTAATCAAAATCAGAGGTACAGAACTCAGACTCAAAAATCGTGTTGACCTGTGTAATTTAAAAGATTTTGTTTATCGTGCTTAACAACCAATATTTTAGAAATTGTAGTGTGGAATGAAAGAAAATAAAAACTGTTTTTTGTTGTTGTTTTTGTTTAAGCTTTAATATAGTTACAAGTAAAGCCGTTGCTTATAATTCTTTTTTGCTTAACAGTTTTATTTGTTTAATATCTTTAGTTTTTCTCAAATCTTTGGTTGAAGTTTCCTGACAATTTGACCTAAGCAACCAGTGAAATGCGCATAGGAATATATTGTCCCTTCAACAGTAAATTTCAGTGTTTTTATGAAGAAAAAAAAATTGAGAATTAAGCACGATAAACAAAATCTTTTAACAAATAGGATCTGGGAATTTAATGCTTATGGTGAGTTAAATTTTTAATTTATATTTTTATATTTATTCGAATCCATAATGCAGAGAAAAATATTGGTGAATAGTATGAAGGCTTTATGGATTGTAATCAGACTTGGAATACACATTCGAATTAATATGAAAATACAAAATCATTAAAGTAAAAATTTTTGTATTTCCACAAAATTACTTTGATAATATATGTATATGATATATTTATATCTATATATATAAAAATGAAAAATGTTTGTATGTTTGTTTGTTGGCTTATAGACACCGAAACTACTAAACCGATTTTCCTGAAATTTTTACAGTAACATCACGTGAGCCCTAAAAATAAAAAAAAGGCTACTTATTTTTTCGATAGGGGCAGAGGAATAGGTACCCCCATAGGATGCCAATATTAATTATCGCATATCTTAAGAGCCGCTGGACGCATTTTGCTGAACTTTTTGTAGTAGGATCTTCTGAGCCCCAAAATTGAAATAAAATAGCAGAGGGGGAAGTGGTTCCCCCCATAGGACGCCAATGCTTAATATCGCATATCTTATGAACTGTTATAGTGAGAATGTTCAAACTTTGTGGAAGTCACTCTTATGGTATACTACACTTTTGAAAATAAAAATAAAGCGGGTAGGCGCAGGGGGAAAAAACCTCCCATATGGTGCATATATTTAATATAGCTTAACTGAAGAACTATAAAAGGGGGAGTCTTCAAACGTGGTTAAAGCTACTACTATGGCAATCTATAAATTTCAGTATAAAAATGGGCGGGGTAAACAGGGGAGGAGCAGTACCCCTCATAGATAGAAATATAAATAATAGCCACTGCACGCATTTTGTTGAACTTTTGGCAGTAGGATCTTCTGAGCACCAAAATTGGAATAAAATAGCAGCGGGGGAAGTGGTGCCCATCATAGGACGCCAATGTTTAATATCGCATATCTTAAGAACTGTTATAGTGAGAATGTTCAAACTATGTGAAAGCCACTCTTATTGTATACTACACTTTTGAAAATAAAAATAAGGCGGGTAGGCGCAGGGCGGAAATACCTCCCATAGGATACATATATTAAATATCGCTCAACTGAAGAACTATTAAAGGGGGAGTCTTAAAACGTGGTTAAAGCTACTACTATGGCAAACTATAAATTTCAATATACAAATGGGCGGGTTAGACAGGGTAGGAGCAGTACCCCTCATATATAGAAATATAAATAAGAGCCACTGCATGCATTTTGTTGAACTTTTGGTAGTAGGATCTTCTGAGCCCCAAAATTGAATTAAAATAGCAGCGGGGGATGTGGTGCCCACCATAGGACGGCAATGTTTAATATCGCATATCTTAAAAATTGTTATAGAGAGAAAATTCAAACTTTGTAGAAGTCACTTTTATGGTATACTTCACTTTGAAAATAAAAATATAGCGGGTAGGCGCAGGGGGGAACTACCTTCCATAGGATGCATATATTAAATATCTCTCAATCGATAAAGTGGTTAAAGCAGTGTAGCGAAGCGCACCGGGTTAAGCTAGTCCAAAATAAAAATACTTTGAAATTGGCGATGCAATAATTAAAATATTGATTCGAAATGTTTACTGAATTCTTCTCTTTCTATATTTAACTATTTAAAAGGTACTCCATTAAAAAAAAAAAGTTTAAAGTCAAATAAGAACCAGTCTCATATACATTTAAAATTAAGGTTAGATTAAGAGTCGGAGTTGGAATTTCAGCGGTTAGAGTCGGCATTAGTTCTAAATTTCTAAACAAAGTATTTTTTGTATTTTTGAAAGGAAAAATTACTGATAATAGTACCATAGTACTGAATTTTCCATCATTGATATATATATAAATATCATGCATTTCTATAAGTTAATACCTCGGTTGACAAACTTAGGAGGAAAGTGATCTTATCTTCCTTGCCTTTTCCGATTTATATTATTACATTATCATTAAACCTTTAATGAATTCGTTCCAAAAATCTTGAAAATATCTAAAAAAACATATATTTTTGTTATAAGAATCAAACGAATAAAATTTTTAAATCTAAGAAAATTTTAAAGCTGACAAATAAACTTCCTAATATGCTCAAGTTTGGTTTTTCTGTTGTGTTTGTAACCCTAAAGCAATTATTTTTTTTTTGTTTCCCAATGTACGATAACGTGATGTAGGTTATGCAAATATAAATTCTTTACAAAACAAAGCTGAACGAAGGAAAAAACCTCATTCTATAGCACAACCAATGCATGGCATGTGTTAACACAAACACTTTCAATAAACTGTAATTTGTTGTTGTTGCTACAGTTACAATATGCAATATCCATTTAAAATACACAAAAACACACACTATCAGACTCTACTTGACTGCAGCTGGTTGCAGCATTTAAATCTGCATTGCCTGACACATCTGAGCCACACTTATGCAATTGCAATTGTAATGCAGTGTAATGTATGCATGAATGTGCAGGCATCATCAGTATAAAAAATCTATATTTATAAAATATTTATATATTTGTAAAATATTAAGTGATGACGAAAGGAGCAGAAGGGTTTAAGAGAATGATGAGTATCAAAAACTCGTTTGCTCTAACAAATAGGTTGGTTCTTTAGTTTGAGTGAGTGTGAGTGTAAATAAATTGTGATTTAATACATGGAGCTTAAATTACACATAAAAATGGTTTTCATTTCGTTCTTTCTTCATTCATTTTAATTTTGAATATAATGAAAATAAGAGGAAATAAAATTCTGCTGCTGTTGCTATAGATTGTAAAAATAGCATGGTTCAACTGTGAGCGATGAGCAATGATCACAATATATTTGAAAGCATAAATACGCACTCCGGCTCATGCACATACATTTTTAGGGAATAGCAGAAGCACTGATTGGAATTGTTATTGAAAGGAAAAAGGAAATGAATTGAATAGACAAAAGGAAATGCTCGAAAATAAGTAATCATAAATAAAATCACGTATAACTTGAAAAATAAAGGGGAAAATGTGTTATTTTGGTAAACAGAACTGGTAGATAGAAGAATGGCAAGACAGAAATAATAAGAAAGCCGAAGTATAGTAGTTTACAAATTTGGTTACATAAAATAATATTATAGAGAAAAAATTCCCAAAAAATTTCAATGTTTTTATCAAGAATAAAAATTGGGAATAAAGCACGATAAGCAAAATCTTTTAAAACAAAGAACAAGTTTTATTAAAAAAATAGTTCTAAATAACTAAATTTCTATAGAAAAATCTATCTTTCGTAAAAAAAATGTATCTATTTAAATCAGTCCTATTTTTTTTTTTTTTAGAAAATGGCCTTGTATGGAACATTTTCATTAGAAACGGCTTTTATACACAACATTTTTGATTGAATTTCACAAGAATATTTTATAAAAATATTCTCTTACGTTCTCTTTGTTAGAGAAGCATTATTTGTTTTGGTTTTAGGCGATCTAACAGCCTCTTCATGGATTTCGAACGTTAACGTTTGCATAGAAAATTACATTTAAAACAAATTTTCGAAGTTGAGTTGTTAACCGTAATAGGGGCCTACGTTATAGTCCATTTAGCAATATAAGCACACATTCCATAAAAAAAATTGCAAAAAAAAGGTCACATCTTGAGACCGCGCAGTAGCTCCTCAGAATGAAGCATATTGGCAAAAAGTCGATTTTTTTTATTATTTATATATTATTTTTTTATCAATTATTATTAATTAAAACTGAAAACATTTTAAATTAAATATAAAAAAAAATACTTTGGTTCTTATATAACATAAAACAATAAAATAATTCTTGGGTCACAAAATCTTATTTACTGGCAAAGCTGGGCATTTCCCGTATTAATCGACCTTCTCTTGATTTTTTTATCGCATAGAGTCATGGATGCTTCTGACACTAGTTTTACGAACTTAAAAGTCGTTAAAATACAGTAACATGCTTTTGTGCAATACAATGTATGTTAATTAAAAATGTTAGTTCCGTAGCTTTGCATTTCAGCTGACGACATATGCATACTTTATAGGGTCTTAATCAAATATCTAAAAATTATAAACGGAGTGAGAAATATATTTTTTTTTTTTTGGAAACACCCCCAAGCCCTTTAGAGTCCTGATAGTACCGTGACGGGTACTTATCAGTTTTCCTTTTCTATCCTTTCATCGATTGTAATTCTATTGTGTCATTGTAGTTATATGATTGCTTGTATTAGAGTTTATTTTCATTTTTCTTATATTTCCTGTTTTACAGGTAATTTTTATTTGCTGCAATGATTTTTCACTTTTTCTTTTTGTTCTCCTAGTAGCCTGGATTCAATTTTCTTGAGTTTTTAAGTTCATTACGTTTCATATTTTTGTTCTACGTTTTTGCTTTGATTTTTAGCATTTCATTTTATTTTTTGCCTCCATCAAAAACATTGTATACTTTTATTTAACATTTTATTATTTAGGGAAACGAGATGAAAAAATGAAATATTTACCACGCTGTGGTTCTTTGTATTTTTTTTTTTTTTTGTTTTTTTTAAATGAGTGTATGTCTGTATGTGTCAGATGTTTTCTTGATATTGGTTATGATAATGCGCAGGAAATTGCTGCTTTTGTGTGCCATAATGACGTTGATGTGTTTTTTTGTTTGTTTCTTTGATTGTATTTCGTTATTTGTAGACTTTTGTGCTTGTGTGGATTCACTGAAATGTTATCTGTATATCTGCCGCTTTTGTTGTGTTAAGTGTTATACTTAAGTATGTGATTTTTTCTTCTTTTAAAAAGAGGTTTTTTAACAATTTAAAATGATATTGCTTTTTAAGGATTCTTATTACCAATTTGCGAATAAACAAGTTATGATTTTATTTGGATTTGAGAAATAACAGTGAATTGAAGAAAATGTAATTGCATTCGAATAAACACTTGCAAATTATGAAAATAAAATTTCGTTTACACCGAACTGCCGAACTGCCTTCCCGTTTTTAGAAATGATTTCTTACTAGTACTTGTTTTTATATTTAAAACTTCCTTTAAAGTCTTTTCACGATCAAAATGCTTGCTGTCAAGCTCGCGTGCGCAATGGCGGATTTAAGCCTTTTTCCTTTTTAGGCACACTTTGATGTGCCGTCCTTATTAATAACTAGGTTTGCGATTTCCATGCAGATGCATGTTTTTTGTCGATAGTCTAAGAACGATTTCGGCCAATAATCTTTCGAAATCATTAAATTTGCGTTAAAATGGCACGATTTGTTTTTGCAGACCATTGCATATTTTGTTGAAAATTCATATTTTTGCATATTTAGGTTTTAAATACATATTTTTGCATGTTTTAAAATTGTTCAGTGAATTTTTTTTTTATTTCTATATTATAAAAAAATTCTTTAAAAATATTTTAAATACACAAAAAAAACTTTCCAAAATAAATTTTAAAATCAATAAATAAATAAATTCTTTTAGAGCTTTGCTTTTAATACAAGATTTTCAAGATTTCGACAAAAGATCTTAGTGTTTTAAGCCGATGCAGCACGTTTAGTGTTTTTCATACGGTATAATTGTAAATAAGTTGTGTCATGAAATAGATCTTAGCCGTATGTCACATTTTGAGTTTTTGATTGGCTTTAATTCGATTTTTTTTCTCTTTTGATTGGTGTAAATCACTTAAGTCTAGCACAACTGCTTCTAATCTTAAGGAAATACACAAAATAAATATTTTTCAATTTAACATAACGAAAAACTACAGTTTCTTACTCAATACATTTTTGCCAAACCAAAGAAATATAAATTCATATCTGATAATGTTAAATGCTTTTAAATTTTGAAAGAAGAAGAGTAAAAAGTACAGAATATTTAATATGCTTAAAGACCCAGATCCGTAGAAAAGAAACCTGTTTAATCATTGAAATCTTCTTGATAAAAATTAGAAATAGGCTTTCGAACGATTCTGTAAACGCTTATTCTGAACTATTTTAACAGAAATATTTTGTAATAATTTGTTTGAAAAATTTTACGTTTTTGGTTTTATATAAATGCTGTTGGCCTTGAATCTATTCTGTGGCAATAAGTGATTAAGTCTATTTTTTAGTTTTATAGGAGAAGAATAAAAAACTTTAAATGTGGCAATTCTCTGCGGCTATAGTTTTTTATGTTTTAATTCCAAAACAATCCTTATGTCACAGATCGGAAGTTTTTATTATTTCAAATGTTATTGCACATTGAAAAAAGATAACCCAAAAGCAATTTTACTATAACTTCCTTAAAAATCCTACAAAATAAATTAAGTTTTGTACTTTTGAACATGAAAATAGTAAAGTGATATTAAGCACTTTTTCCTTTTTGCCACAGAAATAAATAATAATAAAGTTCGATGTATTTAAAAACTTATTTAATTGATCTCAGAAAATGTTATTGGGTCAAAATAAAATTAAACAATATTTTTAATCGATTTGTATTGAGCGGGGATCCCGGGAAATTGAAAAATAAATCCCGCTTTCCCGGGAAATGTAAAGTTCCGGGAAAAGAAAAACTCTAAGCACGTTACATTAGAAGCCAATTCGATTATATTGCAATTTATAATGAAATGTAATTTTTTATAGTTTTGTTTTTAATAAAATTAAAAAACGATTTTTTATGGAAATTTTTTTTCGTTTTTAGTGCATATTTTCGATTTTGTACACAGAAAGAAAAACACTCGGGTTAAATCAAGTTTTTTAAGATAACTTTAAGTACGAGTCGTACTCAAAAATTCAAATACGAATAAAACTTAAACGTACTCAAAACAATCCTATATGGGATTACTTTCAAAAATCAATCCCAGAATTTCTTGAAATAAGTTAAAATTCTTAAGGCAAGTAAAAAAAAGATTAAACTTTCCGTTGGAAGTGCCACTCTGAGAGTAAAATTATAAAATGAGGGATTTAATCTCATAATTTTATCAGTCATAAAACTTATAAGTCACATCTCTCAGCATTGCATTCTTAACACGTGTGTGTTTTTCAAAGTTTTTTGTATATTTACAACAACACAACACAAGTTTGGAAAAAACAATTTGCTTTTTGTGTGTAGAAAAAACAGAACATGTTTAATCCTTCGGCTAACGCATGTTTTGATTTTCTATACACATTGAAAAAAGGTCTGGCGAGACTCATGTGTACCACGAAGTGTTAAAAAGTAAATTTGAACTCTTGCTTCTCATTTAGTTTATATTTTTGGTTAAATTATTCTGTAAGGTGTAGTACGGGTAAGTAAATAAACCATAATAATTTGTCCTTTCTAATTTCTAATGAAAACGTTTAGAATTAGGCATATTGCTTCCCTACTGAAACCGACATATGACGTCCATCAACTGATATTGCAAGAGCTGCCATACACTGGAATCCTCAAGGTCAACGTCAGCATGGTCGAGCACATAATTCCTGGATCCGGTCTATCAGAAAACAACATGAAGCTGCTCATCTTACATGTAACTAAATTTAACTTCTTACCAGAGATAGAAATAGATCGAATAGATAGAATTCGTTACTCCCTTATGTTATCCATGAACATTTTATTTAAATGTTTTATTTTGCATTTTATTATTTATATCAGTTTTAGGAAGGACATATTCATACATAAAATAAATAAAATTTTCATTAAATTTAATTTCTCATTTTTCACTTTAACGAATTTGTATTCAAAATACCACCCTTGAGGAATTAAATAAACAAAATTTAGTTAAATAAACGGATCAAGTTTTCAAATTAACTTCCTTTAAGGATGCTAATTCAAATATTTTTATGTGTTGTTCCCAAAACATTGTGTTACTACTGGTTTACTATTATTTTAACAAAATTTTTGTTTTTATAACAGAATTTTACCAATTCTTTTAACAAAATTTTATTTATGTACACATATTTTTATTACAAAATTATTTAACGAAAACTTTTGTGTTGATTTGAAGAAAATTTGTGTTGTTCAAAAAATTTTGATAATATTTGAGGAAAAATCAAGTTAATTAAACAATTTGTTTATAGAAGTAGTTATAGAAGAAAGCTACTAAATAATTAGTGAAGGAAGCTATTCATTTTGAAAAAGTAAGCGAAGTTTTTACTGGGTAACTACTTATATAGCTACTCCTATATCTACTTCTGTAGGTAAAAAAAATAATGACTTACATTTGAATGCGTTCACTTTGGGACCTTCCTTTTAAAATTAATCGGTTCTTTCACTAGAATTGTAAGTAGTGCTTTTAGTTTTTTCTGATTACTAAACACGCTATTTTGGAGGCGAGTTTTTACTGGGATGTATTAAAAAATGTTTCTGTAAAAACACATTTCCATCCAAAATTTGATATTTTCCAAAAAAAAATGTATGTAAAAGACTTGTTTTATAGAACATTTTTTTGTAATTCATTAATAAAATAATTTTAAAAAGACTATTTGTGTAGAAATTTTGATTGCATAAAATTATTTTTTTTAAAAAATTTTCTTTTTCTGCAAAAAATAATTTTCCCTAAAAAGTTTTTTTAGTATAATATATTTGTATATTATTGTAATACATACAATTTTTGTGTATAAGATCATTTTCAATAAAAAAATTTATCTATACAAATTTATTTAATTTAAAATCATTAAAAAATTTGTCTGCATAAATTTATTTTATAGAAAATTTGTTCTATAAATTGTATATCTAAAAAGGTGTGTCAGTTCCCTTTTTAAGCAAATATCTGTTTAAAATTTTTTCGTTAAAAATTTTTTAATTATTTTATCAACCAAATTAAATACAAATTCTTTACTATAAACACCCATAACAATTTGGTTTTCTTGTAGAAAAGAATTTCTTTTTCAAAATAACTCTGCCGTCATCGACACCTGCCAGTGATTGCTTCATAATGTCGTCGTATATTTTTACCGCTTTTCTTTTCTGTTTTCATATTAAAAAGACCACAACGTTAATACAAAAGTTTGTCATTATAATACTGACATGTAATTTTCATACATATACTTTTATTAAAACACTTTTATTGCGTATTTAATTTGCATTCATTTTTTCACTTGTCTTAATCCCGGGCCTTTAAATAATTACATTAAAGCGCTTTTAATTAAAAACACGCAGTCGTTTATACAATAAACACAATGCGAGAATGACTGTTACAAAAATTAAAAAGTGTCCTGAGTTTACGGGTTGGGTTAAAATGGGGTATGAAAATTGTATGTAACAAACAAGTGATTGTTTGAGAAGTTTTAAGATTTCCTATTAAAGAGAGCGTTTAAAATTGGTTCTGAAATACTTCAGAAGTAAATATCAGACAATTGTTTTTGGCAGTCAATTTCTATGACTCTGTATCTAAAATTACTTATGCAAAAAGTCTTTTGAACTCAATAGTCTTATAATTAAAATTTTTAACATTTTTAAAATTTTCCATAAAAAATACTCTTGTAAATATTAAAAAATATTTATAGAAAAAAGTTTAGAAAACAAAATTCTCTATAAAATTGTGCATTTTACAGAAAATCTTCTACAAAAAGACGTTTGTATAGTCAATTCTCTATAAAAACTAGTCTTATATAGGAAAATATTTATTTTAATTAGTCTTATACAAAAATATCTTGTCTTATGGGTCGATTATGGATGGCAACTCAACTTCAATTCCGTTGCCAGCAGCGAAACAAGGCAACGCTGCTTATGTTAAAATATACAAAAATTTTGTATTTTATATTTTAACATGAGCGGCGTTGCCTGATTTCGCTGGAGCCAACTCAACTTCAGTTCAGTTGGCATCCATAATCGACTTATTACACTAAAGAAAATAGTCTTTTAAGCCTGGTACTCCGTTCAACATTTCACGTGAAATGCTGTCAAAACGCATATAAAAAAAACTTGTGCGGAATATCTATGAAATAATGTTGATAGAGTAGTACTCTGTTCATTTTGTGAAAAAGTTCCGAAATGTTTCTGGCAACATTTTTTTACAACTGCGAAATAATGTAAGCTGCACTTATTTCACGTGGAATTTTTAGCAAAAGCAAAAAAGTATGAACTGATTATTAAATAAGAAATAAAAAATTTAAATAACACAACCGGTAACAGAGTCTTATCCATATTTTCTTTCTTTTTTATTAAAAACAATAATTATCAAAAAGTAATTTCAATTTTTGGGAATACAAAATTTAAATTTCAAAAGATTTTGTTATTCGTGCTAAATTCCCAGTTTTTATTTTTAAAAACAATAATTTTTAGTAAAATACATGTGTGATTTGTTTACATACGCAAAACAATGTCGCATACTTTGTGGGAATAAAAACGTTAAGTTGTACAAACTCGCATGATAGGTAACATTGATACATGTCAAAATTTTCGTGTGAAATAATTAATGTTGCTCAACATTTTTCACAAATTTGAACAGAGTACTAGGCTTTAGACAAAAATTCTCTACAAAAAAATATTTATAAACAAATGTTTCTATAGAAAAAGTCTTATACAGACTATTTTTCATGGAGAAAGTCGTATACAAAGAATTCTCTACAGCAAATAGTTTTAAACAAAAAAACTTATACTCAAATTTGTATATTTTTTTCTCTGTGCGAATTTTAAAACTTCTCGTTAATAAAATGAAAAATTTTAATTCTAATTCATGTCGCCACAATGGGCCACTAACATATCATTTACACAAACTTCTAAAACTTTAATCTACTTTAAATTTTGTTTATATATTTATTTTTGTACAATTCTCAGGACATTTATTTTAAACTAAAGCCAACTTAACTTAACTCAATTCAATACAACCATAAACATTAGGATCGCACAGAAATTTCTGATATTATTAATCAAAAATATAGTTAAAATTAAGTTAAATAATGAAAATAATTTTTGGCCTCCTGTTGTGCTAAAGATAATAGAAATAGTTGATTTGTGATGTGGAAAAAACTTTGGATTAAGGTAAATTATTTTTAGTTCCACACAAACAGAATCCCCCCTAATGTACACAATGGCACAAAAATTTAATGAAGAAAAAGCCACAAGTTTACATACAAAGTAAACGCTGACATTGATGTCGAAAGGGGAATATGGAGAAGAAAAAACAAAATAATACAATCACTGTGCAAAAGTCTGTCTGTATGCAAGTATGAGCGTTTGCGTGTGTATCCTTAAAAATACTTTACAAAAACGTTTATACAACACAGCACCCATTTATTTCAGAAATGTTTCGCTTTTTGTGTGCTCTTACTGATTGCAGACGGAAATTAGTGCACATTAAAATGAATAAAAGAAAAATAAATGAATGAAAGAAAAATACAAAATGAAAGACAACATCAAAAAAAGGTTAGTTTTAAAAATTAAGAATGGAGAAATAGTAGTACAGAAACCAACTACATTATGAAACGATTATATAACTTCAAAGGATTTTTAAATAGTTATTGGAAGGAATAAAGCTTCGTGTTTAAGTAGAAAAATGAACTAAAAATTAAAACAGCTCTAAATCTTTATGAAAATAACATTTAAAATCTGTAATGCAATGTGTATAAAGAATGTTTTTAATAACCTTTCAAGAATACCCTAAATTCAAGTGAAAATTTGCTAGTTTTTAAAAATTTGTTAATTTGACAAGTTTGGCTGCTGAAAAAAATATAAACTTATAGATGCCAGTGTTATTCCCAGCGATATATGTACACAGAAAAAATGTTTGCAAAAAATTATTCAATTAAATAATTAATTGGTGTACATTAATTATTCAAATAATTTTTTGTTTGCTGCAATTAATTTTTTTAATCAAAACCCATAAAATTTAATGTTTGTGTATGTGTGGCGTATTTTTTAGTTTATGCAATTAATTTTTTAATTGACTAAATTTGTGTCCCATGACTCGAAAATACAAATCCGATAATTGATATGATCAATTCCTTTGCAGGGGCAAAATTAGTAAAATATTTAATTGTCTGAACGAATTGTTTAATTAAAGTCGATTTTCTATTTTTTCTGTGTATGTATTAAACGTTTAGTTTTGTAATTATTTCTGTTACTTTTTCAAGCTCTTATTTTATTCCTAGCTTTGTAAGTAGTATGAATATATGTCGCAGTTGGCGCCCTAGTTCTACTCTACCTTGGTCTTGAACTTTTCCAGCTATTTTGCAAGTCTTACTATTATTCTTGGTGTAGGCCCGCATTTGTAGTGCTACAAATATTCCTATTTTTATTTCTAGTTCCATTTCTTGTCTTATGCTTTGTTTACACTTGGGTTTTTTAACACCTTTAAGCATCTTGAATGTGATTAAGCTCTAATCACATTTAAGTGATTTATTAATCATTTCAAATGGACGTGATTTAAAATAAATCATTTGATTAATCACACAGAATCTTCTAAGCATACCTCAAACTATTTATTATGTAGAATCCGCCGCAATAAACGTTCCTTTCAGGTGTAAAAAAAAAAAATCCTTCCTCAGTGAAAATAATTTAATGAAAATAAAATTTGATGAACTCAAGCCTAATTAAGAATATCAAGGAAATAAAAATTAACAGTTCTACTAAAATCAAAATTGTATTACCAACCACGATTTCTTTCATATGTTTTTATTTCGTTCGTAAATAACACTGGTTCATATAATTGCTGATCACGAATATGACATTCATTTATTTTTTTCAAAAAGTGTTTTCGAGATATACGCGAAAATCGTGTTTTTCTACAGTTGTTTTAGGTATTTCGATAAACCTCGAGAACTGTTCAACCGAATTGCACAAGATTTTACATTTTGCACAGATATCTCTTGTATCTTTCCGCAAATGTCCAACATGTGTCGATCGGATAAAGATTTAAGTTATCGTAAGCAGTTTGGGATTGAAATCCAGCAAAATCGGTTCAGTAGGATACGAGCTATAACTCAAAATGTGGGACCACCACCTTAAAAACTTTATAATTGTTACAAAAACTAACATAAATCGTGGATAATTTAATAATTTACTACAGGCCCCATATAAAGCCCACTCTGGAAAATTAATTAAATATGCCGTAGCAGATACAGATATTGCGGTCAAATTTCTTCCAACTATGCTTCATATGGGCATGAACAAATTTTATGCAATTTTGTTATATACGGTCCATAATTTGTCTTAGATCCCATTTTTAGCAGCTTTCTGAAATTCACTGTGAATGCTTAAACTAATTTCACCGCTGTTTTGAAATTTATTGAAATTTATGTTTTAATACCAGCTTAAGCTAATTTCACAGCTGTTTTGAAATTTATGTTTTTAATACCAGATATCACTCTGCTTAATTTGGGCTCATAACTTACCATGGCTCCAATATAAATTCCCCTCCTGAAAATTATTTAAGTTCGGCTTAAGCCAATAAAGGACTCTTACTTGTTTTTTTATTGAATCTTTCTTTTCGAAAACTACAAAATGTATTCAAAGCTGCCATAGTAGTATTCGTGGTACCCAATAAAAAATGGAGCTTCCAACGAAGCAGGTTTGTAAGGGAGAAACATAAACGTTTCGCTTATCATTGCGCTGACGGAAGACATGAATTTTATATGGCGAGTTCCCACTTTGAAGCAATACATTTCTGACACATAAAGTGCATTACTCAGCGCATATAAAAATTGTTGTGTGTAACGATTGGCCTTAAGCATTTAATGTTTTGAAACATTTATTTTTTAGTATTCTCCCTTACAACCCTGCTTCGTGGCAAGGCAAAGCCCTAGCACTTGAAATGTTAGTTTTTTTTTGTAAAAGTTGTTGAGAGTATTATCACTTACTCTACTGCATTTCTATGTGTCTTATTGCGTAGCGCATAATTGTGCTCTTATTTTTTTAAATGTACCATTATTTAGTGCTTCGCAAAATCATGAAATTTTTTATAGGGTACTTATTCTAGCCCTTTTTCTAAACCTTTTCATTAAAGTCCTATTATTTTCTTATTCCTTGTCCTATTCCTAGTACTATTCCTCTTCATAATCATTCATATTCGTATTCTTATATCTTCAGGTGCTCTTGCTCATATTTCTATTTTGATAACAAGTCCTTCTAGTAGTTCCGTTATTAGTCGGAAGCTTATTACTATTTCTAGTCTTAGTTAAATTTCATGTTCCTATTTCTAGTAATCTCTTGCTCATTTAACTTCTCTTCTTGGACCTAGTCCAATTTGCAAGCCCATTCCAAATCCTATTTCAAGTCCTTTTTCTATTTCTATGCCTAATTGTTTTCGTTGCTTTTTGTTCACCATATCCCAGTTGTTGGCCTTGTCTAGATTCCAGCCCTAACATCTTTGCTACATATTATTTTTTGTATTTGTTTTCCACTTATATTTCTGGATAATAAAATACTTATTTACGTATTTTCTTGCATAAAAAAATCTCCATAAAAAGCAACTAATATTTAAATACTTAATAAAAGTAAGGAATTATTACAAATTGCATACAATGACATGATTTGCGTTTGTTTAGTAATTTGAACACTTAAAAAAGCATTTTCTAAATATAAAAATCAACAACAATAACTATTAAAGGGGGGAAATAAAAAAGCACTACAAAATAAAACGTTTAGTTTTAATATAAACAATATTATGGCTAATAAATCTATTAAACTGACAGAAAATATTCATCAACAAATACATTTAGACTGACACGTGTACACTTGACTACAAAAACTATACGTTTTATAAAAGAACCTACTAATTTTTATACACATTGTGTCTACTACGATTGTACTTAACAAAAAAAAAATTACTTAGGAAGAAATGTTTAATACTAAAAACATAGACAAACTTTTAAGAATCATAAGAAATAAAGACAAGAACTACAAAAAACACTCATACTTATGAAGATACAAAGTCATTAAGAATGTCCTTGCCAGTTGTGTTTACGAAATACACAAAACAGAAAACATTTATTCATTCACACATGCAAAAACAATCAGAAAAAAAAATACAAAAAATTATGAGCTTTTCTAAAACCTGCATACATACTCATTTAAACTTTTTTGCTAAAAATAACAAAACAGTCACTCTCACTCCCGCACATTGGAAATGCGAAAGAGAGAACAAAAAAGTAAACAAAAACAAAAAATTCAGAAAAGTTTGCATGTTTAACAGGCACTTTAGCACGCATATATAAATAGTATGTGGTTAGTTTCATAGCAAGAAAAATTAATAATTACCCTTCGTCTAGGTATGCCAGATTCTTTAAAAAAAAATTTAAAAATTGAATATTTTATCCCATTTTTGTAAAAACACTTGTAAAATCAAAAAACCAGATTTTAATTTAATTCGACATGTTAAGCAAATCAATAAGAAGTTTCTTATTTGTATATTAAGTTTTCTTAATCAAACAAATGCTACACGGTTTTATGTAAAATACCAATGGCCGATTTCACCAATTTATTCAAATATCAATTTATGTTTAAAATTAATTTTGCATGTCGAATAAAAATATTTCAAAAAGTCTATTTATATATGAATTTATTATTAGCAACGAAAACTTTATTTAAATATCTACAGAATTTAAATTATTTATTTTAACTGAATTTAAGTAAATTTCAGTTCGCTGTGAGTCATGACTTTTTGCTTAAATCAAGCCACACATATGTTTACAATAAGAAATTTTTAGCTTGGACGAAAATGGTGCAAAATGGTTTCAGCCATATTTTCTGGTGATTTAGTAAATAATTCTTTACGAGTTATATCGGAAAAAAAGAATAAAAATTGTTTGTTTATAACTCGGGCAATATGTTGTTTTCATATGTTTTTAAAGACGAAAGTGAAAAACAAATTAAAAATTATACGAGCTTAAAAAGAGTGATGGCTTATCAGCATAAATAAGGAGATGTCGGGGTTTTCGCTAATTTCGCTGCCGTTTGTAAAACAATCAGACTAAGTTTTAAACGCGAACTTTTCCGGACTTCTAGTACCCATCACATTTTGAGTATCGAAAAAACAAATTATACAATCAAACGGACAGATGGACATCGAAAAATTAACTTCGCTACTCATAAGGATCCTGAGAGTGCACTATATGTGATCTCTTTTTGTAGCTCTCAAAATAGCAAATAGAATGACAAATTTAGGCAAACCCCCTATTAACCCTACCCAATATAATTTTCGAATGATGTTCTTAGTTCTATTTTAAGTCTCATTCATATTTTCAGTTTATTCGTTTCGGAAACCAATTCCTAGTCCTATTTGTAGTGTAATTCTATACTTATTCTATGTTCTGTGGCTAGTCAAATTCCTATACCTAGTCATATTCCTAATCTTATTCCTTGTACTGTTCCTAGTTTTATTCCTAGCCCTATACCTAGTCGTATTCCTAGTCCTAGTCATATTCCTAGCACAATTCCTAGTCCTATTCCTATTCCTAGTCCTATTGCTACTCAGGTTGCTGGTCCTTTGCATAGTCTTATTTTTAGCCTTATTCAAATTCCTATTCGTAGTCCTATTCTAAGTCATATTCCTAGTCCCAGTCCTATTTCTATTCCAAGTCCTGATCCTTGGCTAATTCTAAGTCCAATTCCTAGTTTTGTATCTAATCCTTTTTTCTAGTTAAATTCCTATTCTTATCCGTAGTCCTGTTTCTGGTCCTATTCCTAGTTCTATTCCTATTCCTATTCTGATTCCTATTCCTAGTCCTAATCCTAATCCTTATCCTAGTCCTAGTACCATTCCTAGTCCCATTCCTTTTCTTATTTCTAATCATATTTCTAGTCATATTCCTACCTTTATTCCCACTCATGATCCTAGGGCTTTTTCAATTAATATTTCTAGTCTTATCCCTTATCTTTCTCCTAGTCATATTCCCAGAACCTTTTTTGTCCTGTCCCTAATCATAGTACTTATCCTATTCCTAGTACTGGCACTAATCCTACTCCTACTCCTACTCCTATTCTAATTCCTTTTATTCGTAGTCCTTTTCCTAGTCCAAGTGATATTTCTACTTATATTCCTAGCCCTATTCAAAGTCCATTCTCTAGCTTTTTTTCCAAACTTATTTGTAGTTCTTTTGACAATTTTATCTTATCGTATTCCTTGCCCTATACCAGTTCCTAGTCATACTTATATTTAAAATTGTTTGCCTGGCTCTACATCTGAGCCACTTTTTAGTCTAGGTTAAATCATATGTCAAATTTTATGCTGATAAATAGTCGTTTTCCTGGTCCAACCTTCTCCACTTTGCTTTTTGTCATGAGCATAATTCCTAAAAACGCATATTTGAAAAATGTTTGTAACCTTGATTAATATACGCTTGCTAAATGAAGTTCTTAAATATTGCTATAACATAAAAATCCCTCGCAAATCCCTCAAAAATGTTTTATTACACAAATGAATTTTCCTACTTTGTAGCTTATAGTTTCGAACACTTCAAGCGTAAATATATGTATATATAAATGAAATAATCCAACAAAGTCACACGGATAATACTTTTAATATGTTATTTCATCTATCTTGAAATATATAAAACAAACTATAACAGATACTAATATAGAAAAGTAGTCGCAAAAAAAGCCAAAACAAAACTTTAATTTTTACATATTTCTTTTAAAACGGTTATGTATCTATGAGTAAACGTGTAACCATGAAAGTCAGCATAATGCCAAAGAAAGTAAAAAAAAGTTATATTATACGTTTTTATTTTTAAAATACATTGCGTGACTTTTGTCTATAGTTTTGTTTTATTTTTTTTACTATCTTTTGCTTTAATGTTTGTCACTCATAGCTTTTCTTCTTTTGTTTTTATTTTTTTGTACAGCTTTCCGTTTCCGCTATAATGATAGTTTGTGAAAAATGAAATACACATACACACCGTGAAAGACAAATGCAATTATGATATTTAAATGAAAGCATTTATGGTTTAATGTGTATTATAAGTTTTCTTGTGTATTTCTGTATTCGGTTGTTTTTCGCCTTCTATGTTTTACTTTTTTGTGTATAATTACACAATAAAAAAATGATAATCGCAGACATTAAACATAAAGAAATGGGGTGTGTTTAAGCGAAATTGAAAACAATTTTGTGAACAGTTGTACTTAGAGAAACACAAGAGGTTATTAGAGAGATTCCTTTAAGTTTTTTATGACTTTGTTTAAATTTGCTTAAATTTTGTTATAATCCTAATAACATTTTAGAAAATAATTATAGTATTCGTAGTCATATACTAAATATAAATCTTTTTTTCTTGAAAAATTTTTAACTTTTTTCCAATTGTGAATGGAACGTGCGTAACCTTGAACATTTATCGCTTTAGGACCATTTACATGAGGTGTATATCATAATTCCTTACCCAGAACTTACAAACATCAATACAATACTTGATAAGTTATGCATCACATACGTTCGGTTTGATAACGAAAAACTTTAACCATTGTATTATTAAAAAAAACGCAGATTTTTGTACTGAGCGCAATGGTTATGTAATATGGTACACCTGGATTATTTTCTTTGCGACTATGTACAATTTTAAATAGAATTCTTGTCATCTTTCTAACGAAATACATTCCGAATTTTTGTACAAAATTACAAGTAAAAAAAGAAAACGGAATCGTTAGAGTCCTATTCGCAGTCATATTTCTATTCCTATACCTTATTATGTCCCTAGCCTTTTTCTCGTTTTTATCCTCGTCCTTTTCATAATATTTTTTCTAGTCCTACTCATAGTTCCATTTGTAGTGTTATTTCTTGTCACAATTCTAGTTATATTTCTATTCATTTTCCCAGTTATATTCCTAGTCCCATTCCTAGTGTTTCTTGAGGTTATAATTCTAGTATTCTGTTTATAGTTCTAGTCCTAGCCAAATTTCTAGTTCCTTCCGCAGCATTATTTCAAGTCCTATCCAAATACCTATTCATATTCCTAGTGTTATTCTTAGCCCTTTTCCTAGTATTATTTTTGTCATATTCCTATCCTTATTCCTAATCATATTCCTTGTCCCATTTCTAGTATTATTCCAATTATTCCTTGTAGTCCTATTTTTCAAGTCCTAATACTTGTTTTAAACTAAGTCCAATACCTTTTCATATTCAAAGTGCTTTTCTTAGTCCAATTCCAAGTTTTATTTCTAGTCATATTCCTATCCTTGTTCCTAGTCATTTTATTTATCATATTCCAAGTCCCATTCCTATTATTATTTCTAATCGTTTTTCTTGTCCCATTTCTAATTCCATTCCTAGTCCCATTCCGAGTATTATTTCTGCTCATATTTCTAGTAATATTTCTAGTCCCACTATTTCTAAGCCTGTAACTTGTCTTCATCCGAGCCCAATGCCTAGTCATATTCCTAGTGCTTTTTTTAGTCCGATTCCCAGTCATAATCCGAGTATTATTTCTTGTGAAATTCCTATCCTTATTCCTTGTCCTATTATAAGTTATATACCTAGTCCCATTCCTAGTATTATTCCTTATCTTTTTTCTAGTCCTATTTCTTATTCCGTTCCTAGTCCTATTCCGAGTGTTATTTCTGGTCATATTTTTGGTCATGTTTCTAGTCCCACTATTTCAAGTCCTATAGCTTGTATTATCCGAGCTCAATGCCTATACATCGATGTTTTAACTCACCAATATCGAATAAACATCAAAAAGTCGGGAACATAATACTGTAATTAAAAATTTAATTAAATTTATTTTGAATATATTTAAGCCTTATTAGCTTGACAAAATTAACATTCATAAATTCAACACTCTGGCCAAAGGAACATCTACAGCAAATCGTCGTTTTTTATTCGATGCATTAAGGCAAAGTCTGTGGTATGAATTTCAATATTTCGTTAGTTGTTGTAGAAGAACTTGTGGCAAAAGAAGAATCGAATTTTTGCTTTGCCAGAGATATAAAAAAGCATGGGTTCCATAGAACATGTAACCCCTGTTGCTATTGTTAACATTTTAAGCCCTGAAAAAAAAGCATTTTAACCTTAGTACGGCGGAAGAGGTACAATTGCACCTTTTTCGTTTTTAAATTGCAATAACTTTTTTTTTGTTAATACTAGATATCTAAATTTTCTGACATCTCTAAACTTTTATTACGGATTACATTTTTGAAATTTAAAAAAAAAGATTTTGATTATATCATACCGAAATAAGTCTTTTTTGACTTGATATCCCTAAAAGGCTGAAGGGGTACAATTGTACCTTCATATAAGTCGTAAGAAAAAAACAAGAAAATAAAGCAAAAAATGTATACATGTGTACGTTAAATAAGTTTTTTTAGCCACGGGCCTGTTCTATCATTTGTTTAGAAAATAAGAACAGAATAATTTAATTATATATAAGGGTACAATTGTACCCATACCGCCTTTTAACGTTGTAAAATTTTTCGGCTGGACAAAGGTTAATGATGCTTCAAGCACTGATCGAAAATCAACAAATTGTTGAAAATTAATTTCAGTTAAAGTGACGTGGTAAATTGAACGAAAATTTATTGAAGCTTGAAAGGACTAAAAATTGCAGTTTTCAAAACTGCAAAAAATCGCCTCGAAAGTCGGAACATTGATATCATCAGAAAGACTATTTTCGCAAACGCCACTGTTGAAGATTAAAAAAAACCGATTGAATGACAAAAGACTATGCAAACTTTCCTTTTTTACAAATTATGATAAGAAAGAAGTCTTGGGATAAATACAATTTTTTTATAATTTTATAGCCTCATGTATTTAATTATAACCGAAATATTGGAATTCAAAGAAAATTCATAAACTACACATACTAATATAACTAGAATCGTGTTTTGTGTTTTAATACATTTTTCTCGGGCCGGATTATAATTCAATGTATAAAACTAAGAAAACATTAACAAATTCAATTTTTTTTTTTATAATTATATCTATTGTATATATTCTGCTACAAACAACAATCGCTATATTTTGGGAAATATCGATATAACATCGATTCCTGTATGCAATGAGTTGCATTGATAAGTCATCGAAGCATTTTTTCAATGTCCATTACTAATTCCTAGTGCTATTCTTAGTCAAATTACTTGTCCTATTCCGAGTACTTTTTCTAGTCTTATTCCTATTATTATTATTCCTATTATTAGTAATATTCCTAGTCCCATTCCTAGTACTATTACTTATCTTCTTTCTATTCCTTATACCATTCCTAGTCCTATTCCAAGTGTTGTTCCTGATCGTTTTTCTGGCCATATTTCTAGTTTTGTTCCTAGTCATGTTCGTAGACTCAGTTTTAGTCCTATTCCAAGTCAAGGTCCTAGACATATTACTAACCCGATTCCCAGTCAAATTTCTAGTCCTAATCTTAATTCTTATCCGATTCCTGTTATTTCTAGTGGTCTTCTTAGCTATATATGCACTTCAAAGTCTATTTCCTAGTACAAGTTCTACATTATTTTTTGCTTCTCATCATGTTACTATTTCTGTTCCCGCCATCAATCCTAGTTTTATAACTTTTTGGAGTGCTAGTCTTGTTGTTGCTCCTTTTCCTTTCTGCTATTATGATCTAGTTAGTCCCAGCCAAATTCCCAAGTGTTTTTATACACTTTTTTTAAATTAACCTATTTTCAGTTCAGATCCTTCTTGTTATCCTCTTTCTCGTCATGCTTGTAGCTTATATTACATTTGTCAGCTTGTCACAAAATTTTCGCAAAGTGTTTACTATCAGAGATTTCCCCTAATTTCTAAGCAAAGTTAAAAGGTAACATTTTAATCTTTTTTATTTCCAATTCTTTGCAACAGCTTGAGTAGATGTGTGTTCAGTTCTGATAATTTTCTTTTCTTCAATTATATATTAATAAAACCATTAAATTACCAAAAAAACAAATAAAAACAAAAAGCCAAATTCTTAAAACTCTTTATTTGAAAATGAAAAAGTTTTTACGTTTATGCTTCCAACAAACCCACGACAGTTTAGCAAACCGTAAAATTGTCTAAGTCATGCTCTTATCTCTAAGACAAAACTCCTGAAAAACTTTTGTTTGAACATTAAACACGCACACTTTGGAAACATTTTTATGGAAAAAAGTAAAATTTATACTAGAGAAAACCTTATAAATGTAGAAGAATTATAATAAAAATACGTTTTGTATTGCAAAGCAATTATTAAAATCATTATAATATAAAATGCATATTTTATTATTTAATAATTTATAGAAAAACTTTTTAACTACTTTAGTTCCGAACAGGAGAGAAATATACGTATATTTGTACAAAGTCTAACAGTTTATTATAAAACAAAGTAGAGAAGAAAAAAAAGGCAGAAATCGTAATGAACATTAACATGATTATAGACGTTTCCAATTGCCTTAAGAAAATAAAATATTGATGTAATATAGTAAAAAAGACTGGAACAAAGTCATTTTAAGAATTAATGGCTGTTGGTAAAAGAAAATCTTTAGGTAAGCAGCAGCAGCAGTGGCAATCATGAAAAGTTAAAAGAAAAACGTGACTTTTGTAGTTGTTAACAATGTAGCACAAATACACAACTGAAATGGAAAATCCAATGGCATTATGAAAACAAAAAACCCAAGCAATAAAATATGTAACAAATTAGAAAGTTTTCAAAAATTCAATGCACTCAAATCGAGTACGTTCAAAAGGGAACATTAGTACGCCATGCCTATTTCTAGTCCTTGTTTTTTAGTAATATTCACAGAGTTAGCCCTAATCCTATTGTTTCAAATCAGTCTACCATTAAAGATAAAAGATCTAATCCTAGTTGTGTTCTTTTTGTTATTTTCTGCACGTCACCAAGCAAAGGGTTGTTTTTATAGAGTGACACAAGTTTAAATCATAATAAAAAAAAGGTAATATATTTTTGATATCAATGAAACGGGCTTTATTCAAAAACAAGAAAATGCTAGATACGGCTGTAATGTGCAAGTCTTAAGAAAATCTTTAACAGTCGTATACATAATGAAGATTTGGCATGCAGTTATCACAAAGTTTATTCATAATACACTTACCAAACTCTGGCTAACGATTAACTAAACTCTTGTTCACGAGCTGCCAAATGTTTGCTCTGTTTTTGAATTTGTTTTCTATTTTTAACTAATTTGATTCTAAAACTGCTTTAAATGCTAATTATGTATATGTGGATGGAAGAACAATAAAATTACAAAACCAACGATGATTAATCCAAATCGTGTTGCATTTTTAAGGAATATAATGTGGTATCATTAAAATTCAGAGTTATTTGATAAAAGTTAACAGATGGATAAAAGTTGGTTATGAATAAACTCTGTTCTAACAAGCTGCTAAGCTTAATTGACATTCTAGTTAGCCGCTCGTTGTATGTAGTGTACAAACTGCGGCTAACTTTTTGTTATGAATACGGCTGTCAATGATTATTTTCAGAGTACAAAAACAAACAATGTTACACTTTGTTCATCTTTTGTCAAACCATCATCAAATGAACCTTTTACGACCCTTTGTATCAATCATATTTACAACAAGTATACGGCGGGCATTTCATAAGTTGTAAGATAATATATACATCAGTCTCATACGATTTTTGACAGGAAAATTCGTTAAGAAATCTTTACCCATGCCTTAAACGAATCCCACAACAATTAAATAAGCGGCTATGGAAGAATCTCACTCGTGTTACAGTGTTCCCGTGTAAGGAATCTTCTACGATTAAAAAATGCTGTCATCGACGATCAAATAAGCACTTCGTGAGACTCCCAGTATTTCCTAAACGAGAGAAAATGCTGCTGAAGTAATTATGTTTTTGTCTGAATGTTTTTTTTTATAAAAATCGAACAAAATTGTTAAAAATACCAAATATTAAGTTTTCCGATTTTTTATTTTTAAGATTTTTCGAAACGTGACACACAATTTTTTTAAATTTTCTCAGGAAATTTACGATTTCCTCACAACTTAATCTGGCAGCCCTGCCTTCAAATAATTTAAATTTTTGAATCAATTTATTTTTTCTTTCAAGAAACAATTTGTAAAAGACTTTAAGAATATTTTTCCCTTAGTTTACCTGTAAAGTTATACAAGTTTTAAAACGGTTATTTAGTATAACAAGTAAAAGCGCAATATTCGGCAGTGCCGAATCTTATATATCCTTCATCATATTATTGAAAAGTCCATTATGCTATGGCCGCTATCATGTTTTTTTACTCATTTGTATCCCAGCCATTTGTTGATGACTTTTTTAACGATCGCGAGTAATACATCATTTCTTAATATTTGTTCATGGTCTTTACGGTTATGCGATGAATAATTTTATATTCGCAAAAATTGCAAAAAGTTATAACCCTATTGAACACACCTTAACAGTTCTTCATACTGCTCATATAAAACTTCAGAAAACACTTTAAGGCCCGTTTTCATAACTTGACGATAGCTAAAGTTAGGATTTTAACGGCCGTATAAAAAGTGTTCCATTATTTCAACTTTACTTTAACCAACCAGGTAGGATGAACCTTAATTTACTTTATTGCTCACTTTAGGTTAAAGTAAAGCTTTAATAATGAAACGCTATTTATAAGGTCGGTTAAAGTCTTCTTTTAGCTATCGGTAAGTTGTGAAAAAATTCCAGTTTAATTTTATAAAAATTTTAAAATCTATATTTGCATCCTTTAAGAAGCATCGGGCCTCAAACATTGCGTTAAATTCACTTTTGTCTGCTGCGATTGCCTCAGCTCGTTCCACGATTGGGTTTTTATCGACGCTTCTTTATTTAGCTGTCGGCGCCAAGAGTGATATGGGCGTCCCCTTCTTCTAGAGCTTTTAGAGTTTCTGGCAATATCGCAATGTGGCCTACACAAAGCATGTCCGCACCACCAGTATGTGACCAGAATGAATCAGTGCTTATGATAGTAGGCCAAAAAATCTTAAGAAATAATCGTATACATCGGTTCGAAAGGTTATGGATTGTGGAGTCAGATCGATCGCATTCCATAAGTTGGATCTGTTTCACTTACTTGTTGAAAAAAGCTTAAGCCACACAGGATTTAGTTGGGCATATGCTTGTCGGGCTTTGCTAATGCTATTCTCAACATTCTCTTTTAAACCTCCGCTTGTTGTTATTATGCTCCTCAATTACAAAATCGCTGGATATTTTTAGTAAGTTGTTTTTGCAGTGAAGCTTTATTTGCAATGGCCGTGCTAATTCTCATGACTTTGCTATTAATTATGTTAATATGTAGGCCAAATAGTCTGCTTTAGATTCCTTTTATGTTACCTTCGATTGCATGTCATCGAATCTGTGCGTCAAGAAACATATCGCATTCGACCAAGGTATTAATTCGAAATTTTTATATATTTACTATTTTCTACCCGCTGTAAAAATATTGTGCTATTTTATCAACTTTTAGGTAATGACTTTAATATGTTCTTTAAATATTAAATTAAAAACAGTCTTAGATCTACAGAAAATTCTTAAATTTCGTGTTAATAACCTCTTGTTGATAAAATGCGATATATTATCCAAGTAGTCCAAGTCTTTAATCCGGCCGTTTAAACATCAAATTACGCCTATTTGCAGTTAATGTTACTTTTTCCATGATGTTGTCAATGTTACTGTTTAAATTCAAAGGCAATAGCGGACGAAAATGTTGCAGGTTTCATTCTGGTACAGGGAGATAAGGAGAAATATTAGCTTTCTAGGTAATCCTCGACGGCTTAGAATATTGGCACACTTTAAAAAACTTTAATACGCCAAAGTCGTAGCAAAATAATAATTTGATTCGATTTCGTCGATAACTTAGTTCTATTTAACTAAAAAAAATTTCAAAAAGTTCTTGAGTGATCGGTTCAAATTCCCATGTAAAGCTCACTTTTGGAATACACATTATAATTCGTAATTTATGTAAAATAATATTGTCATAAAAATTTACACTTATTGGTTTTGTATGACTAAAACTGTGTTGCTGTTTATGACGATTGCTTTATAACCCATATAAAGTCCACTTTAAGGTAGTTCTAATTCTGGCTGGAGGGTATCAAAGATTCGCCACAACTGACTACAGCATTATTTTTTGTTCGCTTTTGTTTTAAAATGTTAAGGAACATTCATTTAAATCACAAATTTTTTTTTATATTTTATTTTTGGAAAGTACAGCCCACAACTCCTGTGTGTAAAACTTGTGGATTTTTTTCCTTTTCCTTTGCCATGTGGTTTTGTCTGTTTTCTCTTACTTCCTGCTTATGAACTAACACACATAAAATACTCACACACAAACACAGACTTAAAGAAGTACAAATGAAACCATTAAGGCTTAAAGTTTACCTTGAATAAAAAATGTAACGCTATGAATATGAGTGTAGTTGGGAATACAGTGGGAAATAAGATGGAAACACTTGAATATGTGTGTGGGTGAGTGACTTTTTCTTTTTCTATTAATATGTAAGTTTTCAGGTAAATATATGTGCTTTTTTAGCGAAAGTACGAACGTTTTTGTGTGCAAAAGTTCATTTGTTTGTCTTACAATTTTCTTATGTAGTTATCCCCCATAGTTTAAGTTAAATAAATTAAAGAAAATATGTTTCAATTTATTCACGATCTCTTGTTCTATTTGTTTGAAATTGCTCGTTGTTTTATGTAGGAGCAAAAGAAAACTACGTGCTTGTGTTAATGTTTTCTTTTTTTCCGACGAAAAATTGATGACAACGCAGAATATATTAAAGAAGAGAAGCTAGAAGATGGTTTAATATTAAAGATATTTAAAATTAAAGAAAATGTCAAACTTTTGTTCAAAGGTTGCAAGTTGTTTAAAGAGAATGTTAAATGATTTAAAGGGATCCCTTAGTAAATGCTGTTTATCATTTTTCCAAATAAATTTAAGAATGTTTCAAACAATTCGAACTATTCAAGTTTTATACTTCAACATTTTTTTTTGATAGATCCAATGTCAAGGCAAATTTTGTGGCCATAAGTCTCAAATCCGATAAATGCCTCCTTCTTAAAATCACTTTAACACAAATAAATCACATGCAAGTATTTTTATCTAGCTTAAATTGGGCACAACACAGAATAATAACAAAATGTTCCTCTCATAAGTAGGGTCCACTCTCGAAAATAACTCTTTTGTTTTTAAAAGTTTAAACGGTTTTTGGTACTTTTTAACGCGCCTAATTCATTCCATCCTAAAAGAGTGCAATTTGTTGTTCTAAAATTGTTTGAAGCTCCATTTCTTCTTCTTTGACTTTATAGAAAAATTATTATCAGTTTTTTATTTCAATATTTTATAAGCAGATTGTTTTAATTAACTTTTATGTAAAACCATTTTACTACAACTATTTTAGTGGTTTTGTATACAACATATTAGCTGCGTTCGTTTACCCAAAAATTTGTACAAATTTGTACTGGATTTTACTGAAATACGTTCGCGTGCACATAAATGTGTAAAATTTTCATGTAACTCACCTACTGGATTTTACTGGGATTTTACTGGAAAAGTAAACGAACGCACATATTATCTCTTGGAAATATTTGATGTGCCTACAAATATTCTAATTGTATTTAATAATAAAATAACCAATCTGCTATTTACCGCAATATTTATTATTGTGGTTAATTTAAAGAAATTGATGAAATTTAGATCATAAACAAATAAATTCTTGTCACATTTTTTAAATAAGAATTAAGATTTCTTTTTAGGTTTGGGTCGATAAAACAACCTTGACTTGTTTCCCTTATTCCTTTAAATGTATAATGCAGCAAACAAACTTACCATCACCTGCAAGAAAAGAAATTAATAAAATTATTCAATTGTTTAACATTAACTTATTTAATATAATTTTTAATTAACATACATAACTTGCAATATTATTTATATAATCCTACTTAGATTAAAAACAATTTTATTTTAATTACTCAGAGCATTTTATTTAACTTAATTTATTTCCTTTTGTGTTATTTGTTCAGGCTCAATTCAATTCAATTTCTTTCTTTGTGGTTTTCACAAGAAACATAATCTGCCATATGCAGAAATAAATTCACCAAATCTCTTTCCCTAAAAACTAAATTACAATTGAATAAAAAAAAAAAAATTTATTTCAACTAATAAATCATTGTTCATTTTATAATTACGTAATTATGAATATTGAAATAATTTTAATTAGAGTGAAAATATCAATATGACATTACAAAATTAAACAAAATAACCTTAGCACACACACACATACACATATATATATATGTATAACCCAGCAAACACAGAAATACACTTTATGTATTGCCAAACGTATTGCCTGGATGAAAAATATTATTGCTGCAATAATCGATTTCGTATTGCGGAAGATACCACCTTGGGGGAGAAACGTGTCCCGATGTCAAAACGAAAGCGATACTTCTAGATGATTAACTAGCAATATCGCCATTGTTTGCCTTGCTTTCATGTTTTTACCATATTTTTCATCATTCCTTAAGTAATTCCACACAACGTTACCACTTTTATTAATTTTTTTAGAAATTTCACGGCCTCATAGGCATCGATTTACCACGGCCCATTTTCAATTTAAACCGATCAAAATTAATTTCTGTTGTTGGTTTTAAAAAAAGTGCTTGGCTATTTTGTAGTTCAATTTTACGGAAATGACCATGCAATGACTTTTAAATTGGCTGCACCTATTCAACTGCCGCAAAAATAATATACATTTTTAATCACATATTACACAGTACAACACATGATAACGGGACTCAATTCTGATAATTGCTTAGGAAAGTAGACCCAAAAAGAAGAACTTCTGCATCATTAGTTTGGTCATGGTACCTCAATAAATAATTTAGAAATTAATTTGAAGTTAATAAGTATCGTATAGGGGAATTTGTCACGTTTTAGGCTCTTTTGTTTGTCATAACTCGAGAACTACTAGAGAATCTGAGAATCATAAAAAAATCAATGTTTTTTCCAAAGAATTTTGTGGATATCTCGAGCAAATTTTTGAAATTCATTCCTTTAATTAATTGTGCATAAAAGCGAAACCCGTTAATCGATTTTCATGATTTATGTCTCATTTTGTTCATACGTTATGCGACTTTACGTGAAAGTAATAGGACTTGACACTTTTTTTACCGTTTTGGATTTTTATGAATTAAAAATAAAAAATTTAAATTTTTTGGGCAAAAAATATTTTTTTTCTTCAAACATTTATAACTGTTGCTTATACAGCGAAACGTTGTATGAACAGATAAGTGGTTCTCGAGTTATGACAAACAAAAGAGCATAAAATGTGACAAATTCCACTATACGAAACTTACTAACTTCAAATTAATTTTTAAATTATTTATTGAGGTACCATGACCAAACTAATGATGCAGAAGTTCTTCTTTTTGGGTCTACTTTCATAAGCAATTATCAGAATTGAGTCCCGAATCAATCACCTGAAAAATGATGTACTCTGTTATGAAACGAAGCTCACATTAAATCTTACGGTACTTTTTCGACTTTTCTTTGTTAACACTTTTTTTCTCAATTGTTAAGCCTTTAATAAAATGTACAACATAATCCTCTCCATGAATTATCTTGAGAGCAGAAAGCTTAAGTTGATTACTAAAACACTGCACCTATTCATGTATGTATGTACATATGTACAAAGAAGCACAGCTTTTTATTTTAAATTAAATTGGCAATTGTATACGTATTAATTTTTCTCATAAATAATATAATAAGGGTCCTCATGATATCGTTTATAAGTCTGGTAATCTGTGCAAACTGTGCATTTTAACGCCCTCGTAAATGAACTGTCAAAAATTGTATGAGAATTCATTTACACAAACTTGGTAAATTTGCCCAACAATTTTGTCTCGTAAACTTGCGCTGTTCAATTGTGCATTTATACAAACAGATCTTTTAATGATTTTAACGTCGTTTTCAATGAAAAATCCAAGTGTCTATAAATCACAAACAATAAATTTTAGCAATAATTTCAGTAAATTGGTCTTTTGGCTTTCTTTTAGCATTTTTAAATGCAAATTTCTCATACATATTAATCACAAATTTAAACACAAATTTTTATATTTTTTAATTTTAATTTTTAATTTATTTTTGTATTGACGTTTCTTACAAACTGACATTAATTGTTTAAAATTACACAAAAGTAAAAAAGGGGCTTCATGAAACAAGACTCGTAAGTTTGCGCATTTGCACAAATGGCAATTTTAAGCGACATCATGAGGACCCTTAATGTATAATTAAAATAAAATAATACACATAAATATTTAGTTTCCACCATATTTTAATGAAAAACCCTACTACTTCTTTAAAATTGCATCCAGGGTCAAGAAATATCTTGACTAAATTGTAAAGGAAACAAATTAATATTTAACAGATTTATTTCATTTAAATAATTACATTTTGCAGAATATTTTGAGAGCAAATAGATTTTATAACTTGATTAATTTTTATGTGTTATAATTTAATTTTTTATGTTTATGTTGCGTTATTTTCTCGATAATTATAAAAGAAAGAAAATAAAAAATTACTTTGATTATTTTTTTTAGATGACAATTTGGGGATATTGCTAAACTATTGCCTTAGGGGATATCTTCCATTTGTTTGCAGGGAAATATATAGATTTGCATATGTGCATATATATTGATCAATAGCGCTTATCAATACAATTATACATATTGATAATATACAAACATACAAATAATTTCCTATATATTTATTTTTCGCGTGTCTTGTTGCTTGTTAAATCTCGCAATATTTATGTGCACATGAATTCGGCCTAAATTGATATTGAAAATAATTTGATAACTTTAGGAATTCACTTTAAAGTTGAGACCCAAAACAAATAATTGTATCAATATGTCACATAAACATTTCTAAAGAGGAGAAAATGTAAAAGAAAAAAAAATAAAACATATGGGGCATTATTTGTGAAACGGAAACGGATAACCCAATAAAAACATTTTGTTGGAATTCCATTATATTTGCATAACTATAGTTTTATTGGATATGAATAAATGTGCGAAATATTTTTTCTATGATGTTTATTTGTCAACTTTACCACCCCGTAGATAAAGTGTTGCCGATTTAAAAAATAAAGTTTTTAACATAATTTTTTCGAACTAAAAACTAATCTAACAAATAAAAAAATTTTGCCACACTTATTCATTCATAGAACTATAGTTATGCCAAATATTAATGAATTCCAACAAAATTTTTTTATTGGGTTGTCCGCTTCACAAATAATAACCCACACAGAATATTTATTTTTTTTACAAATTGAGTAAATAGGAAGAACAAGCAATAAATATGCCCACCACCGAGAGTAAAAATATTTCAGGAGTGGGCTTCATATATTTATTATAAAATTATACATAAATCTCCTTAGAAACTGATCTCACAGTATTGTAAATATACAGTATTATAAATATTGGCAGTCCCACAGAAGTGTCACGTTACGCCACCAAGCAAGTTTTCATATATTTTAGACCCATGTTTTTTTATCTTTCCTTAAATTGCGTTTTGCATCACCAAAATACAAAAAAAAAATTAAGTAATATATAAATTTTTAGCAGGGGATTCATAACAAAATTCGGTAGAGTCATGTATGGAATTAATGGAAACTAAATTGAACCAAATTTTTAGCGTTTTGTGCATAAACAAGTGCTTTCTAAAAAGCCGCTTTATATGCAGTGTTCGAATATAAACACTAAATGTCGGTCCTTAGTGTTCGGTTCGGTAGATTTGGGGAAAACACAAACGCTAATAGTGTTTGTTTAGAGATCATTGAAAATAACAAGGTTTCCCTGCTAGTCATCTTTCGAACACAAAAATAATACTATTTTTATCAAACTCAACAAAAGATGTGAACATTTTATTCTGTTTGGTTTTTTTTTTAAATTCACAAACTTCATTGTGTTCGGTTCGGCTCATTAATGTTCGTCCCTTTTGGCTGGTAAAAAAAAAAATTATTTTTTACAAAAACAAAATGCACATACGAAAAAAACAAAAAGCCAGCAAGATAATTTTACACAAACAAAATATATACGCAATACACCCACAAGCTGTTCGTGGTGCGGTTGTTGCTAACAATTTTTGTTTGTTCATTTCTTTATCAATATAAAAAAGAAAATTATAGAACGTTTAAATATAGTGTTTGTCTACAGTATCACTACAATTGTTTTTTTTTTAACGAAGAACAGAACAATATATAATGGGTGGTTCTTTCCTGAAAATAGTTACGAACGGTAATAAGGATTGTATTCGTCTTCACCATCACTAAAAAAATAGATATCGCCATTGGGTGTTTATATGACACTTTTAGTAAATTATAGACCGATTATTTTAAGCCACCGAAAGCTAATTTTGAGCAAATTTTTCCACAATATAATTCTTCGTTACGGTATTAGGTGTATTGAACTTAGCGGTAAAAAAACCTGCAGTTTAAGTAGAAAAACTGCCATTTCTTCCACTTCTTCATTTATCATTGGCCAAAAAAAAATGTTGCTTTAAGTTCTAATTTATAAAATGAAAACAGTCGCTATCAAACCAACTCACATATCGAAAAGTTGTACACACATTTTTGTTTTTTTTTTTTTTTTTGTTAGACAGCGTTTGGTTTCGAATGCGGTTTTTTAAACCCGAATTTAATTATTATTTAAGAATCGATAATGTATTATAGACCGATCGTCTATTTACTAACAATCAGTGCAGTTACAAACCTATTAATGTTAGTTTTTGTAAAAGAAAAATGTATTTTTTAACAGATTGACAGGCAGGCTGACTCCGAAACGTCATTTCTGTGATGCAGATGTGTCGTCATATTGATAACATAGATCCTAATTGTGTAAAACGCAACGCAACACCAAAAATATTATGGCAAGCAAAAACAAAGTCAAAAATATTTTGTAATTTTGTTGTCGCTTTCTACATAAATTTTATTAAATTTTTATATATTAAACGCTGCATATCTGGTGGCGTTGAACATTTTGCAACGCAATATGAATTTCTGTTGAAAGCAACAACAAAATTATAAAATATTTTTGAGTTTATTAAATTAAAAAGAAATTTTTGGCGTTGCGTTGCGTTTTACATATTTAGGGCCAACATTTCATTTGACGCTGATGACAATTTGGCTAAGTGGTATAAGGGCTGACATAACATGACATCAAAAACGAAGACACTTGCCAAAGTACTGACGTCAAAATACTTTAGAATTATGACACCTGTTCTATCAGTGTAGTGTTGAAGGGCATACAAAAAATTTATAAACTTTAAGTTAACCACTTTAAAGTAACTTCTGAATAAAATGGAGGGTTGAGAGATTAATCGAACCAAGACATAAAATATAATAAATATATATTTCAAAACTGGTGGGAATTTTCTCGGCAAAATTTAACTATATTCAGTTCTATAACGGACTAAACCAAAAAGTGTTTCGTTTCTAGTTTAACGGCAATAAGCCGAATGGCTCTAGAAATTAATGGCAGTTCAGTTACTCAAACTGAAAATATCTCTGACTTGTTTCGCTTCAGCTCTAAGCCTTCCATATGTAGTTAAATTTATCTTTATACTTAATAACTTTAATAAATTTTTAATAATTAATTGATTTTTTTTCAGAAAGTTAAATATTCACTTAGTTATTTTCAATTTGTTTAGATTTAATTTAAAATAAATCTTTAACAATTCATGATAAATTATCTACTAAATGTATTGTGGTATTTTCATTCTTTTTAAGGGGTTAAAGGAAAAATCTTTTATAAACAAATGTGTGCTTGTAGCAAAAATTAAATCGAAAAATATTTTGTTATTATTGCTTTTAAATATTAATGAAATAAAATATTTATTTAACCCACATATGTATGTATAAATAAAAATCAAATGTTTATATTATATTTTTTCCCATTTTTTTTTAAACATTGATATTTATATTTAAACTGATATAATAAAAATCTATTGATTTAATATCTAATAAATAAAGGTAAATAAAAATAGATTTTTTGAATAATTAATATTTCATTTATGAGATAAAAGTTAAGCAACAACTGTTTTCCTGGTAATTTTAATAAATTTAATAAAAGCGGTAAAGGATTTTAATTTAATTAAATTTATTAGCGTTTAAATAAAATTCCAAAGAATTTCGCTAATTCACAAAGATTTAGTTATTTTTTTTATTTTATTAAGCCCCAAATTTACAGTCAGAAGTTATTTATAAGTAAAGTAAAATGATAACTATTGGTTCACCAACATTTCATATTTACAGGATATTGGTTAGCTAAAAAGTTTTATTAGAGCAAACAATAGTAAAATAGTAACTCTATCGGAATAAAAAATTTCATTGTTGGTAGCAGGGTTTTTCTTTACATTCGTATTATTTCTAAATTTTAAGAAAATACCGGAACGTTACAAAAAACAAAAAAAGTGGCAGTGTTACTGCTAAACAAAAATAATATGCGTGGATGCGTATGTGTACAATTTTTAATAGTAATTTTCTACAAAATATAACAAATGTAAGTAATAATTTTAAACGGAAGAGCTGTTGTCTAACTAGTGGTTAACCAATAACATTAGTTAGCAAAAAGCTGGAAACAATATTTTATTGGTTGAACCATTGCTATTAGATAATTAATGACTGCAAATTTTAGCCTAAGACGTGGTAATGGAGGACCTAATTTTTTAAAAGTTTTTGTTAAAAATGGTTTTGTCTGTTCAAAAGTTTAATTAATTGTTATCACCGATGTCCAATAGCAATAGTGACATTCAATTGTAAACATATTAAGACTTGCACCCAATTTGCATGATGATTTTTTCCACTATTTTCAAAGCATGCCTTTTTTTAGTTTGATAGCGAGCGGGATAGAAAAGTCAGAAGGGTAGAAAAAAAGACTTGAATCGGATTTTCTGTGTTTCGTTTTTGAAATTCCTCTTCGTACTTAAATTTATTTTTTAATTTGTGTGTTTTTTAATTTAAAAGTGACAATTGCATACTAAAATATAGAAAAATAAAAAAAATTAAATTGAAAAATTCAATACGTTTATTAAGAGAACAGAAAAAAATCAACAAAAAAAAAAGAAACATTGTGAAAATTTAACGTGGAATGCTGTTAAAAACAAATATTTTATAGTTTTTTTTAAAAAAAATTGGATTTTTGTAAATTTGATCGGAAAAAAATTATCATTCCTTGCTATGTAGTACCGATGATTTATTTTGTTATATTGGCAAATAGTAGTGTTTAATCTCTAAGTCAGCCTTGTGTGAAAAACCACACAAGAAGAATATTTTTACACGATAAACAAAAAAAATTGTTGAGGTACACCATAGAAACTTCTTGACTTTGCTAGCAACATAAATTTAGTACTGAAAACACATTTTTTAATTAAAAAATATTTTTTAGTAAAGATATATTTCAGTAACCCCCGTGTGTGGTTTTCCACACATTAGTTTTCATATAATTTGCAATAGAAAAACATTTGTTCGGTCGGCAAGTATGAACACAAAGCTTTGTACGGTTTGTTGTTGATCGCCAACTGTATAAATACATCATTAATGTTACGTAAATAATGACCTTGATTGCAGCCGAACTATGTATGGCGTCACCGCAAAGTAAACGGACATTGCATATGTGTAAAAATTGGTAAAAGACGTTAATTCCTGCTGCGTTTTTAAGTGTTTCCTAAGACACTATACTTTTTTGGCGAAATTAAATATCAGAGAAATAGGAGCGTCAAAAAAGTACATCACCATCAAAAAGATGAAAGTGTCCTGTTTAACTCCATATTTATTTTAGATCCCGCCTGGACCCGCCAGTAGAAAATTTGTTTTGTCTGTATGAAATTGCTACAAAATGAACCTCCATGTGTTTAACTTATTGAAAAAATTAGTTCTTGGCCTACATCTGGGTGTAACGATCAACTCATAATCACTTTCAGAGTCGATCTAAACATGTCTGTCCGTCCTGGCTGGCACCGTGGCAAGCTGACTGGTTGCTGTCCATGCACTTTTGTACGCACGTTCCCATTGTCATTAGGACAAAGCTCGCGAAAAATGGTGCGAATCAGACTATAATTTCATATTACCCCCATAGAAAGTTATTTCCGGAATTGCTTTTGTACACATAAATATCTCACTATATTGGAATTAAGATACGTTTGGAGAGTATTCTATTTTAAATACCCATAAATAATAATTTGTTTGTCTTAAAGCGATTTTGGACAGAGGGATTATATTGGATCTATGATAAGTTTTGGACAAACAGTACAAAATTTCGACATGCCATAGTAACTATGGGAAAAGTTACAGAATCCAGAAAGAAATTTGTAAGGGCATTATGTAGAATAAGTCACCGATTGTGCCCATTTTTTAATAGACTTAGTCATTGTGAGAGTTTAAACCTACAATGCACAAAATTTCATCAAATTATATCTAAAGGGAGACAGTAGGGATGTCATTTGGGATTTAAGGATTGGCATTCCTAATAGACAGCCAGCCGAACGAACGAACATCGATATACTAAAAGGTGGGTCTAGGTCCAATATTGTTTTATCTTTTTCTTATGCAAAACCCTATTAACTTTTTTATTACACCTTATTTTCAAGATACTTAATCACATTTAAAATATAATTTAAATTTTTTCTTTTATCTTTAAGCCCTTCTCGTAAAACAAAAGAATATAAATTTTTTGTCTACAAACAAATCAATTCAATGTAATAAATTATTTTAAAGTCAAATACTTTATAGACAAACCATCAATACTTTTTCTAAGACAAACATATAAAAAACTTAAAACAAAATTTCCATTTCAATAAAAACCACTGATTCCAAAAATAAGTTTTTTTTTGAAAGACAAAATAAACCTAAAGAAAATGAAAAATTATAGAATTGATAATTTACTGACTTTCTTTTTAACGTGTTGAATTTAGAGAAATAAAAATAAAGTCATTTTCAGCAATACAAAAAATCTGTTACAAATACCTTTAACTTAAAGATATTTGCAAGGGAAGCTACAGAACGAAGCAAATAAAGTCTCTTAAGAAGACAATATAAAAAAATATTACTAAATATACAAATAAATTGAACATGAAAATTGTAATAAAAATATAAAACAATTCATCAAATGGCATTATTTAAACGAAGAAATAAAAAACTGAAATAAAAGAAATGCAATAAATTATAAACACTTGCTTAATGTATAAACACATCGTCAGTACTTCTTGTTAAAGAATAAAATCAAATATTTTTAAATAAAGTAGAAAAACCAATTTGAGCTTTTACAATTTTTTTAAAAGAAATCATTCACAGTTTTTTATAACTTAGATTTTTTAAATAAATAAATGCTAACATCTACATTTTTCAAATATTAAAATATTTCATAGGATATTATATTATTTTACTTCGAAGTCAATTAAGATAAATGGTAGAAAAATAAATTTGAATATCAAAAACCATGTTTTTATTTTATATTTTTTATATTAAAATAACATTTTAAATTGAAAAACATCTGCCCAGACCCATGAGTAAAACGAAGGGTTAAGGAAGAATATTTAACCAAGTGATACAATACACACTGGGGTGGGTTACTGATGTATGAGAAAAATAAAAGTTCTCGAATCATATTCTAATAGCAATATTTTTTTTGTATTACGTTAAAACAAATAAAAATTGAAAAATAAAGATCAAAAAAGTCTCATCTTGAGCCCGCGCATTAGCTCCTAAGAATTAAGAATATTTGAAAAAAGTCCATTTTTTAAATTTTAATATTTTATTTACTATCAATTATTATTAATTAAAACTATATATATGTATTTTGAATTAAACTTGAAAAAAATAAAAATTTGGTTCTTATACAACATAAAAAATAAAATCCTTTTTGGTCACAAAATCTTGTTTACTGTCAAATCCGGGCATCTCTCGTCTTGATTCAAGTTTCGTCTATATTAAACCATCACTTGACTTTTTTAGCGCAAAGAGTCATGAATGCTTCTGACACTATTTTCACGAACCTAAAAGTCGTTAATATACAGTAATATGCTTTTCTGCAATACAATGCTATTGTTGCTATATTTAAAATTTAACAAAATTGAAGGTCAAAGCGCGGGCTCTTACACTAAAAATAAATTAATAATATTTTACAGGGATCTAATTCAGACAAAAATACAACATATTTACTTTATTAGAAGTCGATAAGAGAAAAAATATTTTTTTTACCCACTCTAATGCACACTCTACTGTGAATTGTATTTCAATTTTCAATAGCAGTAAAACATTGCATTATATATTTTCAGGTACATTGCAAAAATAATGCAAAAAATGTTAACCCATCTTTATTCCTCTGTTGCAGCATCAATATTTTTAAAATGAGATCAAATCGATCAATTTGAGAAACATCATATGATGCTACTTTTAACATTTTTATAGGTTTTGTAACTCATGAAATTAAAAATATCCACAATTTGTATACATTAAAATTCAGATTTCAGACAAACATTAAATTAGTGTTCGAAAATCACCACTTAATAACGCTCCTTAGTGTTCGGTTCGGTAGATTTGTGGAAAACACAAAGCTAATAGTGTTTGTGTAGAAAATCATAAAAAAATAACGTTTCCGTGTTAGTCATCTTTCGAACACAAAAATAATACTGTTTTTATCAAACTTAACAAAAGATGAGAACATATAATTTTATCCCGTTTTTTTCTTAAATCCACAAACTGTGTTCGGTTCGGCTCATTAATCCATTTTGGCTGGTAAAAAAAACCAAAATTTTTTTACAAAAACAAAACACACATATGAAAAAGAAACAAAAAGCCAGCAAAAATACTAATTTTTTAATTCTAAAGTTACTGTCAAAACTATTTTCTAAGTTAATATGAGGTCACTGAATACGAATATGAAATTCATTTACTTTTCTTTATGGCGCTGGATTGGCCATACAGAATGCAGAATGTTCATCGACTGTATTCCCCAGAGTCAACAACGTATTGGAAGACCTGCTCATACTTGGAAGAGACATTTAGATACAGAAATAAGAATTTCAGGAGCAGCTGTGGCGAAATAAAACATTTTTCAAATGAAAGAGGTGATTGAAAGAGTTTTTCTGTGGACCTATTTTCCTAACAGGAACTACAGGATATAAAATAAAACAAGCTTTTTTGGGTTTTGTTTTTTAGTGTTTTTATTTATTGGGGAAAAGTTCGAGAACGGTTCATCTAATGTAAATTGTACATTGTTAAGTACATGTCTCTCTATACTTTCAGATAATATAAAAATTATGATGATTGCACAGAAAAAATTTAAAAACCGACTTAAATTAAACAATTCGTTCAGACAATTAAATATTTTACTAATTTTGCCCCTGCAAAGGAATGGATCATATCAATTAATGGATTTGTATTTTCGAGCCATGGGTGACAAATTAAAATAATTTAAAAATTAATTGCATAAAATAATATATACACCACATAAACACAAACATTTAATTATATGGTGTTTGATTAAAAAAATTAATTGCAGCAAACAAAAAATTATTTGAATAATTAAAGTACACCAATTAATTATTTAATTGAATAATTTTTTGCAAACATTTTTTCTGTGTGGTTAAAAATGTATTGAGTAACAGGTCTTAAAAGTTTTAAAAAGATATCAACAGTGTGGTTTGACTGACTGAAATATTCAGTAGATATTGAAGGTAAAGTATTAAAAAAGTTGTGAACTTTTTTACTTTTGATATTCAGTTTTTACTTTTAACATTTTTAACGATTGGAAAATTAGACTTTTAATAAAGAATTTTAGATGGTATTTAATTTTTACAATGCACGAGGCGCCCTACTTTGGGTACCTATGCCAGCCGTCCCGATACAGATCCAACTGCAAAATCAAAAGGAAATAAAAAACACTACATCACTACTGCTTTAACTTCGGAATTTATTAAGGCCCTAATTCTGTAAAACGCAACCGCAACGCCAAAAATAACATTAAAAGCAAATACAATGTCAAAAATTTGTCATAATTTTGTTGTTGCTTTCTTTAGAAATTCATACTGCGTTTTAAAATTTTCAACGCCACAAGATATGTAGCGTTTCAAATTTGAAAATTCAATATGAATTTCTGTTGAAAACAGCAACAAAATAATGAAATATTTTTTATTTTGTTTTTGCTTTCAATGTAATTTTTGGCGTTGAGGTTGCGTTTTACAGAATTAGGGCCTAAATGTTTCAGTCAGTCAAACCAAACACTTTTAAACATGCCGACTGCCGAAGTGCTTTGTTGTGTATGAATTTTCGTTTGTTACTTTTGCCTTAACTACGACGGCTTACACTTTAAAACTGGAGGCCCACGACACGCGTTTTCGCCTCCATGTATTGAATGTTTTTATGATCTACTTGCGTTCTACGTTTTAAGTTACATGAAAAAATACAATTTCATATGTCAAAATCACGCTGCTTATGACGCGTACACAAGTAGAAAGTTAACCTAATTTTCGCATTCAACGTCTCATGACATCCTACACAGAAAAATATTAAAAATTCATAGAATTAAGCAAAAAAATTGGTTAATTTTGCACCTATTAACAAAATGATTATAAAGATTACAAAGAATTATAAAAATTAAAAATTGGGAATATTTTTTTCAATAAATAAAAAAATTTTCAACAAATTTCAGTTCAGAAGTTTCAAACAATATGTTAATTGATTTAATTAAATATAGATCAGGTTTTAAAAATTCCCAACCACAATTCTAAAAGTTAAAATTATTTTATTTTGAACGGAAACATTGTTGTTATTTAATTCATATTTTTATGAAAAATTTATTTCGAAACAACTGAAATTTAATTAAGTCAAAATTATATTTTTAATATTGTTTCGACAAAAAAAATAATTGATTTAAACTACTGATAATTTTTTCAGTATACGCTTTTGTGCATGTAACTTGCTATGTAAAACAAGACAGCTTATCCTTTTTTGACAGCTGCGTAGGCAGCGAGAAAGCGTATAATTTGTGTTTGGCCAATGCAAAATTTAAAAGTCAATAAAACAAAACTTTTTCTTCTTTGACTGCAGTTATTTAAACACTAGTGCAGGCTATAAAAATTAAAAATGGTGCCAAATGCATGTAGAATCTGCACCATTGTCTATAGCTTATTATATTTAACTTAAAAAAAAAACACTTTCCGAATTTTCCACCATAAAAAATTCTTGGAATTAAAAATCTTTGCCACATATTCAAAAACGATTATTTTTATTAGGTAAAACCTTCATGAAAGATTTGTTTTGTAAATCTTTTCTCAATGCCTGTTAAGCGATTTCGAACGTAAACGTTCGCATAAAATTTTATGTAGAAAATATTTTTAAACCTGCGTGATTTTCATAGAAATTTCCTATGCGAACGTTAACGTTCAAAATCTTTGACGACGCAGTATATTTTGTTTATGAATACGAACATTGCTGGACTTTAAGAATTTTTTTAAATTAAAATTTTTTTCAGCACATTCCTTCACATACTTTATTTTTCTGTACAACTATTTTTTAATATTTTCACTAAAAATACAGTAAAAGGAAAGGAACTCTTAAAACAACAATCTTTTGTAATAAATATTTTTTTTAACAACGTCGTAACTGAACTATTTAATTTTATTATTTTTTTTTCTTTCAACGACAAACTTTTTCTGATGTTGTTTTTGTTCTCTATACATAGTTTTTTTGCAATATAATTTTTTCTGCTTGCCTAGCAGTTTTATTTCTACAACATAAAATCAACAAAAAGTTGGCTGTTTTTTATACAAAAAAACATAAAAAAAAATGCAAAAAAAAATTGCACAGCCAGGTCAATTTTTTTAGAGCGATACTGTACTGAACTACTTACCTAATAAAGCAGCAGTTTTGCAGAAGGTTTCTTTTTATATAAAATATTGCCATGTGATAATAAAGCTGTCACTTTTTTTGGTTGTTGAATTTTGTCATCAGTTTGAATCGATCTTATTGAAATTTCGAAAATGCGAATTGTTATTTTTTATTTTTAATGTGTATACAGTAGCCGTTGTCGGTGAAAAAAATAGTTCTTTCGTGCTTTGGGCATATGAAAATTTTTTCTTGTTTATAATGAAATATCATAGCATAAACACGGGCGCGATTTTCTAGGACTACAATGTTTTTCGACTATCTACAAAATGTTACTACTTCTTCAAATACATAATATTTCGCAGAACGAAATGCGCTACGAGCTCTCTTAAATACTTTTTTTACATCGCTTTTTTCTGCAACGTCGTCATAACTTAAAAAATAAAATTTTGGAATTAGTGATGAAGAATTGTTCGCTATGCTTTTCTTTATAATGTGTACTTCTTTATATCTTTTATTAGATAAGCTCTGCTGGCGCACCTGAATATAAGAGTAATGTATCTCACAATTACCCAGCGGGGTAGAGATGAAGTACGGATGCCATCCAGAAGCCCTCAGTACTCCTTCTTTCGGATGTACAACTCCTGCTCGCTCCATTCTATACTCATATCTTTTTTACACAAGTTGTCATTGCGGGATGGGACTTCTGATCATGCTTCTCTCGCAGTTACATAAGAATAAGAATAATAATGTTGCTTTGGCAAAAAAAAAAAAAAAAACAAAAGTGCATCTTATCTTTTAAAGGAAAGAGACGAGGCATTCTTTAGCAGTAAGATAAAAATCAAAAAAAAATTTTAAGCAGGCCTTTAATGAGGAATGAAGTTAGAAGGTCTTCTGTGTTTTACCGCTAGGAAATCCAAAGCAGTCACAACTCAAAATACGCAAATTTTAAGGAGATGCTAAAAATCTTTTTATGAACGCTTATAACTCTGAACATAAATATAAATTGAACAGATTTAAATACAATGTATATTGTTCACTTCTGTGTATTTTGTATTCGGTTAAAACCGAACAGCAATCCCTAGTTTGAAGTTTATGTCCACAAAGACGAAAATCGTCAGATCGACTCAGAAAATAATTTTGAATCTATTGGTATAATTTAAGGTGTTACAAACATCAGCATAAACGCATAATACCCTCTCCACATTTGTAATGTGGGTAAAAATAGTAGTACACTTTAGTTGGTGCACAAGTAAAATAAAAACAGACGAGATGCAAACGAGATTCTCGTGGTCATTAGAGATTTGATTTTTAAACAGTTCCCATGTTCTGTAACTCTCGCGCCGGGATGGAAAATTCTCATCACTTAACAGAGAAAGTGTGTACTTTTGTAAAAAAGTTCTCGCTTTGTACTATCAAATATACTCACAAATAAAATCGGAGTGAGATGAAATTCAAAAAATAAAAAATATATTCAAAATGCAATGAAAAATAATACGAAAAATTTATGAGTTTTGTCTTGAGTGATTTCTTCATTCTTAACAAGGCGAATTCATACAATGTGGTCTTATTCTGAAATCGTTTACAACACTGTTAAATATTTTGACGTTGTGTCAAAAATAATATAACACTGTTGTTTACAATTCAAACAAATATTTCATTTTGTTTTTGAATTTAAATTGTGTGTTTTGAAATTAATAGTTTAAAAAAAATTCTAATTTAAAAATTATAAAATTTAGAAACTGGGAATTATTTCCTTCTGAAGGTTACTTTATATTATATTCAACATTTTTTATTTTTCGAATTTATTCTATGAGCTAAATTTCAGTTATGTATTTTATAAAGCTTTTTGTAATAGTCATATTCCTTTAATTTTTCAGAAATGACTTTATACACTATCAGACTAATAATATAATATAATAGTCTGATAGTGTATAAAGTCATTTCTGAAAAATTAAAGGAATATGACTATTACAAAAAGCTTTATAAAATACATAACTGAAATTTAGCTCATAGAATAAATTCGAAAAATAAAAAATGTTGAATATATTATAAAATTTAGTTAAGATTTTCCAGAACCAGCAGGACGATATACCATTTTGATACATTGTTATCAGCTGTTTCTTACGTAGCAAAATTATTTCACCTGGTGTAAATTCGCCTTGATTATTAATTTATTTTGCTTTTATAATTTTAAAAAATATGCGAATTTTTTCAAAGATTTTTTGTTAACAACAAACATGAAAGTCGAACTATACATTAAATGGTATAGCTGACAGTTGTATTTTCGCCACCGTCTTTCAAAATTTATAAATTTTGGTCGCCATCAACGGTTTTTGTGATTTTCGTTCTCAACGTCTGCCATTCTTACGAAAGTTACAGGACATGGAAAATGGTTCAAAGTTATTTGGAAGAGTACGAAATTTTTTTATTCCATAATAAGTTTTTTTTTTATTGGTAACTACACTGCAATTTATTATCATAAAGAAAGATATTATACAATATATTAAACAAATTTTGAAAAGATTTTCTTATTCGTGCTCAATTCCCAGTTTTTATTATTGATAAAAACACTTGAAATTTATTGTTGATGGGATAAGCTATTCCTATGCGCATTTCACTGGTTGCTTAGGCCAGATCATCAGGAAACTTCATCCATAAAGATTTTAGAAAAACTAAAGATATTATACCAAATAAAACTGTTAAACGTATAAGAATTATAGCAACAGTTCTACTTGTAATAATATCAAAGTTTAAACAAAACAACATCAACAATAAACAGTGCGTTCATCTCATCTTACATTCCCCACTACAATTAGTTGAAATTCTCTCAACATTAATTGTAGTTGTAAGTAGGTTAAGAAGAGCACGAATAACAAAATCTTTTGAAAATTTAAATTTTGTATTCCCAAAAATTGAAATTACTTTTTGATAATAAACAGGCAGGTGCACGGCCTAAAAAACACTTAATTGACAACATCTTTTGTAAGTTGTTGTTTTTTTTATTTTGTTTTTCTTAACCTACTTACAACTACAGTTAATGTTGAGAGAATTTCAACTAATTGTAGTGTGGAATGTAAGATGAGATGAACGCACTGTTTATTGTTGATGTTGTTCTGTTTAAACTTTGATATTATTACAAGTAGAACTGTTGCTATAAGTCTTATACGTTTAACATTTTTATTTGGTTTAATATCTTTAGTTTTTCTAAAATCTTTATGGATGAAGTTTCCTGATGATCTGGCCTAAGCAACTAGTGAAATGCGCATAGGAATAGCTTATCCCATCAACAATAAATTTCAAGTGTTTTTATCAATAATAAAAACTGGGAATTGAGCACGAATAACAAAATCTTTTGAAAATTTAAATTTTGTATTCCCAAAAATTGAAATTACTTTTTGATATTAAACAGATATTACACAAATAAAACTGTTAGGCGAATCGGAATTACAAACACTTTAGTCTTATGTGCAACGATATCAACGTTTATTTAGGACACCAATAATAAACAGTGAGTTTATCGTTTCTTACATCCCCGACTACAATTGGTTGGCTTTTCCCAACTCAACATGGGTTATGAAAAAAAAAATATTTTGATAAATTATTAGTTGTGGCTGTTTATTATAAAGTGAGCGATATGTTAAAGAAAATTTTCTTGCTCCTTTAAACCTTTAAAGCCTGTTTTTAGAAAACGTAAACAAGTAAGTGAGTAAGAAATTATTTTGAAAACAAAAACAGGCAGTTAATTGACTTAAAAAAATATTTAACTAAACAGATGTCTTAAATTGATTTGTTTCGACTTTAAATCTGCTTATCGGTTTTTTCAAAAACAAAAATATTTATTAGCCATAAGGCAAAACGTCAAGACAAACTAATTTTTATAACCAACCATTTAAAATGTTAATGGAGGTTATAAAGAAATGTTTAAAATAAATCACATGGCCAAATATATTTTGTTTAAATTGCAAACAGAAAAAAGTTGGTTAAATAGGTTTCTAAACAAAACAGTTTAACTAGAGTAAAAAAACAAAAAAAAAAAATAATCTAGAAAATGGGAAATTTTTGCAAAAACAATTCATGGAGTTTATTACGTATATGGAAAGCCAATTTAGGCGTATTTTTTTTGCATATTTTTTCGTTTTTTAGGTAAAACCTCATTGAATATGCAACAAATAAAAAAGTCAAAAGCAAAAGGTTGGTTGGATTTGTATTTTTTTTAGGAAAACTTAAATTACTTTAAATTATAGGCATTTCTTTTTCTCCAACTGACCATAAAATAGTAATTTATGGCATTTTAGCCATTTAACTAGAGAATTTATTTCAAAGTAATTTTAAAATTTTTGGTTAAATTGAATTTTTGGTTCAGTTTTATATGTTTAAGTTATTTTTAAACTTAAAGCAACTTTTGTTTTTGTTGTTTTTATTACTTTTTACAGAAAGTTTATTAGATTGTGTAGTTTAAATTTATGTTTAAGTTTTAAATTCAGTTTTTTTCTTTTTTGTTTTAAAAATTAGAATGTAAAATTATGCAACTAATTGACCTAAATCTTGCCTTCATATGTATGAGTAAGTTTTTGAAATGTTGTTGGCAAGTTTTCTGGTCTGTGATTTTTTAAAGGATAATTATGAAATAGTTAGAAGGGAACCATACCTTACGTAGTTACTTGCCATCTATATTACAGCTTGGGAAAAATAATTAAGACTTTAAAGGCGATCAAACCCCTACAGTATGATGGCGGACACCGCTTTAGTTTATTAAGTGTTTATAAGTTTATTATTAGGTATTTGTCCCTAAACGAGGTAGTTAATACTGAGCTAGACTATCAGCGAAAGTATTGTATCCTCGATTCCCTTCACAGACTCTGATTTGTTTTACAACAACAGGCTGAAACACCATGTGGATTAGGATGCACCCTATTTTTCATATTTGCGAAATTGTACCGTTACTCCCCCTAGAAATGTTTTTCCTATCAAAAAACTATCTTTCGCAAAAAAATAGCCTGATCACATATCGGAAAGTTGTACACTGATAGAAAAAAGCATCCTTATATTGATGATGCTCTAAAATTAGAATTGTGACATCAATGTTACGACAAATGGCATCAATGATGCAAAATGTAACACCAATTCAATGATTAACGTCATCGTAAAGTTTTGTCATTTTTTACATGTCATCTATTTTATGACTATAGTGGCATCAATTCCATGCCACATTTTGAATATTATTAACATTATTTTCATGATTAAAGTGTATTATAAGAAGCAAAAATTCCTATATTCTCTTTTTTAAATTATTTAGTTCAATACATCAAATTTTTTAAGAAGAATGATTACGAAAACCATATGAGAGTTTTGCTGTAAACAAAGGTCGTAATTCTACAAACGTGAAACAAACATATGTAACGGGTAAGTAAATGATAATATTCTCTCACTCTGACTTAAGTTAATTCCAGTGACTTTGACTTAATGACAAACTGACATTAAATACATGCTAATGTGTCCTTTCTCCGATGTTACAGCGTCATCGCTCTGCGGACATGTCCGTCATTTCTGTGATGCCGATGTGTCATCCCATTGATGACATAATTTCATTTTGACCCTGATGACACTTTGGCCAAGTGATATTAAGGTTGAAATCACAATGATGAAAAGTGTCATGGGGTCAAAAACGAAGACACTTGTCATAGAAATGATGTCAAAATACATCAGCGTTATAGCGATAGAAAAGGCGGCAATCAATGTATTTCCAAGTGAAAACCCCATTTTTTTACAGTTTTTGTAAAAATTTTTACATTAAAAAATTACTTTTGCAATTGGATGATAAATAATTGAAATGTATACGAAATGATCATTCTAATGATATATAAAATACAAAATTTGGTTTAAAAATTTTACAGTTATTAGAATTTCCACAGGCCATTAACATGTTTTAGACAACTTGAACAACAAATGTAGGAAGAAAGTTATCATATTTTGAGAAATATTTGAATAAGAGCTATTTTTTACTTACTTAAATATAAGTTTTTGTCTTCCTAGAAACCGTTAACCTATTTGCAGGTATGACCAAAAAAAAGTCAAGCATTAAAACACCATTTTAAAATGTTTAAACATTTTGTTAACAAATTTCAGAATTTTTTTGGATCAACACATTGGAATTTATTGACGATATAAAAGGGAATAAAAATATAAAAAAATTATGTCAATACCTCCCATAGTTTTGCCTTAATTTGATTTAACTTTTGCGATTTTCGGGAAAGCTCATTTTTTGGCTATGATTTGGCGAATGAGCCCAATTTCCTAACTGTAATGAATTTTAAGTTAAACCGATTAAGAATATTATAGTCCTTGTATAAAGACTGAGGGTTTTGTTTAAATCGTAAAGCATTTACCCTTAAATCGTACATAGCACATTCTGCGCCACCCTGTATTATATCAGGCTAGTTCCTTATCAACAAACTACAGTGTATTTTAAGCATTACTTATATTCACAATTGCTATTCTTATTTAAACACCACTGTGCGTTTTTATTGCACTTATTTTATTATAATTTTTACTAAATTTCTTATTGTTAAATCCCTTAATTAGTGTTTCTGTAAAAAAAAAACAGAAATAATTTATTCTAATTCTCTTCCAAGAGCTTTCTTAATTTCAGTTTTTCTTTTAACGACTTTAAAGAGAGTTCATTTAATATATTTATAATTTCTCTCTCACTCGTTTAAACACATTTATTCTGGCAATTTTTTGGTAACAAATGTTTTCCATAAATAGTCATCAGCAGTTTTAATGTATTCAAAAGTGTCTACACTGAAAATAATCCATTTAAGAAAAAACTTGACTTGTTCAATTGACAAAAACTTTGTTTATAATACGTAATAAGTTCATTTTAGCCTATTTAAATTCTACCTATCTAAAATTTTTTAGAGTACAAAACTGTTTTTTTTAAAATACATATAAGGCATTACATTTTTTTTTAGTGTAAGACATAAATTACTGTGGCTGTAAGATGTGTTTGACGCATAAATTTCATGGTTGGTAATTTTGTTGCCGCGCTTCTTCTTAGTGGGCTTATGTTGTAGTATTGACTGTCTTCGAAGGTATAAAATTCAATAAAATTTATTTTGAAAATAATATTGATTGTTTTAAAGTATAATATTTCATTTTATGTACATATAGAACGCAAATTGAAAAAATGGTTCAGTTTTTAAGGAAAAATTTAAACGGTTTAAAAATGTATAAAAGAAGTTTTTGTGTATCTTAAGTATTTCACTTTGTTTTAAATGTCTTGAAATATGAAAATCTTTTTAAATTATGCACTCAGTTTAATCAATATTAATCAAAGTAAACCATATTTTGTACTTAAAATTAAGAGAGTTCTATAAAGAAATTTAATATGATAAGCGGGCTAGCTGTTTGCGTGTAACATGAAAACCAGGACATGTTAAGTGGTGGTTTAGATCAAAAGGGCATGTCCTGTGAAATGTTAGTTATACTTGGGCCAAGTTGCTTTATTTAAGCAACAAATATTATGGAGTTGTCGACTGACAAGAATTTTTCTTACAATAAAAAGCCTTTTAAAAATGTTCTTAAAGAACTTAATAATTTGTGCAATATGTAAAATTTTCTTTTTATTGAAGCAAATTTAAGTAAGTTATTAAGTCTAGAAAGACAATCCGAGTTAAATGAATACTTGGCACTCTCAAAATATTGCTATTTCTTTTTAACTCGCACAAATCTATCGCTTGGCACTTCAGACATCTCGTTCGTTGCGTAGAAAGTTTGTGAGGCACACACGGTGGGATGGCTTCATACGTTTTTGAACAAAAACCATAAGGAGTGGTCGTAGATCATTGAAATTGGCACTGAGCAAAATATTGAGAAAATTAACAAAAAAAATTTCATCAAAATCGTTCACGCCAACCGCCCATACAACCCAAATCGAATTGTTCGCATAAAATTGTTCCTATTCAAGCACAAGTCTTAAAATTTGGTAGATTTATTTTCTGAAACAAGTTCGATTAAAATCGACCATGCCCATCACATGGGCGGTAGCATGCAATTCAAATCGATTATTTCGCACAACATTTTTTTATCCAAGAAAAAGTCTTTAAATTTTTTACATAAATTTTCTGACAAAAAAAAAACACATGCCAAGTTTCAATCAAATTGGCCATGCCCACCTCCTATGAAACCCATGCACACCCAAAAAAATTTTATTGTTTTGCGAAGCACTAAGGGTACAAAATAAGCGCACAATTATGCGCTACGCAATAAGAAATGCAGTAAGGTAAGTGAATAAACTCTCAACAACTTTTATATAAAAAAAACAACATATTCCAAAATCCGCAATTTAAATTTAAATTTCAAAGCAATTTTCCATAAACATAAGACATACGGGCATGTTCTGTAAATCGAAATAAAGTGGATTTAAGATCGTACAAATTTTGAAAACGAGTCATGAAAATATTCGTTTTTATATACTTCATTGTTGTAATATGGTAATATTATTTAACTTTTACATTTTCTTTCTGAATTAAGTGGCAACTCTTTGTTATTAAAAAATGTCAGTTTTTTACTTTCATCCTTTTTGTTAATATTCACTTCCTTCTTCAATTTTTCGCAAAAGATTGTAAACGTAATTTTTTACTGCTCCTCCACCATTTTATACAAAAACAAAAAAATCTTTAAATCAAGTTACATTAACTAAGTTTGTAAAGTCAAATGAAAAAAATATAAACTTAATTGTGAATTTAATACAAAACGGTTCAGTTTGTTTTATTAATTTATTGGTTTTTTGAGCGCTGCAGATTCAACATTCATGCTTTGAGTACTAATTATCTTTACAAGAACCACTGTTAAAAATCGGATAAGCTTCAGCTATTTTGTAAAAAATACAGATCAAAATCTCGTTCGATTTCAATTCCACTTTACTTCGATTTGTAGAACATGCCCGTTTGTTCATAAAGAATATTTTAGATATTTTAAAGATTTATAGCATGAACTTGATAAGAGATATTGTTTAGAAAACCTTTTATATTAAGATAAGAAGAAGTCAATTAAGAAGGTTTGAAAACACAATCTATAAAAATTTCAAATTTCTATATTTTAGACTTAAATTTATTCACTCATTTTATTATTTTAATAAAATTTTTTTGCTATTAAATACACTTTGTTATTTTTAAACTCCATGGCATTTATTATACACATGAAGACTTGTTGTCTTGTTTGTGTTTTCTTTTGGCCCCAATTGCCTAAACGACTAAATAAACTACACTTTAGCCCTTAAAGTTTATATACATGCTATATCAAGCACAAAACTAAAAAAAGAACTGAAAATGGAAAACAATTTAAAAAAATGGAAAGGAAATATGAAAATAATAACACTGTAGAGAGAACAGAATGAGTGTGTAAAGAAAATAAACTTTAACCATCAAAATCCACTTTTAAACAAGGTTAACAACAACTAAAATATAATGGTCCCCAAGGAACACTTGAAATAAGAGCAAGCAACTCTAAAATCTCCAATTGAAAGGAAGAGAAGAAGCAGTTAAGCTTAACCACACATCTACTAACAAAATTACTAAAGCCATAAATACCCATACAAACAGACACACACACACACACACCAAATACATCCATACCCTTATGTTAAATTTAAATTTTACACACTCGTATGAAAACTCTCTCTGCCTATTTACACTACTTTGCATAAGCTTTCTCAACAATGGGGAAAACTTAAAGATAAATTTTCCTTTAACCTAAATACAAAAACAATCAGAAAAAGACAAATTCTCCAAGAATACTTTAAGAAAACAAACTAAATTTTTTTTTCTTCGTTGACTGCGTTTCTAAAACCCCCAGACATTTTCCACTTGTTGGGTTAAAATTATTTTCATTTCGTTTCTTTCTTTATTTTCCCACGCATTTGTGTGTTATTTAACAAAAACAAACCATAAATCAATATAAAAATTAAATGAAAGAAGGTGAAAGTGGAAAATTTATATAAAATACCTTAAATGGCCATAAATATTTGTTTCTGTTTGTTGTTGTTTTTTTTTTTGTTGCGTTGTAAAACTATATAGCCTACAGTTATTCGTCAAAAGGCAGTTGGAATACTTTGATAAATAGTTTGAAACTAGTGGAAGGAATATTTTCTAAATTAAACTTAAATAATTCATATTGAATTCAAAATTTTTGTTATGACAAATTTTTAAAAAGGGTGTTCCATTCATAATGCACGATGTCATTTGTGAGCCACACCTAAACGTCAAGTTTTTTGCCCAAGTTCACTTGACATTTCTTTGTGTCCGTGTTTGAAAAATTCAACCATAGAGAGCAGCGCGTAAAGATAGCTAAAGCCTTTTACGAAAATGGGCGTTCAAATCAAAATGAATTTCGTGCACTTCGTGATTATTTGGTTCAGCATAATCAACCAAATGCGTCCACAATCGGGATAATTGTGAGCAACTTTCAGCAAACCTGTGCACGATTGCCCAGCTCGTTTTCCGGAAAACACTGCGGTTGTTCGCGATAGTCGGTCGGCTAAGCAGATGCCATAAATGAACATAGATTCTTATATCATAATAAAAAATTTTAAGATAATTCCTGAAAACTTTTTGTTTAATTTACAATTAACATCGTGAGTTTTTGTTGGACCACCCTTTATATTTAGCACTTGTTCTACAAATCCTGTATTTACTCAAAATTTTAAAAAATTACAGTGAAAGCAAAACAATTTTTAATTTTTCATTAAAGGGCCTTTTAATCCGGAAAAAGTAAAAAATATTACTTCAAATTCTACTGAAAGAACCAATGAATTTTACAAGGGACGTCCCAAAATGAACGCATTTAAAAGTTAGTCATTATTTTTTACCTACAAACATCTGAAAAATAAATAGTTATAGAAGTTACGTAGTTATAGTTGTTATATGGAATAAAGCTACTTAATAATGAGTTAAAGAAACAATTAATTTTAGAAAAGTAGGCGAAGTTTTTACTGGGTAGTAGATAAAATATCACTATATTTTAGCAATGGGTAGATATGAATACAACGTGTCCTTTTTCTATATGTGAAAAAATAAATATTTCAAATATGTCTACCAAAATCTATCTCTGTAACAAGTAACTAAACGCATCAGCTTTGATAAATTATCGTAAAACATAAAACAATACTAATTCATAAAGTATTCTCTTGTTATTCATAAATGTGCACTTAGCTCAGTAGGCTGGAGCACAACACAAAAAAAAATATCAACGGAAAAAAAGGAAGAGGGGTATATTCGGCAAAGCTGAATCCTATAAACCCTTTCACCATGGTACGATAAGAAGAGAAAGTTATATAAATACCGTTCAACAGATAAAATTAAATATTTTTCAACGTTCACTTCTCCGTTCCTGCCCACATTTTGTCGGATGTTGTATTTTGATAACCAAGGTGTTTGGATCACATTTGGAAACAATAGCTCGTGCCTTTTTCCAGTTATACAGAAATCTATAATGTCTTCTTACGAAATGTGTAACATCCACTTTCCAATACCGCCCATATTCTTAAGGTGGATGTGGTCTGATAGCACAGCATCGTCTACCAAACTTGTACAGTATTCTCGTACCGTTTATTACTTAAAAATAAATCTGTTTTGTGCCACCTTTACTTCGCCACTACTGCCAACATTTTGTCGAATGGGGTCTATTAATAATTAAGATGCTTGGCTCTGGCCGTTCTCCTGATATACAAAAAAAATTAAAAAAAAAACAACAACAAGGTATTTATTCGTAAATTAGGGTCAGTCGTATCATATCTCAGTCATTTTTGTACCGATCTGGCTAAATTTCAGTAACAATTTTTAACGGAGCTTATGTGACATATAAATATAAAAACCTAGTCCGCATAATTTCTGCGGTCTTTCGAAAACCCTTCAACATACACACCGATGTACGGACATCGTTAAATCAACTTCTCCAATCATAAGCACCCAGAATATCTATACGTTTTAGGGTCAAAGATTATTATTGTAGAAATTAAAAACGGAATGTCAAACCTATACATAAATTTTTACCACAAGGAACTTATGGTTTAAATTAAAAGCAGTCATGTTTTTTGCTCATTTCTTACCGATTAGGCTGAATTTTAGTAGCAAAATGTATGTATATGTGACACAAATATATATCGATCAAGTCCCCAACGTCTCTGAAATCTTCAAAACCGCAGACATACGGATATCGTTAAATCAACTTCGCGCCTTGGAATCATTAACAAATGAATTAAAAATGGAATGGCAAACGTCTATATACCATTTTACCTTCAGTCAATGGTATAATTACGAACCAAATTCAAATTAAACTGGAACAAACAATTTAAGATTCGTTCTTATATGTCAAAATCACCTTTTAGCTATGAGTTAAATTACACGTACATACAAGGAGTAGCTATCAAGATTTGAGACTTATAATTGAAGTAAAGCCGCTAATAACGTTGCAAAAGTTTTGTAAGTAACTTACAAAATGTGGAAAGTCAAAAAAGACAATGAAAATATATTGTGAAAAATCGGATGAAATGCATATAAAATAAGAAACAATAAAAGCATACCACCTAAAATCGCTCAACAGTAGGTAGTATGAAAAATATTTTAAATATACACTGTTTATTGCGAATCGTAGATAAACGTTTTAACAGCCCCAAGTCATGATATTTTACGTAGTGGAAAAACGTATTAACTGACATCATGATTTTGGATACTAAAAAAAATCTAAACAGTAAATTAATATGCTTGGCATAAAAATTTTAGTAAAAAATGTCACTTTCAAAAAAAATTATTTCTAGTTTTTTTTACACTCCTGAAAAATAATTATTTTGTCAACTACAACGTTAATCGCGGCTCTGCTTTAATTATAGACGTTGCTCCTGATAGCCTTAGTTCGAATCAAGGCCTCTGCCAATTTGTGTTTCTTTATATAAACGTTTCTATACCTAGACCTCGATTTACAGGATGGATGCGTTTCTAAAAAATCGTGTAAATCGAAATGAAACATTTTTGTATGAGAATTCGAAAATAGACCCAAATACACTAATCAAATTAATACAGTAACTAATTGTGGGTTATTAAATTCGTTTTCCGTACTGTTAAAGTTAAATGATAAATAGTTATTTCATGAATAATTTTATTCTTTAACATTTATGTTTGTTATTTAAAAAACAAACTACAAAAATATAATAAGGTTTTTCATAATATTGCTTAAAAGTCTCGCAATCTGTGCAAACTGTGCATTTTTACGCCCTCGCTTTTAGTGCTTTTAACGTCGTTTTCAACGAAAATTCTAAATGTTTCTAAATCGAGCAATGGTAACGTAGACCTTCAGCCCGTTGAAGTGAAGCAGACCAGAGTCTCTGGCGAGAATCGACCCCGCAACCCCCGCACTGAGAGACTAGCTCACTAACAACTAGCCTACTGGTGCACCCATATGGTATCAATTATTCCAAATGTAAAAACCCCGCATAAAATAATTTATTGAGAGCATATTGTTACTTACTCGTTTTATTATAACATAAAACACTTTTATTATTTGCACAAAATTGCGCATCTAATAAAGGTTTTCGCCAAATAATCAATAAACTCAATAAAAACGCACACAAAACAGCTAATTATGAGCAGAAAACACTTAAAACTACCAATGGAGCATCATTTTATTTAAATTTAACTACATAATATTTTGAGCGAACGAATTAATTTTAAATTTTGTTTAGAAAATTTATTTATTTTAAAGTAATTTTAATTCGATTCGTCTGTACTGAAGGCTTGATCAGTAGTGTATGAATTGGCAGCAATAATTTCAGCAAATTTCTTGGGATATTTTTTAGCCGAATCTATATCAGCTTTTCATTTTAGATTATGAAAGGATGGAATGTTTTGCTTACATTTTTAAAACCAACCATTACTTGCTGAAATTATGTTTTTGTAGACGGTGGCTGATCAATGCTTTTCTTAAAGCTTTATTTCTAATAGCATTGTTATCAATTGCGATTCGCTTTTGAGTTTGATCTTTTATCCAGTGGCCATGTTCTGTTACTCCCGAGTCGAGAAATTTTTTCTACTGAAACGTGAAAAATTAAACAAAAATGCCATAAATTGAAACAAACAACTGTTTTCCACACCAAACTGCGTCTGTAACATTTTTAGCGAGCTGTTACGTAAGGAATTTACTCGCCAATTTACAGAAAAAGTGTGCCTGTAAAATTTTTGTGAGAAAGTTCCTGCTTTTAACTGTCAAATAAACTAATGAATTAAAATGGGGTTAGAAAACATTTTAACACAAAATAAATATGTTAAAAATGCAATGAATAATAATACGGAAGAGATGAGAATTTTGTTCTTGGTTGATTTTTTCATTGTTTAATTATTTTGTTTTCAAAAATATGCGAATGTTTTCAAAGCCATTTTGTAAATACAAAAAATTAAAGTCGCACTTTACATTATTTGGTATAGCCGACGGTTGTTTTTTCGCCGCCGTCATTTAACATTTTTAAATTATAGTAAATTTTGGTCGCCGTCAACGATATGTGCGACAAGCGATCTGCGATTTAACATCGGCTTCATGTGGAATATTATGACATTTATAACGGAACGACGTAATCTCTCTTGATAGGTTTCGATAATTTGCCCGTTTTTTGGTGCTTTTAAACGACTTTAAAAACTCGCTCGTATGCATATACTTTGCTAATAAAAACACTTGCTTAATTTCATCTTGATAAAAGTTATGTTACTTAAATCGAAAGTGCTTGATTAAAAATTTTATCAAAATTGATCAAATTTAATTTTGATTTTTATTGCATTTGACTCAAGCTTGAAGCGATGCTTACATGAGAATTTTTATAATGCTATTTATTAAAATTGTATTTTATTGCGACGCATAAATGCGGGATATGCAGATAAGTAAATGCCTATAAACGAAACAATTTCAGCTATTTTAAATAGCAAACAGTTATTTCACAAGTAAAATACTTATATCCGCTGTGCGTAAAAGCGATGAATCTTTTTGCAATCAAATGGATTATATAACAAACTTATAAGACTATGGATTTGGTTTTAAATTGTGGTACAAAACGCCAAAATGGCACTAATTAGTGAGAAAACTTTAAAATGTTCAACAATCCATAAGCTGCGGTCAAACTTTGAAAATATTTAACGAAAAACAACGTAAACAACAAGCAAACTAAAATATAATTTTCTTTTATTAGAATATTTATTTTGATTACAATACCAAATCTTAGGTCTAGCAGTATATTAAGACAATTATAAATCTCACTACACAGAAAAAAAAATTTTCATATTAAAATACCAACCAACCAACAACCAAGTTTAGTGAGTCAATAAAAAAAGTTGTTGCCCAAAATCGACGTGTTTTTTAAAATAAATTATTGGAAATGTTGAATAAATCAAACAAAATGTTTACCTAATCTTTATTTATTCGTCAATTATGATGTGCTAAATTACCAATTTTTATTATTTAATAAATAAACTAAGATTTATTGTGGGGGGATAAGCTAGTTACTATGTGCATTTCGCTGGTTGCTTAGGCCAGATCATCAGGATAGCTTTTTCCAAAGACTTTGGAAAAACCAATGATATTATACAAATATAACTGTAAAGCAAATGAGAATTACAAACAATCAAGTCTTACTTGCAACGATATCAAAGCTATTGAAAAATGGACAAGAGTTGAAAAAAAACTGTCTTTACTTTGATTCAAATATTTTTTTATGGAATATGAATTATTAAATATATTTTTTGCAAAGTGTAATTTTGATATATTTTTTCATAGAATCAAATAAATTATTTGTTGACCTAAAATTGTATTTTTAACAAACTGTGTTGATATTTGGATATAAACTTTGGATATATTTTTTTATATTTCTCCTAAATTTGACAATAAACTGAAACTTAATTTGTGTAAACAAGATAAGCACACTCTTGCTTCATTTAAAGAATTTATTTCCAAAAAAAAAAAAACTACAACGATCCCCATCTGCTCGCATTTATTGAAAAGAATCTCTCGAGCGTTTGTGTCCTATTATTTACAAAAAGTAAATAGTTGTTTAACATCCAAAGGGCCTCTAACTTCATACCTTGCAATAAAGACTTTCTTCCTCTCTGGTTATTTAAAATTTACCCAGTTTAAAATAATTGTCGATTAAGTCAATTCCCCGTATATTCAGTCCCAAGAGACGGCATTCGTAAGTAAATGGTTTATATGTTTCTATAAAATTGTACCTTTTTTGTCTTAGAGCTGTATTTAATATTTACTTACTGACAGTTATAAGCAGTTTGTACACAAAAATGGAAAAAGAAAATATTAATATAAAACAAAAAAAAAAAAAAAAAATACTATTAAACGAAAGACCTTGGCTGTTAAGAAATGCTGGCCTTTATATTTTTTCTTTCTCTATACTTAAGATACAAATATTAGTCTGTCTTTAAAGTAGCAGCAAAATAAGTAAAATGTAAAAATAAGAAAAAAAAAATAAATGTATCTTAACTGAGAAGAAATAAAGAAAAAGATCTTATAAACTTGGCCGTAAAATTTAAAAATACTAAATTTGTTGAAGTACCCTGCACAACCTTAGGTGGTGGAAAGGGGTAGTATTGCATTTGAGCTGGCAACCCTGGTCATAGTAAAACTCAGCATTACCCTATAAGTCGAAAAGTGCGTTTGTTGGAATTTTCTTATTCCAGGAAAACGGGGAAAAATTCTTGATCTCCGGAATAACGGATATTATCGTTTTAAACATCAGATTGTTGCTAAATTTTACATTTCATGCGACACTGTTCACCCGGCAAGTGTCTCTACAGCTTTCGTTCAATGTACATTTTTTTCGCTAATTTTCTTCATTTTATTTTTAAAAAAATTCCCTAAAATACCGCATTATAATTCCCCAAAATAATGGAGTTAAAATAAAGCAAATTTTCGGAAAATCCTGGCAATAAAACTCTAAAAGTTTGTGGTAAAGCTAAAGGTCGTTATTTAATATAGAATAAAAAGAAAATTAAAATATAAGCTTTTATTCGGCCCAAGAACGGAGCCTTTTATAGTTGCAATCGATCAAAGTGATGGATTCCTAAACGTAACTATTCAAACCTTGACAATGTCGTATGACATTGTGAATCAATAATTTTGTTAAGCTTTTTTGACATTTTTTTTACAAAGTCAATAAAACAGTACGTTACTTTGTATCGAAACAGTATCAAACCGCATCACTGCAATGTGTTTTGATGTTTTGGAACTCACAGTTGATTTCCGGCAACAAATTATCTTCCAGAATAAGCGTTTTGTTAATGATAAAGGTAAGGGGAACAATTTTAAATTTTATTAAAATAAATTTGGTACATATGCTTATATCGTTCAAAGGACATGGTCTGTTAAAATAAGTAAAAATCGGCTTATTATTCACCTCCTGTCCGAGCATATGATCACCTAGAAAATGCATTGACCAGCTAAGATTCCTTTTAAATGTTAGAACTCTAACAAAGCTGGCACAAGTAAGTTCTTGACAAACATCAAAGAATTTACAAAATTTGCTCTACAAAAATCCTTTAACCCGTCTTCAGCCCTAAACAATTTGCGTATTCAAACAAAGTTTAGCAGGAATAACCTTCATGAAAAATATAAATTCCGATATGACCGATCCATATAACCGTAGCTTGCATATAGGCTTTTTCTGAAACGTAGCAACGATAAAACAAACATTTTTGTAAATGTTAAAAACTCTCTCAAATGTTTTGATTAAATCGGTTTAATATTGACAACAACTTTATCATATCGAGCCACATTTGCGATTAAACTGTAAGCGACAACTAATCGAAATTTAGTTTTTTTCCTTGCATTTTCGTTAGAATGAGGGACAAATTTATAAACTCTGAATTTGTACCGTTGGGGAGAAAAATACCATCTAAATCCTAATAAAGTATTACATTGCTTAAGAAAAAAATTATCAAAAAACCCTTTCTCCTGTAGAATTTGCCTTTTGTCGCTTACGATATGATTGCAAAGAGGGATATCCTTTCCCAAAAATAATTATCTGTTTAACAACCATCAATTCTCCTATCTCTAGATAAATCCCTGCATTTACCTACAACTCCGAAATTGACTGATTCGAAAAGTTTTTAGCTAGGGCGTGAAATTTTATGTTTTTATTATCGGAAAAGATGCGCATAAAACATGCCTAAACAATTAAAAAATTAGTAAAATATGTATTAATCATTAAAAGAACTTACTGCATTTTCTTTTTTTTTAAATGTTTTCTTTTCTGACAAAAACATCCCATTAATGCTGCCATTTAAAAATGTAAAAAAATAGGTTGCATAAATAAATAGAAAATATGTTCTACATCATACACTCAGTTACATTTTAGGGTGAGATAATAATCTTTTTGCAGCTGCGTTAGATACTTTTTTGCAAGCGATTGTGAAAGTGTTCTCAACTGAAATGGATACAAAAGTTCTTGTTTTACTTCCATTGAAAATGTTTTTCAGTTTTTAAGCTCATACGGCGGAAAATTTGTTCAACAGGTGACTTTAATTATAATTTAAAATTAATAATTATTGGCAATCGGTATTGTTAACGCTTTTTGGCAACCAGCCAAAAATAAAATCGCTTCAACCGTGTTAAATATAGCATATTAATTGAAACTTTGCGTTAATTATTTGAAATGCTTAATTTACATTAGCGTTAGGTGTGTAGTTAAGATTTTATTTTGTTTTACAGATGTACAGAAAAAGGCAGCCCTTTTTTAATGTGTGTGTAACATGAGAAAATTTGATTAATTTTAATAGCATAATTTTTTTTAGAAAATAAAACATCATTAATTCCCATTTTGAGAACCAGGCTTCAATAGGTAACGAAACACTAAAAAAATGTTGCTCGACTTGGTCGCACTGGAGAAGATGCGGATACTGTACGAGTCTACTCTTTCTGGAATCTTCTAAAAGTTAATCTAGGCATTTTTACATATTCAATTCAATTGCCTTAAGAATAATTGCCTAAGAATGCAACACAACGGCTACAATATGCCAAACAGCACCATCGTCTTTGTAAACCAAAGTAAAGGGTTGTGCATAAATATAAGGAGTGATCCTAGATCAATGAAAGTTGGCGCTGAACATTATAATGATCAAATAAAGAAGAAATACACCAAACCCCGTCCGGGCACTGAAAATGGGAGAAAAGGCAATAATGCTAGATTTTAGGAAACAATTTGAGGTGGAAATTATTCTGGACTACAAGCCTTTAATTGCCACCTCAAATTTAAATGCAATCGCACGAATCGTATAGATAGTTCAGAATTATTTCCATTATTTTTCCGAAATGTCCTACTGTGCTGTGTTGGCTAGTTGGTACTAAGCACATCACTATGAGGGTTGCGGGTTCGCTTCCTGCCAGCGATTCTTGTCTGTCTATAAAAATTATTATTATTATTTAAATTTAATTCAAATAAAATTTGTTGTTATATTTGTAAGTAGCAATAAAAAAATGAAAAAATGTTAGCACCAAAGTAGTGTAGGGTGTTATATGCTCCAGCTAAACTGTCTTCATTTCTTTCTTGATTTCTACAACTTTTGCTTTAAAATGAAATGTACATTCATTACTAAAAACGGAAATGTATTTTCTTATTCTGCTACATTTTTTTATTTATTTTTTTTTTTGCTGTTCTAAGTATTGTTAACGTATGTTACTTAAGTTGAATGGCAAAATATATAAAAGAATAAGAATATATATAAAATTTATAGAAGAGAAAATATAAAAAAATAATGAAAACTGTAACAACCCAGTTAAATTTCTATATGCCATGAATTTGTATTTTTCATTCTGTAGATTTTTAGTTTTATTCTCGAACGAGTTAAAGTTCTAAGATTAAATTGTTAAACTTTAAGTAGCTGAGAGTTTTCTATATTTCAAGTTTTCTATGTAAAGAATTTTATAACTTTTATGGTCAAAAACATTTGAAAAGTTAATATGTATGTATGTATGTAAAAGAGTGTATATGTCTTTGTTTTATTAAGATTTTGTTTTTCTCAAATGAAATCTAGATTAGAATTTATTTAAAATACATTTAAGTATAAGAGAATGTAGTACTAACTAAAAGCGTATAAGAAACTAATTCTTAAAAACCCATTGAATTGTAGGAGTTTATTAAAATTTTATTAAGTTGAAAAAAGTTTTCTTTTTGTAACTAAAAAGATATTATTATTAATGTTTAGAGGTTTTCCATCTGTCGTATTACACAGCGTTTACATTTGACAGTACTGGCAAGACAGTAAGAAAATATATATTTGTTGTCAAAAACACTACTAACTGTCTTCGTTACGTAGACGTCCAGACAGTAGTTAGGACAGTTCACTTTTTAAATTGAGTCAAACGTGAATGTTGCAGTGCAAGTTCAGTTAAACGTGTTTTATATGAACTAAACAGATTTAAAAATAGCTTAAAATAACTATATTGTGTGAACAAATATAAAACTTAACTTAAACATAAAAAATTAAAGCAGAATATATTTATTTTTTTTACATTTGGATTTTTTCTGTCTTTTGCGAACAAAACTTCAAATTACTGTTAGCAAATGTCATATCACTGTCCAATTTTACTATCTGCTAAATTTGCTAGACAGTAGACAAGACAGTTGGAAAAGTGTGCATGTATAAGTGAAAAAGTTTACATGTATTGCCACTGTCTTGCCAGTACTGGCAAATGTAAACGCCGGGTTAGTGCAGCATTGTGTTGGTAAAAACTTTTGCTTTAAAATGGTTAACCAACTCGTGCGGTACATGCATATTAAGGTGCAGTCAATCTGCCACTGCCGCCTCAAGTGGTGCAAATATGGCATAAAAGCTAACTGCAGAATGTCGGTAATGCTAACATTGGCTCTAGGAAATAATAATTTTTAGAATAACCAAAGTGAAAGTTATTCTGCCACACTTTGATGTCTTCTAGATAACTGGTTTATAGACCATCTAGAAGGTTTAAGATTATTAACACTGATTTTATTTATTCTGGTTATCACAAAGGCCTTGAGTATACAGACAGCTGAATTTATTACTACTGCCCAAGAAAATTTAGTCCTACATAAAATCGGCTGTGCGTAGCTGATATGCAGGAAAATCGGTAAGAGAAGCTTACCCAAATATGTTGGATATAAAATATTTCTACCTTTGGATAAAAAAAGAATAAGTGTTGTTTTCAATAGGCTATAAGCACTTTAATACAGGGTGGCTCAAAGAAGCCCTGGAATTTATCAAGATTGCTAGCTGATCGGCAAACAAGAACCAAAAAATTGCATTTAGAAGTGCTTTCAAAATAAAAACGTTTGCCAACGAACTTTGTTTTAGAGTTGTAGACCATAAGAGTTGAAAAATTCGTAACCAATATCTCTTGAAGTATAATTTAAATCTCCACGATATGTGTATGGCTGAAGGGTGTTGCCGAATTCCTATTCATGGACCCGATATAACAAAATAAGGTTATGATCATATAAGAGTTTTTCACGCCGTATATTATCTAGATATCTTTGTATATCTATATGGAAATTGTTATTCTTAAAGAAATTTTAGTAGTATGTATATATTATAAAAGTTATCGTCGACAAATTTTATATAAATACCAACCTTTTTAAGGAAGCTATTATTGGTAATATTTTTGGGCGCGGTATTTGTATATCCACTTTCTTTGAAGCTTCATAGAGATTAATTTTAAAATAGTGATCTGCATGCCAAAGGCTTTCAAATGTAGGGGAATTAGAGTTAATTCATTAGGGTTATTACACGATTATCATTTGTTACAGAAAGTTTCTGCATAGTTATCCCGATTAACTTAATAGCGAAGGGCAAGAAAAAATAATGCCATACTAAAGGAGTTCCATAGGAGAGCACATGTTTGGTTTATTAAAAATCTATAGCTTTAACGACAAAGTTTTATTATTATAAGTAATACACTAGATTACTTCAATTCATTCCAAAATGTTGGAATTAATTTAAACCTTATGCTGGCAAGGTGGTTTTTAAAAAAGAGTTTTTTTTGTAGAAGTAAATAACAGTCCAACTTGAATATATTTGAAAGCTGTTAACTTTTGCTACCTTTGTAGTTGTCGCAGCCTTATTAATCTTTCACCCAAAATCGAGCTTTTTATTGAAAAAATTTATTTTCTAAAAAAACATAATGAATCGGTTTTCTTTGAAAATTGTTTGAAAAATTCCATAGGCTACTTATTAATGCATTTTTGTCTGATATGTTTATAGTTTCCATTTTACAATGCATTTTTTTTCACCTGTAATTATGTTTTTGTTAGTTACGCCTTTTTGCAATTAAGGTAACGGTATATACTTTATAGCGTCTAAGATCGAAATGACAATCTTTTATAATAACCAAACCTATTTATATTTACTAACCCATTCCACCTGTGGTAAAGGATTTAAACACAATCTTCCTTTGTAAAGTTATCTGCAAGTTTTTCAGCGATGTACACGCACATATTACCAACAGCCGTAATGTGTATTGTGTACATCTTTTGTTTTTGTAAAGTTTATTTGTTATCTTTAACAGCCAAAATTTGTGTATGTGTTTTTTGTGTTGAAAATATTTTTAAGTAAACTTCAGCAATATAAATAAGCAGCGTTATTTAGGTTCTTTAAGGTGGCTCTTTTGTAGATCCTTCAACTTGTGTTGAACATTTTTTCTTTGAAAATTTTTGGAATTTTCAAAAATTTTTAGAAAAATATTTTTCAATATTTTTAACGTATGTATTAAAAATTTTAAAAATCTTAGAAACTAAATCATCTCATACATGAAAGAAAAAAAGCAAATTTTTTTTATTTGTCATATTCATGAATGAAAAAGGAACAATAAACTTTAAATTTGCTATTTATTTCAAATATCTAAACTGCTTTGTTTTTTTTTAGCATTCATACATGAAAAATTTACACTCTAAAAGCAGTTGAATTATCGTAATTATAACTTTATATAAAATCGAATCTGGGAATTTATTTCTCATGTTGAGTAACATTTTATTATACAAATTTTCATATTATTCGAATGTGTATTTTAAGTCAAATTACAATCCTCAAAAGCTTCTATACTTTAATAGTCTTATTCCTTCAACATTTTCCAGAAAAATTTTGTATGCACTATCAGAATTTTTTTTTTTTGACATGTTTCTAGTTTTTACGTTACAAAGTTTTTTGCAGCTCCTGTTAAACTATATCTTTTTAGTAACGCCTTTTTGCATTTTAGCTAAATATATAATAATTAAAATGTTTGTCTGCTTGTTTATATAATGCTATAAGCCTAGCCTCCCAAACTACTGAACCGATTTTCCTATAACGGCGACATCACGTGAGCCCCGAACGTAAAATAGGCTACTTATTTTTTCGATAGGGAAGGGGAAGTGGTACCCTCCATACGATGCCAATTATAAGTACTGCATATCTTAAGAGTCGCTGTACCAATTTTTTTCTTGAACTTTTTGCAGTACGATTTTCTGAGCAGCAGGGGAAGTGATACCTCCCATAGGATGTAAATGTTAAATATCGCATATCTTAAGAACTGTTATATTGAGACTGTTAAAGCTTGGTAGGAGTCATGCTTACGGTAAACTACATCTTTAAAAATAAATATAAATGAGGTACCTAGGTACAGGGGGAGCAATGCCCCCACAGGATGCATATACTAAATAACACGCAACTTAAGAACTTGTATAGCGAGAGTCCTCAAACGTGGTTAAAGGTACCATTATTATTATAAACTAAAAATGTAAAAAATGGGCGGGATAGACGGAGGAGGAGCAGTACTCCCCATAGAACGCAAATATAAAATACCGCATATCTAAAGACAAAAGTCTTTAAGGTTTCTAGGACCTACTCTTATGGTAAATAACACAATTCAAAATAAAAAAGAGGGTATGTGCAGTGGGAGCAATACATTTTTATCGAAGCATCCTGTTGGCCCCAAAAATAAAATAGACAACTAATTACTAATAACAGTAGCGCCATAGGACGAAAATGTTGAATCAAATGTTTAACTTAGTCAAGTGACTGATTCATCATCGCGCAGCCCATGCGGCTGAAGTAAAAGACAGTAGAGAAGTCTCCCAACGAATGGATCCACTGAAAAGAGATTTTTAGATATATAAATATTTAGAGGGCAAACAGGGATAGGGTCGTTGGTCGAATATCTCCTAAACCACTCAAGATAGAAAAACAAGCAAAATTACGTTTGAAAGTGAGCAGAAAATAAGCGGATAGTTATCTGGTACTTTTTTTTACATTTTTGGAGATAAAATTGTTTAAAAGCTGTATATTGGTACATATTTGGTACCCAAAAAGCTTTGACAGGCATTTAAATAGAATTAAAATTTTAAAGGATTTGTGCTTTATAACATAAAATAAGATCCCTTTTTCGTACTTTAAAAAAAAGAGTATATTTTAAAAGAACGTAATGAAATTAAAAAAAAGAACGTAATGAAATTAAAAATGGGAAGAACGGTTTAGATCGGAAACCATATAGCAATTGAAGTAAAAGAGATAAATATAGAATTTAAAATGTTTATTTAAATATTTTTTAAGGCCTCCATATATTTTTACTGTAATCGGTTAATTTGTTGGTCCTCTAGCAAAAATTAAAGGTCAAAGTCTCACCTACAAAAAAAGAAAAACTCCACATACGGAAATTCCAATCCAACGAAAACATATGGATTTTTGACCGCCTTCTCGACAATAAGTGCGCCGTTTAGTTATGAAATATTTTTATAGCTATTTGTTTTTTCTTTCTTCTAGATTTTTTTTTTACTAAATATTTGTAATAGTTTTTTCTCAAAAAATCTTAAACTTAATTTAAATTTAAAATTATCAAGATTTACTGTTTATATATGATTCTGGATTTATATAAATTTCATAGGTATATTTATTAACAGTTATTTCTAATCAACTTACTTTGTTTTGTATCTTCTAAGAAATTAAAAAAAATTGTATATTTGTTCGCTTAAATTGCTCTCTTTTTGATGTTTATCCTTTTTTAAGCAGTTGTTTCTTAGCTTTGCCATAAAATTAATCAGGTTAATTTATTTTACAAAATTTTATTAGATATTTTTTTCTCAACACTTTCACTCAAGCAATTTTTAATCGATTTTTTTAAACATCAATTAAGGTGTGCTAAAGGTAAAAAGTCTGTTGGCACAGTAATTGTGTAAAAAAAAATAAAAAAAAATAAGAATTTTTATTTTAAAGCACAATTTATTTACTTATTTCTGTATTTTTTTTTTTGTTTCTTTCTTTTTTTGGGGTTAAGCACAAAGCCAACACTTGATTTTTATGGCTTAAAATGTAAGAAAGAGAATCAATATAATAAGTAATAAGCAATAAAAGCAGTAAACCCAGTACAATATTAAAGCGATTTTTTAAATGACCTTAAAGTATGCTTTACATTATCAATATCTCTTTACATTTTATGATGTAAAACCGGTTTGTTTGTTATGTTGTGGTTTTAGGTATTTGGCTTTTCTTTTGATAAAGGTCTTATTTTGGGATCAATAGAAAGGGGCCTGGTAGTTTATTCACTTGTAAAGAAATAGACCAGAAGCTAAAGCCAAGAATTTTTTTTAATTACTAAGCAGGAGAGCTGTTTTAAGAATTTTTCAAATTTATTAAGTTAATATTTATTTGTTTCATAAGAAACTAATGTTTGTTTTCAATTTGTATCTACTAAAATGAACTTTTCTTGCCTTTTAATTTTGTAAACGTTTAAAATTTCATTCTTCATTAGTTTAAGCACTTTTAAATGACACTTCTTCACATTTTTCAATTTCTTTTTTTATTAGGGTTTCTTCTTTGCTTTCCTGTCACACTGTGGCTTATGAATTTTATGCGAATTTTTTTTTTAAGTTAACTCACTTTAGCCGGAAATGCTTAATTTTGCATAAAACTGGCAAATTTAATGGCGCAAAGCCATGTTAAAATCATTATCTTTCATAAAAGAAACTAAAACGCAAAGAAAAACGCAAGTTATTTCACAAAAACCACACGAATTTGGGTTACAACACTCTATTAAACTTTTAAAAGTATACAGGATTAAAGCAAAAGTTTAAAGAGATTTCGCAATTTTTTTTAGGAATTTTGTTACACAAATTTAATTTTATTTTGAAAACTGTTTTTGAATAAAATTTTTCCTATATATATGTATATTTTTTGAAACAATTGATTAATATATTTTTTTTTTCTTATTTTGAAAAGAACTCTAAGACAAACTGAAAACGTTACTTCGTTGAACCGTCGCTCTTTTTTTAATTTTTGTTTCTTTTTATTTATTTTATTTTTTTTTTCTTTAAAAAATTGTACCGTTTTAATGTAAGAACGACGAACCTTACAAAACCACGACCTTTTCAATACTAAAGGATTTTTCATTCATTTTCAGCCATCGTTTCCGCACGAAGTTCGAAAGTTTTTGTTTTTTTTAAGTGCTACATACAACAAACTTTGTATAGTAAAATGAGTATGGTTGAATGAGGAAGAAACTCGCAAAGAGCAGAGAAATATAAAACAGAAAAAATTGCTCATTTGTAACCGTAAAGGCTGTTTAACGAATATTTAACGAAACCTTTTTTGTTTGTTAAAAGAACAATACACATGTGATGGGTGTTGAAACAGGGTAAACCGAATAAAAATAAACACAAATCCAGTGACAGCGACAACCTGAACATTAACGCAAAACGAAGTAGGAAAAGAGTATGCCTTCTCCCGCAACGCTTATAATTTTAATAAGCCAAACTCACTTGCTTGCGTTTTCCTTAAAAAAAGTAAACAAACCGTTAAAAATTGGCTCACACTCGCTAAATACAAATTGAAAGAGAGAGAGAGAGAGATAGAGAGAGTAAAAACCGAGAGAATAAACCTTTTACATTAATATATATTTGTGTATATGTAGTAGAACATTTCTCCAAGCTATTAAAAGCAAAATGCAAAACAGTTACACACATATACATACATATGTAAACTAAAAATAAATTAAAAAAACACTCTCCCAAAAACTATATGAAAATTAAATGTATGGGAAACGTAAAATCCCTCCACATGCACGAATTGTTGAATATTCAATCAAAGTAATATACAATCATTGATGGTTCAGGTCAATGAATTAATGTGTCAAACTTTGAATCTTTGCAACATGAAGGTAGTCATTTAAAATAACAAAAACAAATGGAAAAGAAATGAATATTTTTTTTTTTTTGCACAAAAGGAAAACAAAATTCAATAAATTGAATCAATCATAAAGAAAGAGATATAATCTTTTGACGATTTTCCCAAAAATAAATACTTCAGAAATATTTGTTCGGCTCAAGAGTTGTTATTTGTCTCACAGCTACAACAAAAAGAAACCCATTGACATCATTAAATCGCAAATAAATGTAAAAGGAATTCGTTAGAAATGATTTAAGGACTAAGAAAGAAGACACAAATGTGTTAAATTTAAGTAAAAAAATGGAAACTTTGAAATAGATTTTCGATGTAGACGTTAAAATAAAACTGATGATTAAACAAGTGACTTCGGATTTTGAGACGAACTTTAAATTATTATGCATAATAGAATTTTATTGAGAGTGCAGAATTGTGTCTGGCTTTATTAGTTAACTTATTTTTAAATACAACAGTGAACCAGAACCACCAGACAATGAATTATACATCTTTTAATTAACCTTAGAAAACTAAACCTTTTTCTTTACCGTTAAAAGCTAAACCTCGCCTATGAGGATACTTCTTCTTAAAAAATAAGAGTTTTTCTATTTTTGTAAGTCTCTTTTATTATTTTGAAACTGCTTATATTAGAACGACGGTAAATTAAATTTTTTTTTTTATTTATTTAATAGATAATTTTATCAATATTTACAAAGGTAAGTAATACAATTTTTAGGTCTTATGTATCTATATTTGGCTTAACTATAATAGTTGTGAGCCAGATTGGCATTTTAAAGCTGATTTAAATTAAATTTTAATTAAATTAATTTATAAGCAAATTTACTTTGGTTCTACAAAATTTTAAATTGATTATATAAAAAAGAATAAATTGTACATTAAAAATTAATAATAAATTTTAAAGGAATTTAATTGAATTCATTTAGGATAAGTTTTTTGTACTTTAAACAAATTTCCACATATTTATATAAACTATAGTGATTATTATCGTTGCCGTTAAGTATATTTAAAACTTCGTTCATATCCAAAAATAAATTAAATTATGGAACAAACAAAATTGAGTGCTATATTTATTATTAATTCATTTTTTTTAAAACAGACGTCAGCATTAAAATTGGTTGCGGCTTAAACATACATATATTAAATTATTGACCGACAATCAGAACGTTTTATGCTTTTTTCTTTAGCAATTTTAACTAGCTTAAGTAAAATATCATGATTCGTAACAGTTTAAGCCGAACTTAAATCATTTTCAGGAGGGGGATTTATATTGGAGCCATGGTAAATTATTGACCAATCATCTCAAATTCTGTAGAGTGATTTCTGGTATTTAAAAGCATAAATTTCAATAAATTTCAATGCAGCGGTGAAGTTAGTTTAAGCGTTTACAGTGAATTTTATAAGGCTGCTATATGGGATCTAAGGTAAATTATGGACCGTATATCACATAATTTTAGTTGGCGGAAATTTTACCGCAATATCTATATCTGCTTCGGTTGAAGGTGTATATGGGCCCTATAGTAAATTATGGACCGATCATGACGAAATTTATTAGTTTGATTTCTAGTCCAATAAAACTGTGAAGCATTAAATTTGATTCTGATAGCATTATTTTTTACGGTTTTAGGTAGTATTGGGAAAATATCGATAGATAGTGCTACTAATAGTCTTAAAGTATCGATAGGAAAAATATCAATATCGATTTAATATATTATATTATACATGAAGACAGAAGCTATACACACTGTTTTTGCGGCAAGTTCTTACTTTCTATTATTCATTCGCTCTAAATTACAGCAATGAACACAAACAACAAGAATAATTGGAGGTATGGATTTCTAAGCTGTGCTTTTTTACTGCTAATTAAATGCCTGTAAGTCGAAATTGGTACATCTTTACATAGGAACTGAAATGTCAAATATTTTTGTAATTTGGTAAAAAAAAATCCAAATCCAAATGCAATTGCGAGCATATGATAAATCAATGAACGACCATTAGAGGATAAGTCCGCTAGATTGATTACCTTTTGGGTTGAGATTCAAATTCAATTTATAAAATTATCTTAAGTTGCAATTAAATAACTTATAGTCCCTTCTACTTCGGTGCCTTCAGAAAGGTGCTTATCAGCAGCACAATTTTTCAAAAACTGTCATCTAAAATAACATGCGTACATACATACATAAAACAACGAACTGTAGCATTATAAAAAACTAGTTGAAGTTTTTCTGCACAAGTACAAACATTCAGTCGAAAGTAATATCGATAGTAAAATCTGAACTATCGATAGTAGAAAATATCGGTAGTATCCCAGCACTAGTTTTGGGCGTAATAAACTCTTTTCCGGGAGTAAAAACATTTTTGCAAAATCTTATATGATTCATCATTGCTACACCATTTATGTTAGTTTTTGTAACAATTTTTTTATTCCAAGCTCTGATTATACTAAACCGATTTGCTGGATCTCAATTTCAAACTGCTTAGGACAACTGCAAGCAATTTGAGACCAAGTTTTTTCATTTCTTTTGAGTTTTTCAAGAGACAGACGAGCATGGCTAAATCGAATAAGAATTACTTAAGGAGCCAATATATACATATGTATATATATACTTTGTAGGGTCTGAGATGAATAATAAAAAGTTTCACACGGAATGACAAAATTAGTATACCCTCTTCAGTTTATGTGAATTTTTAGAAAAGCGTTTGAAAACTCTATTCTTAAAAATCTGTCTCGGCATATAAAAATTAAAATATATAATCTTAGATCATTTCAACAGTCTTTCGTTTTTTCATAGATTGTGATCAAATGAAGAAAAAATGATGGTACATATAACCATAAGCCAACTTTTGCAAAAGACAATTCTAATTATTTTTTACTTATTTCTAAAAATGGCGGCAATATAAATCATCAGTTTTTTTTTACCTAACGTTTAATATACAAATAACATTTATTTCTAAGAACTTTATTCCCATAATCATATACATATGTATGTACAAATTTCTATTAATCTTATTGACTTAATAACTGCAGATACTCATAATTTAAGCAGGTAAAGTATTTGGTTCTTTATCGTTTTTACAGATTTGACGTGTGTTTATATTAAATTCTGCTGACAGTGCTATTATGTTATTGAATTATGATTGATTTTATGGCTTATTGTATGATTTACTCATCAGTGCACAGATTCTATCGATACTGAAATGATAAACAGCAACAAAAACTAAAAGCACATTAAATCCAGTTATAACAACAACAAACACATTTTACAGACATACTCAACAATTTAGAAGAATATAACAGTTAAAAGCTCTTCTTATAGCAAAGGAAATAAGTAGATAACACTCTTCAATTGCTTTTCGTTAAGTATTTTAGTAGCTCTCCTACTATTTGCTGAAATTCTGTTCTCTTTTTCTCTCCCTTTTTCCGATTTAATCATCGGCATTTGTATGCTTTTGAATAAAATATGTGTTTGTCTCTTCGAATATGAAGGATTATTTGTGCTCTTTAAGTTTATAAGTGAGTGTGAGTGCGTATTTGTGTGTACATGTGGGAGAGTGTATTTGTGCGTGTTAATAGTTTCTCGTAGTGATGGTGGTGTTACACATTTACACAATACATGCTCATTGTTAAACGCGACCTTACCCAAATAAAAAACGACCATACTTGTATACATTTTATCAAAGTGATTACGATTGTTTGTCTGAGTAAAAAAACGAAAAAAAACGCCAACAACAACAACTACAAAAACAACAAGAAGAAGACCAACAACACCAGCAAAACTAACGACAAAAGGAACAGAAACAACTTGAAGCAAATTTATATCATAAACACAAACATACACTCATAGGCAAACGCAATTTCATATATGTATGTACATAGAGAATAAAATGTAGTAAGAATATATTGTATTTGTAACCTTTTAAAGGAAAAATTAGGTTAAAATTAAGATCTGCTTAATGTTAGTGTAAAAATTTTTTTTTAATTAATTTCCTTCTTACTAGTATAACCAACAGTTATACAATTCGAAAAGTGTTCTAAATATTAACTAAGCCTTAAAAAGGGAAAATTGATAAATTTCCTGCATACAAAATTCCTAAATATAGCTTTATATTTTAATCCGTATCTTATTCTTTCTATAAAGTAAGAAAAATTTTAAATCATTTAAAAACGTCTTATTAAAACCTGAAACCAGCAAACTATTTTGCATTCCTTTACCTCAAAGAAAAAATTAACTTATTTTCTTAATTCGCCAAGAAAGACCTTCACTGCCATAAGAGTTTTAGCGAAATGTTTGAAAACAAAAAAAAAGTATTAAATATAGTTCGTACTTCGAATATTTACTAAACTATATAGAATTCGTAAGTAGAGAATTTGACATAAATAATACTACGCAAACTGTTTTCATGATACTTTTTCAAATCTTTGCTTACAACTCTCTTTGATTCTCTTAAGAATGCCTAGAATTGTATGATAATTTATTTTAGAAAGAAACTAAATTGAAACAGTATAACAGTTATTTTTGCTAGCACTTTATTTGAGTGATTTGGTTACATGAAAGCTTTTTAGATAACATTCGCTAATAAAAGCTTTTACTGCTGAGTTTTAACATAATGTTAACTTCTATTAAATACATTTATTGGTTTCATTTTGAATTTGTCTGTTTGAAAATTTAATTCAAAGAAGTCGCCAATAAGCCATTTATATGTAATATTTTTTGGGGATAAATCGGTGTCTAGAGCAAAGGGTTTTAAATATGTATTTTTACTGCCTGTCCCACGATATCGAACGAAAATTTCGTTCGCTTAACTAACATATTCTAATAATTATGTTTGTCCTGAATGTAAGTTATGCAAACAAAGTTTTTGTTCGAAATCGTGGGATAGTTAGTTAAAATTTGGACAAGTATATGGAATTTATAAAAACAAAATTTTTTAACGTTAACATCTATTTTGGTTTAAAATAATAAACCGTTCGTTAAAAAGCTGAAATATGGTAGTCACCTTAACAGGAACAGGGAGGGCATTGGATTTTAAGTTTCCTTTTGTAATGGTTGCTTTTACGAAAAAGGAGCATCTTTTGCATCGGGTTGTTTCTTAGAATATTTTCTAATATGATTATATTTTAAAATGTGCTCCAAAGCCTAAAGTGTTTTAAATTTTTTATGAGATCAGCCGACAATATTGTGAGTCATAATATAGAACTTATATATCTGTGGCATTTTGACAAAATATCTTAAGTCAAATTTAAAAAGTTAAAAAAAAATGTTGTTAATCATACGAACGTTTATTAAAAAAACATTTTGGTTTACTATTTAAAAATACATTATTTAATAATAAATAAAAAAAAAAATTTTTAGAAACGCTTTTCTTTACCTTAATATATTGATCAGTTGTGAACACAAAATGAATATGAATACTAAAAAAATCGACTAAAAGTCAAAAAATAAGAACATTTCAAACAACATAAACTTTTAAATCAAAATGGAAAAAATCTCTCACATCCCTTAAAGAAAAGCGTGGGGCGCGTTGTTATAAAACAAAATGCTCAATTATTGAAAATTCGTAGCTTTAAACATGATTGGTTGTATTTCTTTCGGTCTGAAATATTAAAATGTATTCCCGGCAGTCATGTTTTTACTAACTTGATTTCCGATAAATTTTCTACTTATTTTGCATACGGCGATTACAGTCCGAATTTACTGTACTTACGGTTACCAAATTTTTGAAACCAGGCCAATGGAAATCGCTACTGGGAGTTGAACCGAAGCTTTTTGTGGCGGAAAAGTGGTGATTTAGACGTAGAGAATATGCGGTTGATGCCACTTGCCACACTGCGAGAGAAACAATGCATCGTTTGAAAGAAAGTTCGAAAATCACTATATTTCTTTTAGAGGAGAAGTGAATTGGCCACCAACATCGTGCGATTTGACACCTTTAGACTATTTTTTGTGGGGTTTTTGAAATCTAAAGTGAACAGCAATAATCTCACAACAGTTCAAGAGCTTGAAAACAATATTGTCGAGCAGATATCAACCATTGACAACAGTTTATTGAAAAACGTAATTGAGAATTTTGGTAAAAGATTGGGAGCCTGCCGAGTTTGTAGGACGGTCAGTTGACCGACGTAATTCTTAATTTTTAACCGAAAAATATTTTAATATCTCAAAAAATAAATTTCTTTTTTTATTAAAATAAAAATTAAACTTAAATTTTGGACACCCTTTTATTAGGGTGATCCATTCTATTGAGAGCAATACTTACATCTTCATTGTCTACAAAAATGTTTTAACACCAAAACAGCTGACCGACATACGTTGTATAATAAAAATGGTTATTTGAAAAAAACAGTCCATATTGAGTTCTGAAATGAAGTTTTTTTTCATAAAGTACCAATTTTTTTAATTTTTTGTTGTAAATCAAAAGCGATATCATTGTGGTAGTCCTGCATGCAAATTCGCCTGGCACTTCCAGCATCCCTATTTGATATTGCCAACGCACTGTGGATAACGATGACTTGTTGGTATTTTCAGATGTCTCATTATCCATCAGAATCTGATTTTTTTTTGTAATGGCATTATCTTAATAAGTTGTCCAAGTCCAGAAATATTCATCCATAGGAGAGTAAATTATCGTTCGAATCATGATTTAAGCTTTGAATACATATTCAGCCCAATTATATATACAAATTCCCCGGAAGTTGTTTCCCTTTTCCCATTTTTACAATTTAATTTACATAGGAAAAATGGGAGAAGGAAGAAAACTGCCAGGGAAGTTTTATTCATAATTGGGATGATTGTAATTTTCGAAAAGAAAGATTTAATAAAAAAAATCATGATTTTATCGGCTTCCCAATGTAACCAATAAGGATTCAATATAAAAAAATAAACAATAAAAAATTACATACGTTGGGAAAAAACTAATTTTAAGTCCACTTTTTATAATAAAAGCGGTAGAATTCCCAGCTGGATTTATATTTTCAATACGCCATAATGCAGAGAAAATAAAGCAGTTCGGAACAATATTTGAGTTTTTCTCAAATAAACGAAATCTGAAATCCCATTTTTATATTTTATGAATTTTTAAAGAACAAACAATTTTATTTGTTTTTCAGAATTTTCCTTTTTTCCCAAACTACAGGGAAAATTTAAAAACAATGTAAGCAAGGCTTAAAGATAATACTGTTGACGAGTTTCGGATTTTTTTGTTAACTAAATATGGGCAACTGTCTTCAAGTTATTCCAATATATTTTGTGAAAGTGCCTTAATTTATTCGCTCTCATTGCCAATATTTCTAGAAGTTCTTCTAAAGTTTTGCCAGAAATCTTCATTTTTATAATTGGCTCCAATTTGGTTTATTAATTTTTAAAATTTTTTTACATTTTTGCAGATGATATTGTCTACCTAATTTTTTTTTATACTACATTAAAATATAACACGTATACATTGTCACATACTTAAAAAGGTAGGTATATTAAATAGACTCAGTGATATATTTACATATACATTAATTTTAACACAAATAACTTAACGTTATTACAGGGGTTTAACATTAAAAATACAGAGTGATCCAAAATTAACGACGATTTTGAACTTGTCTATAACTTCGCCAAGTTTTGTTTGAAACGTTTTCAACCATAAATATGGAAAGGACCGCAAATTACAAGTCTTTTTGAAGCCCTCTATGCTCCTTTTTAAAAGATTCGCTTCATATGTTATCAGGCATTCAGAAGTTTGCCTTCTAAAAGGTATATCTTTCTTTTTGAAAGACCTTCCAAAATATTCAGCTCACATTCGGTACTCCCTTCTTTAAGAAGGGAGAAAGGAAGTTGTTCCTTTTTATTTATTTTTAATTTTTCGCAATTGTTATTAAAGGAAGTGTGGATGGGCTTGCGCCCAATGACAACCTGTGGAAAAAATTAGACACGGCGAATTCTCCATTAATTGAGTTGTTATAGAAAGCGTTTGTTAAATTTTTTTTATTATAAATAATAATGGCAAGGATATAATATAGCTAAAACAAATTTTAATGCCATTAACCCGGATATTTAAATTGAAATTTTTTTAACAAATTAATAAATAAATTATTATAAATTTTATTTTATTTAACCTTTATTTATTAAATTCCAATATTATTTATAAAGCTTGAGGTTTTTTTATATAAAAAATTAGATAACATTTATTTTATAAAAGTTCCAATATTTCGATACAGCAATGTGTATCATCGTCAGGGAAATAATTAAACAATAAAAATAACGTTCACAAAATAATGAAAAAATAATAACAATTGTCACAATAGAAAAAATTATTTACAATTAGAAAAATTTTTATACAAATAATCTATTACATTCTAAAATTTTTTTTTTTTTTTTTAATTTCCTGTTTTGTTTTTATACACTAATACCTGTAATCATAAAAATTTTTTTAATTAAATAAAGGTTTAAAGAACAATTTTAATGTGAAAATTATCCTTAATAAACTTATGTTAAATTAAGTAATCGTTTATGAATACGGGGGTAAATGTCTATAATTTTGTGCTTCAATTTCCGTGTCTGATTTAAAATTAATTCTTAACAATTCTGGTATTATTTCCCTGACAATGATACACATTGCTGTATCGAAATATTGGAACTTTAATAAAATAAATGCTATCTAATTTTTTATATAAAAAAGAAAAACCTCAAGCTTAATAAATAATATTGGAATTTAAACAAATTATTTATTAAATACATACCCCCGTATTCACAAATGATTATTAAATTGAAGAAACGCTTATTTGAGACAATTTTCATATTAAATTTGTTCTTTAAGCCGTTATTAAATTGAAAAATTGTTTATGAATACAGGAAATAATTTACATTAATTAATTTAATAACTAATTGTAGCTATTCTTTAAACTGCATCGAATAACTTTCAATTTACATGAAATCAAAACAAATTTACAAAAATTGTTTTTGTTTATCTTAAAAAATTTATCGATTTTAAAAGAGACAGGAAGGCATTATAACTCTCACAAAATTTGATTTTAGATAATAAATAGAATTTCCTTTAGTTTTGTTTTTATTTTCCAATTAAAATAATTTTGAGTTGTGAAATCAAGCCATAGTGGCAACAATATGAAAATAAAAATAAATATGATATTAAAATACTAAAGTTGTACACCATTTAAACTCCTTCGTTTCTTTAGGGCTACCCTGTAAATACTCGTTTTACATATTTAATAAGCAAAAGTAGCTATTCATTATGCCTGTGGGCGGGTAATTAGAGCTTATAAGCTTAAATACATATTAACACATTTTAATACATTAAAAATTAATTTTTCTTATTGAATATTTATATTGTATGTAACAATACCATTATGCTTATGTATTTAGCGTATGTATGCATGTATGTGTATATAAAAAAATTCACGTATACTAAATTTATATAATGAAAAATTTTATTTTTAAGAAAGTTAGGCATTTTCGTGACATGCAATATAAATAAATATTAGCGGAGTTCAATATTAGTCTTACAAAAGTGCAAACGCATAGTAAAATGGCTTATCCTATCAACAATAAATTTCAGTTTATCAATAGTATGAAATGGAAATTTAGCACATTTAAACGAAACTTTGTTAATTAATTTTTTGAATCCCAAGAAAAACTTTGATAGCAAAAAATCGTAGTTCTTTTGTTAAATCCAATGCACAGTGTTTCCGTTAAATTTCATCAAAGTGCAACGATATTATGCATTTGCTATTTTGCAAGCCTAATATTGAACTCCGCTATTGTATTTTTTTTTTTTTTTTTTTTGTAATTTTAAAATCATTATGCCACAAAACAACAGATTTAATTTAAGAAAAAGATTGAATTCTCTTTAAATTTTGGAAAAACACTATTTTGAATTCCTAAATTCTTTTCTATTTATTTTTTGAGTTTTACAGAAATCGGCTTATCAGTTTAGAATTTTTGATCATTTATCTCCCAACTAATTAATACCACGACGTGACATTTTTTGACCAAATGTATCTGACACCTAATCTTTACGTAAAATTGTCTGCTGAATCCGATACAGAATGCCAAAAGTAGAACAGTTTTCGAGATATTCTTAAATAACCGTTATTTGTGTTTTTAAAAAAGATGATGTCCCTTAAATGCAAAAAAATGGTCATGAAATTACACTGTAACAGTGGACAAAAGTTCAAACTTCAAACTTCAATATTGCACTTTTCAAGTTATTTTTTTTAGCCAAACAATTAAAAAATTTAATGTTTTATTACATAGGAAACTATTTAATTTCAGAACGAACATTTTGCGCTCAACAAGACCCAGATTGTTGCAAAAATGAAAAAAAATACTAAAGAAGATTTTCTGAATTAACCCACTCTTCAAAATTTTATAAAATGAAAAATTCAAAGGAAGTTGATATACAGAGTTTAAAAAACCAATGCTGTAAATATTAGAAACATTGAACTTTGTGAAAGAAATCACTAAAAAAGCGCAATTCCAATGATGCACGCAGGTAAGATTAAAAGATTTTCTGAGACCATGTCTAAATTACTGGGTCTGATAGAGTACGAATAGCATAACAGTAAAATCTGTACCGATCTTAAAATTGTTGCCATGCTGACTGGTGTGCAAAACGACTACACAAAATGATGTTTTTTTTTGTGCAAATGGGAAAGCTGAGCGCGACATGAACACTATGCCCGAAAAGGTTAGCAGGATACACGCAGAGAAAAAACATGGTTGTGGTAAACATAATCTAATAGCAACATATTATGATAAGATTCATGATTGTAGTCACCATATTATGATTATTATTGACTAAATATACTCGTAATATTACATCATAATATTTTTCCATTAATCATATTATTATTCTGTTAATCATACTAAGTCAAAAAGTAATCAAATTATTGTCATGTTAATCATAATAAGTTAAGATGCAATCATATTATTGTCATGTTAATCATAATAAGTTAAGAAGCAATCATATTATTATCATGTTAATGATAACAAGCTAATAAATTATTCATATTATTGTCATGTTAATCATAATAAGCTAAGAAGTAATCATATTATTGTCATGTTAATCATAATAAATTTAGAAGCAATCATATTATGATGCAGCACCTTTCATAACTGTCATAAAAATATAAAATAAAATAAAATTTTCTTGCATCGATTTTTATTTTGTGGCTTTTTACAATTTTTCTTAATGTAAATCAAATAGCGGAGTTCAATATAAGGCTTGCAAAAGTGAAAATCCAAAATCTGTGGTTTTCATAGGCAACCGCGTTTGTCCATTTTTTCTAATTTTTCTTTTCCGATTTTGAGATGTTGATGCCATATTGCCTAATTTTAATTGCTCTTTACATGTTTCTAAAAACTTTTGAAAAAAGATATATTAATTCCGATTTTTTAACGTGGTGCACAATACCTATCCCATAGTTTAATCTAGAATGGTTTTTCGGCTCTCCTGAAAATTTTTTTTAAGACATACGCAGTTGCCCAAGAAAACAACAGAAATATCAAAACACTTTTATAAAATATAACGAAATCTCTATGTGTTTTGTTGTTGGATTTTACAAAAAAAACTACGATAATTTCCATTTGCACTATTAAATCACTAAACTGAATGAACTCCGCTAATATTTTAATTTTTTTAAATTCTTTAAGCTTATTTTTTTATGGGAATTTATCTTCAAATTGTTTAACCGCTCACATATAAAATTAACGACACAATTGATACAAAATTATTTTACAAATGCCGCTTACATAATATTATTAGAGTAAAAATAGTTTGATTGCATCTTAAACATAATATGATAAATGTATAGAAAGTTATCATGTTATGGCTATTAAATATTATTATATGGTTGTGAGTAATATAATATGTTTTGAAAGTTATCATAATTTAGTTGTTAGAAAAATAATTATTTTTCGTTCAACAATACTCAAATTTATAATTGCGATAAACGTTGATATGTTTACAGTAACTATAATATTGTTGATATTAAAGAAAAGTAACAATTATTTGTGTACGACAACAATATATTGTTATATTAAACATAGTGTTGTTTCCCTAACCATGCCCAACCATATTTTTTCTCTGCGTGCAGAGTAGATTTTTGCATACACGAAGCTCTGATCAAAAAGGAAAACATTATTTTACCAACGTTACATATCAAAAATTTTGTCAGAGCTTTGCTAAAAAGAGAAAACCTGAAACCCGTTTTTCCCAACGTATCAGATGCCAAAATTAAAGAAGGGATACAAAGCTACTGAAAGATTTCAAATTGGATTCGATTTTGTCTGAAGATTCGTCAAAGGTATGGCAGTCATTAGGTTTGGTTGTATCAGGCATTCTGCAACATTTCAGGACCCCAAATGATTAACACATCATTCAAAATTTGTGAAAAAGTTGCAGAAAATTTATCAAGGGGCATAAGATGACGCGATGTTGGGCGACTATTGTTGGTTCCTTGTGCGAGAGGCAGAAAATAAGCACAATAGGCGGAGCAATTCAACAGTTTTAAGCCATTTTTGTTACAAACCTTTAGCTTTGCTTATTTACTTTTTGTGTTTCTTCTATTTGATATAAATAGAAAAGTGGGATAATGGAATTAATCTTCTGTTACTTTGTAATTTTTGCAACGAACAAAATATTCGCATTCAAATAAACAATTAAAAAAACTTGATACACAGGAATAAAAACACTTTTCATAAATCAAGTTTTTAATGAGTACTCAAGTACGAATAACACTAAACTTTCGAAAACTAATCCCGGAATTTCTGGAAAAAAGTATAAGTATACGTTGTGTTTAACCCTCCTTCTTACGCACGTTTTGATTTTCTATACATATTGAACAAAGGTCTGGCCAGACTCAGGTTAATAAATCAATTTAAACTCTTGCTTCTCATTTAGTTTATATTTTTGGTTGAATATGTACACCGTAGTATTAAAAGCGCTTCGGATTGATTTGAGTACAGGTGGATTGATTTTTCTTTTGAGTGTATTATTTTGTTGGATTTAAAAAAAATAAGTTAAAAAGAACCAAATTTAAAAAATCTTTAACATTTTTGTGAAATTTAAACTTTGGTTCCCTGTTACTCAGTTATTTCTTCAACAATTTTTCTATCTTTCAATAAAAAATCCATTGAATATTTTCGAAAATACTTTTATTTAAGCGGCATCATCTTTTTTTAAATAAATAATTAATACAAATTTGCAATTTTTGTATTACTTTTGACCTTTTTGACTTCATATTCGAATTCATCGGAGAATTCTATGTAAATATTAGCAGCCGTATTCATAACAAAAAGTTAGCCACTTTGTACACTACGTGTTTCTCCATTTGCTAAGTTTTTATAAATCAACTCTGAATTTTATGATGCCACATTGTATTACGCAAAAATGCAACACGATTTGCATTAATCATCGCTGAATTTGTATTTTTTTCCTTTTTTTGTTTTCCCTTCCCATATAAAAATTTTAAAAAGTTTTTTAAATTAAAATACATTAAGTAAAAGACAGTAAATTAAAAAAAACAGTTAATTTAAAAAAATCAACAAAATTGTTTGACATTAAACGGCAGTTGTTCACAAGTTGGCAAACGTTTGGCCGCTCGTTAACAAGAGTTTAGCAAATCGTTAGCCAGAGTTTGGAAAGTGTATTATGAATAAACTTTTTGCTAACTTCATGCCAAATTTTAATTATGAATACGGCTGTAGGTGTCAGATTATTTTTTTTACGTATACGTAATTATTAAACATAATTTTCATTGTCAGTATACGCCACCCTCATACCTGTTACCTATAATAAATGATTAAATAGTATAGCATACTTTTCGGTTCCAATATGTTTTGTAAACGTATGTATGTTTTACTAATACAATAATTATACGCCACAGTATTAAAATTTCCATCTAAAAATGTTGTAAAATATTGCATACTTTAGAGAGATAATCTCAAAAAAACAAAAAAAAAACACCCTGGGCGTATAATGAATATACAATTATTAAGATTTAAAAAATATGTATGTATGTAAATAAATATTTGTTGAAAAAAATTAATTGACTAAACAATTTTATTTTTTAATACACACTAATTGAATATTGAATAACTGAATTTGAAAGCCATCAATAATCAGATGGATTAAAAAAAACTAACGTACACATTTTAGTTCGCAAGATTATTGATTTTTGTTAGAAATTTTTTTTTTTTTTTGTTCTAAACAATTTTAAGTTGTTTTATATTCTTTGTAAAAGCGTTTATTTGCGTGATTTTTAAAAATATTCTTAAAAATCAAAGAAAATTTTAAGCCTTTCAAGCACTTGTGACATGTGAACAACAAGACTTGCGAAAGCAATTTTCTTAATTCTAACGGTAAAATTTTAAAAATATTAAATATTAAAAAAAATGTTTAAGTCACTTACTTACCTCAGCTTGGCTTTCAACCTCCACCTAAGAATGTAAATACTTTTTGTGTTTCATATTTAACTTTTGAAAACAGTTATTTGCCCCAAAGAAGTTCGGTGCATAAAATGTAAATAAATTTAGAAAATTTTTACTGCCATTAAAAAATATATATTTAAGCAAGATGAATTCTTTTTTCTTACTTAGGGAGAGAAAAGTCAAAAGTTGCTTGTGATTTTGAGAAATCGATCAACGAAAACAACAAATAATAAACAATGTTGTGCTTTTGGTGTTGTACTTGTTGTAGTATTGCCACCACCGCTTGCATAAATTTGCCTTGGATGTCACGAAAACAAAATCGTAAAAATAAAAAAAAAAGTAAATCCATAAATTTTTTTTAATTAATTAAGAGGGTGTTCTGCTTTAAAAATCTTTACAATCATTTTATAAAGCTTAAAAAAAAATATTCTGCTTTAAGAACTGAGGGTAAATAATTTTACCAAAAAAGCTTGTAAAGGCTTGTAAGACTTTCTCTATTTAATCTTTATGTGCTGTGAATAGTAACAGAAAAACTTGTCTGAAATACTCTTACCTTTAAATTGGCCTAATTTGTTTTCGTTCTCATAAGACAATCAATTGTTTATGGAATTTTGTTATTGCCTGATCTTTTAAGTCGATAGTAACTAAATTTTAAAGATGTCACAATTTCCTCTTCAATTAATTTTATTATTTAGCATCTTTCGCCCTTATATAAGAAAAAATATATCAATTAGTTGTTCAAATAAATTGACAATTAAACACAACATAATTTTTAAATTTCACAACTAAAATACAACTTTTAACATCACTATCAACAACTTAAAAAAACCGAACCCCAAACGCTTCAAAAATCTTGTATTTACATATATTCACACATTGTGTATTCAATGTCAAAAGATGTCGATGAAGAAAATTAGGATGACTGGTTTGATTGACATCTAAAACCTTTTGTTGTTGCATTTTTAGATAGATGAATTGTATCAAACGAACACAGCAACTGTTTTTTTACTCATTCCTAACAATTTCTCTTAATGTATTCCACTTACATTTCATAAACCACAATCAAAATCTTTTTTTAAATCATGCATACAATACACTCAATTGCTTATTTAATAGTTTGTAAACAAACTAAAAAATTTATAATAACAAACAAAGCACAAACAAAGTTGTTAAATTTTTTTTAAAAATTCACTTTGAGAAAGTTAAAATTCGCAACGTTTAAGTTTTACAAAAAACTTTTATATGCATAATAATTTTCCCAAAGAATTTTTTGAAATAATTTGTGGTTTTAAATACTAAAATGTACTTACGAATATATTTAACACTTTTAATATTAAAGTGTTAAAGTCCAAAAGATGTTAGAATTTTATAGACAGTAATAAGTATATCAGCAGAATTTCCTTAATAATTAATTTAGTTTATGCATCGTCAAACTGTCTGTTTCTTAAATTTGTTAAAAAAATAAACTGACCGTTAACGATTTTGGTTTTCTAAGTATACCGACAGAACATTGCTTTTGAATTTATCTGTACGGCAAATAAATATTTGACCGATATATAAGCAAATGATACATTAAGAAAACCAAATTTTTTTAACTTGCAGTGTTTCGTTGGGAAAAAAGATAATCACCTAATGAGGAAACTGCCATTATACTTTTACTTTTATACTTTTATAATTTTATACTTTTATACTTTTATAATTTTATACTTTTATACTTTTATAATTTTATACTTTTATACTTTTATAATTTTATACTTTTATACTTTTATAATTTTATACTTTTATACTTTCATGCTTTTTTACTTTTGAACTTTTATACGTTTATACTTTAATACTTTGATACTGTTATACTTTTTTATTCTTTACTTTTATACTTTTATACTGTTATACTTACTTGCTTTTATACTTTTATTATTTTATTCTTTTATATTTTCATACTTTCATACTCTTGTACTTTTATACTTTTACACTTTTATCCTTTTATACTTTTATAATTTTATACTTTTATACTTTTATACTTTCATGCTTTTTTACTTTTGAACTTTTATACGTTTACAATTTTATACTTTTATACTTTGATACTGTTATACTTTTTTATTCTTTACTTTTATACTGTTATACCTTCATACTTTAATACTTTTTAATACTAAACTTTTAAACCTTAATACTTTTATACTTTTATACTTTAATACTTTTATACTTTTATTCTTTTATACTTTTATCCTTTTATACTTTTAAGCTTTTATGCCTTAATACTTTTATACTGTGATACTGTGATACTTTTATGATTTTATACTTTAATACTTTTATATTTTGATACTTTTAAACATTTATACTTTTATACTTTTATATTTTTATACTTTTATACTTTTATATTTTTATACTTTTATACTTTTATATTTTTATACTTTTATACAATCATGCTCATATACTTTTATACATTTATACTTTTGTACGTTTATACTTTTGTACTTTAATACTTTAATGTTCTTATACTTTATATACCCAGTAAAAACCTCGCTTACTTTTTCAAAATGAATAGCTTCTTTCATTCATTATTTAGTAGCCATCTTCTATAACTTCTTCTATACAACTTTTTTTCTAGATGTGTGAAGTTAAAAAAATAATGACTTACTTTTGAATGCGTTCACTTTGGGACATCCCTTGTAAAATTCATTGGTTCTTTCAGTAGAATTGGAAGATGTATTTCTACTTTTTCCTATTTTCCTATCTTTTGTAGGCGAATTTTTTACTGGGTATTTCTACTTTAACACTTGTATACTATCATGATCATATACTTTTATCATATTTTAAATATTATTCTTTTTAATCTTATTATTTATTACAATTAAAGCGTGAAAGCTCATTTGAAATATTATTGATGGAATTATAATGCGTTCAGTTAGTGAAAAGTTACGAAAACAAATATAAGATGCACTTATTTCGCGTGGAATTTTTAAGCAATTGGAAAAATATAAACTTAATATTAAATGAAAGAGGCAAAAATTAAATAACACAACCTGTACTTATTGGCTTTGTTAACATACGCAAAACAGTGTCGCTTACATTTATACATGTCAAATTTTTCGTATTAAATAATAAATGTTGCTCAACGTAACCTTGGAAAACATTATCTTCAATAACGGGGCCAATATCACCACCCCTCATTTTAATAAAAGATAAACAACTCACTTTTTATCGTGTAAAGCTTTCTCAGAAGTTTTCAAAGTAAAGTTGGGAATTATTATTATTATTAGAATTATTTGGCTTAAAGTTTCTTTATCTCCAGCATCTTCACTGATAGTACACCGAAGACGTCAGTTGGATTTAATGTTTGCGCAGCTGTAGCACTCAAAGTCAAGGTGCGGTGCAATACCTTTTTTAAATCACATTTACTTAGTCCTAAATCGCTATATTAACACTTTTTGGTTCGGTTCGGTTAGAAGTAATAAAGTAGACGATAATCGAATACGTCATTCCACTTGTGTTTTATTCCGACTGCCCAAAGGTGACAGACGGTTATTTCGATGTACTATAGATATACCTTGTAGTGTTTTTTTTTTCATATTTCGCTCACGTTTCTCACCTTTTATTTAAATATTGCCTATAATTCTTATTTCCATTCATACAAAAATATTAATGTTGTATTTGTTTTCCATTCTAAGTTAAATAATTTACATAAATTAAAAAATTTAAAGTGTATTTCACTTTTTAGTTGGAAAAAATATTTATCATCTTATCCACCTGCTAAACATCTTTAACATCTAAGCTTAACGTGCAATAACCATTAGAGCAAATGCAGCAACTACGTGGGGCCATCAACTTGAAAATGGAACATCATCAGTCTGTTGAAGCTCTATGAAAAATGTTGTACAACAAAAAAGAGAAAAGCTGAAAAAATAACTCAAAAATGTAAAACCGCTACACATACTGACACACATAACACAGAGGATGTGATGCAATAACACAAAATATTGTAAATATTAAAATACACAAACATACACACATACAATGTACGGATACCTACCAACACCGTTACTAACTGTTAAATGTCACTTCGTATGATATACAAACTTATATTTGCTATACCAACTCTCTTGCATGGAGAACATTTTACACATGCAAAATTTATGTGCTTGTGTGTTAAAAAAATTTGACTGAGAGAAAAAGTTAAGTTAAAATCTACAAGACTAATAACACACTATGCATGCCAAAAAGCCAGAAATTATGTGACTGACTGAGTGACTGTCAGTTTGAGTGACAAGATTATAAGACAACCATGCAACAGTAGCAACAGCAACAACGACAATAGCACCAATGCTTACGCTATTTACAATACACTTCTTTTCCTTTGTTGTTGTCCTTTTTGATGCTGTCCTTTCTTTAACATCTACATAGGTTTATAACAAAATATTTTCTTATGTATTACATTCTTACATACAAGTTAATCTTGTTTGTACATTTAGTTGTTTGTATGTGTATGTATGCAAATTATGTGGAATACTTCCAAAACCACACACAAACAAAATTAATATTTATTTGTTAAAGTATGAGTTGTATGTAAATTTGCTCATGTGTGTGAGTGTATTCGTATCTTGAAATGTGTAAAAACTTTATAACTCTTGTATACATTTTAAATTGTTGGCAAATTTGTTGGTAAATAAAAATTAAAAAAATGTCTTAACAACAACTGCTTATATCAAAAAATTTCAAAAAAAAAAGAATACGAACACCTTTAAGAGACCCTTTAACTTGTATTTTGTTTCGTTTATCGGAAATCAACTGCTCCAAAGAGTTCTAGAAGTAATTTTATGTACAATGCATTTAGTTTAGACATTAGCATTATAATCTTTTAAAAAATAAGATTTTGTTTGTGGTACTTTATTCCCAATTTTTATTATTGACGAAAAAAAAAACACTAAAGTTTGTTCTTAGGGGATAATCTAGTTTCTATGCGCATTTCACTGGTTGCTTTGGCCAGATCATCAGAAAACACTCTCACAAAAAATTTTAGAAAAGCCTAAGATATAAGCTAATAAAACTGCAGAGTCAATGACAATTGAAAGCACTCAAAAAGTATTATTTGCAATAATATCAACGCTTAAACAAAATACCAACAATTAACAGTGTGTTTATCTTTTCTTATATTCCCCACTACAATTGGTTGAATTTCTTCCAACAAGATTTAAACCGCGATTTGTTTCGAACTTTTAAATGCTAAAATTGAAGTCCATTTTAAACCTACCCAAATTACAAGATATAAAAAATATCGCTGGCGCAAAAAAATCAGGATCAATACAGAAAACTAGTGAAGCGAATAATATATAAGCCGCCCTTGTACCTGCGAGATTAAACGCGTTATAGGAAAGCCAAAATTCTCTAAAAAAAAAGATTATTTTTATCAGAAATCTTATAAAAATTTTGTTACATTGGTTAATCGGTTAATCGACTGAAATTAACCGGTTTAATCGTTTATAGAAAAAAGCCAATTTTTAATTAACCGATCAGCTTATCTGGTAGTGATTAATCGTTTAACCGATTAACATCGATGGCAAAAAAGAATGGGTTTAAAATTAAGCCAAAGGGTGCTTTCATAACAAGGAGCATAGAAGTGGAAAGACCCCTAAAAAAATAATAATATTTGTTACCTAAGGAGGCAAAACGGCAACGGTTTTACTACTTTTAAAAAGCTATTCCAGCAGTATTGCCAAAAATAAAATGTAAATGTTATTTCTGAATACGCCAAAAAGTGGCATGAAATAGTAAAAACTAGTACAAAAGTGTTATTTAAAAAAAGGGTTATTAATGGTATCGAGAGCGAAGCAAAAGCGTGTTAATTTAAACTTGCTAATGAAGGATTAATCTAAGAATTTATACCGATTAATCGAATAATAATTATTTAGAGTATTTCTGTTAAATGTATAACTTTTTAAGTTTTAAGTCGAATAAACAAGTCAAATGTATGTGAAGCAACAATTTGGATCTACATTGACAAGTTTAATTTAAAAAATCATGTTTTTTACTTAAGTCCTAAATTTTTCTAAAATTATCGAAAAAATCCCATAGAGTATAAAATTTCTGGATTTAGAATTATTCGATTAATTTTTAAATTTTACACGTTTAACCGAATAAGTTAAAAATGCCAAATATCGAGCAATACGTATATTATGTTTAAGCTATATTTTCAGAATCTGGTCAGTTTTATAAAAGCTGAGGCCAAAAGTTGAAATTTGTCGTACAGTGTAGTAGAAGCAATGATTAGAGTAAATTCCATATTGCAGGAAAATCTCATTAAAATATGTATTAAATATTTAGTTTTAAAAATTTTAAGATCTGTAAAAGCTACATATTTTGAGTAAAAATTAAAGAATTTGTTCGACAAATCTACGTCGATTGTCGCTGATTAAAATTTTAAAACACAGAACCGCAGCCGTTAGCCTCAGTGTTAAAGTAGACCCGAGTTTGGCAATTCTTTGACTTTCTCAATAATAAACGCTTTTCACTACCCCGTCAGTAAGGATTTGGCTTCAAAGCCTTCAATTGTCATCATTCACTTCGTAGTTTATTCGCTGAGTTTATACAAGACCAATTCACAGTTATTTAAAAAAAAATATACTTATTCAGACGAAGCCCATTTTTATTTGTTTAGATCAGTGTACGAAAATAACTGAACACTATTAAGCGTTCAGCTCACACACCCAAGAACGTTATCTATTTGTTTAATGATTGTGTAGACGAACACAACCCTTAATACCTTTCGTGACTATTTTCAAGAAAGAGCCGAACATTAAATTTTAACCTGTTCTTCGTAAAAAACAGATCAAACATTATATTTTAATGTTCTATAATGTTTCTTCTTTTACATTGATAAAGAAATGAACAAACAAAAAATTTTAGGACAACTTGTGTGTGTATTGTGTATATGTTTTTTTTTGTGTAAAATTATTTTGCTGGCTTTTTTTTTTTGTAGGTGTATTTGTTTTTGTTAAAAATGTTTGGTTTTTTTACCAGCCACAAGGCCTTGCAAGGGACGAACATTAATCAGCCGAGCCGAACACAATGAAGTTTGTGCATTAAAAAAAAAACGAACGCAATTAAATGTTCTCATCTTTTGTGGAGTTTGACATTATTATTTTTGTGTTCGAAAGATGACTAAGAGAGAAACGTTTTTTTAATGATTTTCTACACAAACACTATAAGCGGTTGTGTTTTCCATAAATCTGCCGAACCGAGCACTAAGGAGCGATATTTTGTGTTGATTTTTAAGAACACTGGTTTAGATACGTCAAAAGCAAACTTTCCAAGTATGCCATACATCAGAATACAAGCCAACACTGAATGTTTTATTTTTCTGAAAGTTTTTCATAAGATTTTTGCTTTATATGTTTTTTTTACAGATACAATTTTTTAACCGCCATAATTCTATCAGACGGTCATAATTGCATTTCAATGAACCTTTTTAAAAATGCGCACTCTTAATAAGCCATGTTCACTGTTTGCTTAAGAAATAAAAAATCTGAAATAAATCTTGCAGTGTGTATGACAGAAGAGATAGAATGACTAGCTGCCACATACAAAATATCAGAAATTTTTGACGACCACTATACAAAACTGATAGACACAAATTAGCTTTGCACTATTACAAGATACGATGGCTCTCATCATTTCGTGATGGCATACCAAGTATGACCGTCTTACATCCGCAGAAGCTACACAAAATTATTTTAGAAGTGTGTAAATATTTTTCTCCTGCTTGCATACTGCAATTAGTCCATAAATTCTTCCCAAAGAAGTATAAAACATCTAACTCTTATAAATTTAATGATTATTAGATCGATCTTCTGATATTGTCGCCATACTCTCAACAAAAAATGTTTCCTTACTTCGATTAATATTTCCGTATGTTCGTTTAAAAATGCAACAAAAACTCTGTCCTTTAAACACGCAAATATTTTATTAGATAGTTGGTCACAAAAAAGATAAGGATATATTGCAGAAACAAATTTTATTTATTTATAAATTTTTTCTTTGCTGCTTGTTTTTCTTCGACATTAACTTGCAATAAGAAAAAAAAACTTTTTCTTTCTCTTCAGTTTGTTACCAACTTAACCGAGCAGCTAAGTTCCTACTTTTTACTTTATACTTTATTTTGTGGTACTTAAGGTGGTTTCTGTTTTGCTTAGCATGACTTGGTTTAATATATAGATGCATAGACAAACACACATACAATCACCTTTAAGAAACAAAAGGATACTACTAAAACTCCATTTGCTAAAATAACAACAAAAATAGCAATGACATTAATATCACCATCAGTAGCAGTAAAAGTAAAATATCATTTCGGTGCTTTGTTGCCAAAAAGGGAATACAGTTGAAAACTTTTTTTGTTGATGTTGTTATTGTTGTTGTTGATGATTTTCGAAATGCAGCACAAAAGTGGCGAGTGTCCGCTATTTTTGCTTCCTAAAATATTAAACACACATATCCTTGACAACTTGTTCATATCAACCAAGCAAAGAGCTGATATTGCAATTGGAAATAAAGAAAAGAATGAGAGGGAATGAAAGAGGAAAAACTAGAAGAGTACAGCTGTAAAAATTTAGAAAACTAACCAACGCGTATATTGCAACTTTAACTTTAGCAAACTAGCGACTACATCGAGTACAAAAAAATGGGCTTCATCACAACGTAGAAGTTGTTGTCACCATTCAACATGATTTAAAATACCGTGAACAGTAACGTAACTAAACGCTGAACTAAACTCAACAAAAAGCTTAACAAAAAGTTCTTCGTACAAAATTTTAACTTTATTTTCGCAAGTTTCTTTAGAGAAATGAAACCAAGAGTAAAATAAGTGTTTTATATATAACTTGAGTTTGAAGGATTGTCAATAAAATAAGTTTTTAGAAAACCAGCTGGAATGCTATATTCGGTTATTCCGATACCCTTCATTAGGAATTTTAATAATTTTTGTCGAAAATATAAAAAGAAAATAGCTTTAGAAATGTGAAAAAAAAACTATTTGTGCCAAATTGAATGCTACACTCAAAATATTTTTACAGTAACGGACTGTAGTTTATTTAAGAAGTATTCCGTTCAGTAATTTTTAAATAAATAAACATTAAAAATTCCAAGAAAATTTATTTTTAGCACATTCTAACATTTATTCAAAAAGCTAAGTGCATATTAATACGGACTTTTAGTTGCAGTTAATATAGTCCGTTGATTAAGTTAAATTCTTCTGTAAGTAAAATTAAAAGAAACTGTAATTTAAAATAACGAAAAGTTCATTTAATTTTTACTGTCAAAAATCCAACCCTACACGCAGAAAAAAACTTGTTTCAATATTTTCACCTCCAACAAAACTATTTTTAAAGGAAATTTTAAACATATTATGTTAAATTTTACCATATTATTGTCAGCGTCAACCATATTATGGTTGAATTAATCCTTTATCAAGTAATGACAACCATATTATGGTTGCCTATAAACATGATATGTGAGTTAACTGAAAATAATTCATTAAATTCTGTAACACTTTCTGTCATTATCCATTGGTAAGGGTTTTTATAAGGAAACCATGCTTTGTAATGGACCGATTTTTATAAAATCAAAACTCGATTTCATGGCGCATTTATGGTCTGTCGCGTTTGCTCATGAAATCAAGATTTTTAGGATGTTTAGACCGCCTAAATTTTTTGACCCAGAACAATAACATATCGATCGCCTGGATGAATAACAAAACAAGTAAGAGATTATAGTCGGTCAAGCCCTGCTAACTACATGATACCCACCATCACAGTTTATAAAAACTATTTTTGCTAGTGTACCCTATTTGGTACTCATGAGAGTAGTAGTAGACTCAGAAAGTGATTCTGAGCCGATCGGTATACTAAAGGTGTTACGAACGTAAGCAAAAATGCATTATACCCTTTCTACTATTGTGGTGTTGGTGTAATGTTAAACCCAACGTCTTATGCATTAGCAGCGTTACCATTTACTTTTTATCTCAGAAAATAATCTTGTTTTCACAAAAAAAAAAAAACTTTTGTTTTACAAAAGTGCCAAATTTTTTAAAGAAAATACCAAAATGTGTTAGGAATTTATTTTATTTAAAGATATAAAAAAATTAAATACAAAATAGTTAACAATGAACTACTTATTAAAAACAAACATAACACAGTACAACATTTTTCAGGTGATTGATTCGGGACTCAATTCTGATAATTGCTTATGAAAGTAGACCCAAAAAGAAGAACTTCTGCATCATTAGTTTGGTCATGGTACCCCAATAAATAATTTAAAAATTAATTTGAAGTTAGTAAGTAACGTATAGGGGAATTTGTCACGTTTTAGGCTCTTTTGTTTGTCATAACTCGAGAACCTCTAGTCCGAATAAGCTGAAAAATTCATTTTGTTCATAGGTTATGCGACTTTACGTGCATGTAAAAGGACTTGACACTTTTTTACCGTTTCGGGTTTTCTATGGATTAAAAATAAAAACATTACATTTTTTGGGCAAAAAATATTTTTTTTCTTCATACATTTATTAATAACTGCGAAAATGTTATGTTATGCAGCGAAACGTTGTATGAACAGATTAAAGGAATTGTAATTTTTAATTTTTTTTTTAAATTTTTCTCCGCTTATTCGGACTAGTGGTTCTCGAGTTATGACAAACAAAACAGCCAAAAACGTGACAAATTCCCCTGTACGGTACTTACTAACTTCAAATTAATTTTTAAATTATTTATTAAGGTACCATGACCAAACTAATGATGCAGAAGTTCTTCTTTTTGGGTCTACTTTCATAAGCAATTATCATAATTGAGTCCCGAAATCATGTGTTGTACTGTGTAATTTTCAATTTTCGTTTTTTTAATAAATAACTTTACTGGCAACACTTGCATCATCTCCTTAAATATCATGGTCACTTAAGCAACCGCTACGATTTTATAGCAAAAACAATTTTATCTCAAGCGACAACCTTCATACAAAATGATTATAAAATTAAATTAAAAAAGCACCTTCACCTGTAAAATTTTGTTTTTGTCGCTTAAGCTATTTTTGAGGCTATGGCTCGAATAAATATCAATACATACAATAAAATTTATATTAGGAGATCTTTTGAAAATATCTCATATTAAGACAGACAATTTTTTATTTGTACATTGTCTTATTAAGTTAAGGTTAGGTTGAAGGGCTGGTGTGAATTCACACCTTCATCCACAGATCATTATGGTACATTGTGACGCCTTAGTTCGATAGAAAAGACAAAGTTGATAGAGATAAATAGATCGGTCAAAAGAGAACAAAATAAAAACTGCCCAATGTATATGGCGTACCCAGCCTCCTGTGGCGCAGCAAGGTCATTCCCATTACGAATCCCGTAAGATTCTTGAGCTCGAAACCTGAGAAATCCCCCAATTCGCCTAAGAATATATTACCTAGACACAACAACCTAATGTTCTGTAGCCTGAGACAGTGACACAAAATGTGCTGTCTTCAGCTCCTGATAAATATTTTAAGCCATATCTTTTGATTGGTTAAAGTTTCGGCAATCGGTGTTATATTTTATTTTTTTTTTAAGTCTTTTGTTCATAAAATACCACATAAAGTTTGTATTTCGAATTTGTTTCTAACACTATATTTGTTTAAATTAATTTTTGAGAAGATACACTTTACATTTCCTGTAGATAATGATAACGACATAACGAAATAAAAAGGTTATTGAAAAGGCAGTAACGTAGCAATATTAAAAAAGCACTGTTCTATAAATCAGAACCAAAATGACATCTCAAGACAATCACAAGGAACCCCCTGAAAGGTTTAACTAATTTTTATTTCTCTACCATATTTAAACTTTTGAATAATTCATTTTGATAACAGAAATTCTGTATTTTGTTATAATTTCCTTTACGCCTTTCACTTCCAAAACCTTGTGTGTTTTTTTTCAAAAAAGAGAAAATCACATGCCTAAAAGACATGTTTGCTAAACAAATAAATAAACATTGTTAATTCAGATGGAGTGTATTAAAAAAAACTAAATAATCAAAAAAGTTATAAGATATTGTTGTTTTTAGAATTTTACATGTTTTTAAAAATTTGTAAAAAAGAACGAAGTATTGTAAAATAAAAACAAATACAAACTGCAAAGAAAAACATTAACAAAATACTCCAAGGCATACGTATATATATACATACATACATACATACATACATACATACATACATACATACATACATACATACATACATACATACATACATACATACATACATACATACATACATACATACATACATACATACATACATACATACGTACCTAAACAAATACATATGTTCGTATATGAAGGTACAAAAAGTTAAACATTCGTAAGACTAAAAGTAAGTGGAATAAATTCACTAACTCATTTCATGAATTTAAAGTCTGAGTAAAAAAATATTAAAGAATTCAACAAAACATTTATGTCAGTTTAAGAAGGCAATATACAAACAAATTTTTAGAAAAGTTTCTTTTAAATAACGACGTTTTCTATAAATAACAAATTAAAGCAAAGTATTCTTAACGCAGAATATGCTGTCAAACTATTATTTATTACAGAACATCAAATTTTGTAAAAGTTTTCTTTAAAATCCTACATTTTTTTGCGACATTTTTCATTAAAAAAAAAGTTTTTTTTTTGTTATTTAAAAGCGAAACTTTGTTCATAATTTCATATGAAATAGCAAATGTTGTGAACGTTTTTAAACTTTTTTTCATAAAATCGTTTCGATAAAAAGGCAAATTATTTAAAAATTTTAAATCGACATTATCGTCCATGTTCTAGAAAACGCAGCGTTTTCAAATCGCTTACGATTTGAAAAACGCAAAACGTATTTCAGCATGTTCTGAAAACCAGGCAATTTGTTAGCGTTTTGCTTTTTTCAAAGTTGTTGTTTGAGCAAAGAAAACATATGTTTTATCATAACAAAACGTAAACAAACAAATAATTTACAAATTAGTTCTGTGAAATAAATTTAAAATTAAAATGCCTACAGCGTTATTACATGTTCATAAGTAAACTACTGCGACAAACAATTGACAAACTCAAAGCAAATTTTAAAATTGCATTTATTTAATTAAAATCTTGAAAAAATTTAACAAGTTTTTCCTTAAATAAATAGAAAAACATATTAAATTGAAATTGTGGGCCATTTCCTTTTCTCTTTGAAGTACAGTTTTAATAATATAGACCAGATCGCTTAAGTATACACTAGCGGTTTGAAAACGACAAATTTCTAGCGTTTTCGTTTATCAGAACACCTGTCTGGCGTTTTCAAATTGAAAACGCAAATTTTAAGCGTTTTGCGCTTTTCAGAACATGGGCGTATAATTGTTTGAATGATTTTCTTTTAAACAAAAGAGTTTAAGCAAATTTTTCTATGAAAAAACTCGAAGCAAATAAAATTCAATAAAATAGTAAATTTTGTAGTAAATTTAAATTTATTTATTATAAAAACAGTAGAAGCAAAACCATTTTTAATTTTACATTAAAGGCATACGAAAAAGAATTTTTAAACCAACCTTTTCATTACCAAAAAGTAAACAAAATATCTTTATATTTTTACAGCGGGTTGATATAAATATTCGGGCATTTTCTACAAAAAAGAAACAAAGTAGATTTAAAATACAGCCATTTTCAGAATCGACTTTGTACTGAAAGTTTTTAGAAATATTCTATTTTATCTATATAATCTATTAGCTTTACAAGAACATCTCTTAAAACCAAGAAATACTACGGTAATTTTCGTAAATAATAGTACCATTTTTCCATCTTTCGATTTCAATTTTACATCATTTCGATTTCTAGAACATGCCCGATTACATGTCAATTTCTTCCAAAAATTGAAAAATTAGAATTTAAAGTTATACCCTCTTTTTGATAAAGTGCGATATATAAAATATAGAAGTTTCTACCAATGTCCGTTAGAGACTTCAAAACCATTCAACCCATGTAATCGAACCAGTTGCATTGGGAAAGCTATTTCGGAAAAATGGTTTTATGCTACAAGTTCTTTTTTTAAACTAGAGCAACGAGGGGAGGTAGGAGAAAACATTTGCCTCTCCAAAACTATTTAACAGATTTTAATGAAATTTAAAGCAAAGATAGACCCCTACTTTTATGGACAGATAAGTTACACATTTTTAAATAGGATCACAACGGAAGGTAGGTGGTAATTTCTGACTCTCCGAAATAATCTAACCGATTTTATTGAAAATTAAAACAGGTAGATCTCTATTTAGATAGAAACATAAATCACGAATGTTTTTTAAACGTTGACAATGAAAAGGGGAATAGTAGTAGCACACACCGAGAAATCGCTGGTCCCTATAAATTTGTAAATTTTTTGCAAAATGTCTTATACAATGAACAACTTTGTAGCTTTGTATGTAAATGTTCTGCTAAAATAACGAATGTTGAGCCAATTGTTAAACAAAACAACTAATTTAGTGCCAAGGTTCCTATAAAATAAGAAAGTTTTAAGCAAAATGTCCAATAAAATAACAAATGTAGTACCAAGTTTTCAAAAAAATAAGAATTTTGTGCAAAAAAATTGCTATAAAATACCAATTTTGAGCAAAAATATTTTTAAAGATAATTTGGGAAAGATTTCCTATAAAATAACAAATTTGTTTGCAAAAGTTGCTAAAAAATAACAAATTTTTTTGCCAAATTTCCATTAAAATAATAAATTTTATCAAAAAGTAATTTCAATTTTTGGGAATACAAAATTTTTAATTCAAAAAAAAAAAAATTCAACAATAAATTTCAAGTGTTTTTATCAAGAATAAAAACTGGGAATTGAGCACGAATAACAAAAACTTTTGAAATTAATAATAAATTTTGTAAAAAGTTTCCTACAAAATAACAATTTTGCGCAAAAACACATATAAAATACCAAGGTTTGAGAAAAATGTTCAATTAAAATAACTAATTTTAAGCCAAATTTCCTATAATATAACAAATTTTGAGCAACATTTCTAATAAAATAGCAAATTTTGTGCCGTTTCCAAAAAAAAATAAAAAAATTTTCTGCAAAATTTTGTAAAAAATATTTGTTCAAAAATTTTTTTAAAAATTACAAATTTTGTGTAAAATATCTTATAAAATTACTAATTTTTTCTATATAAAATTCCTATAAAATATTTTTTTATGCAAAATTTCCTACAAAAAGAAAAGTTTATCTAAATTCTCCTACAAAATAATAAATTTGTGGAAAATTTATTTTAAAATTGTAAATTCTATAAAATATCAAATACTTTGTGTAAATTTCCAATAAAATTAAAAGTTTTGTGAAAAATTTTCGACAAAATTGTATTATTTTTTTCGTAAAATTCAACAATTTTATTTTTCGAATGTATTCAATGAGGTAAATTTTTAATTTTAGAAAGCTTTTATGTAAAAAACCTAATCCTACGAATTCGAAACGATAAAAATGTTGAATACTACCAAAAAGTAAAAATATTACCAAATTTCCTATAAAATAACGAATTTTGTGCAAATAATTGTCTAAATAAATGGAGAAGGATAAGATTAGATAAGAAAATTTCTAGAACTGTCTTCCTTTTCAATACACGAGATCCACTTTAAAAACCCTATTATATATATATTTGGGGTAATCACAAGGTGTCATAAAGTCATAAGTCTTAAAATAATAACATGAAAATATACGACTGTTGTGAACAACCCCTCATAATTTAGTGTGCTATTTTGAATTTAAATCAGCTGATTTAAAACAAATATAAAAAATAAATATGTACCTTTAATCAAAATATTTTTTAATTTTTAATAATGAATAAATAAATTAATTAAATTAGATTCAATTTAATTAAATTTTTTAGTCGCAAATCACAAATAAATTTTATTTTGTTTGTTTACCAAACAGAAGAGTCCTAAGCCAATATAATTTGACGCCGCAAATGTTTTGTTTCAAAAATTGCTAGCCGCAGGTTAAATTCAGATATAAGCTTATCCATCAACGGCGACGGCTACAAAAACTAATGCGGTTCGGCTCAGCCGCTCAGCGCAGGTCTCTTCTAATTAACTACGACAGAACAATAAACTTACCAAGCAAAGTTCTATTAATTTAAGACACTTTTTTCTTACAAAGCAACAACAATTGCCGTATTCACAAAATCCCAATAGTGAACTATGTATTTTAATACAACATACAATTGATACAACGATACAAGGGGTTTTGTGAATACGGCAAATATTTTTAAACTATTTTAAAATATTAGAACATTATGACAATATAACATATTAGCACACCTTGTGAATACCCCAATTATGTACATATATATATGTATGTTAATCAGGGTAGGGAAGCGCACCGAGTTAAACTGGTTTCCTATAAAATAACATTTTCGTGAAAAATTTTCTACAGAATTTCGCAAAAAATGTTCTATAAAAAAGATTCTTGTACGTTTTTATTATTATATCTAATAGCAAATTTTTTAATTTCCTGACATTTTAATGTTGATTCTTAAAATAAAAAAAAAACAATCATCTTTTCTTGAAACTTAACGTTTTCTTATTTTTCTAACCTATTTTTTTAAATTTCACCTTAAAAATAAAAAACAATGTTGAACGAAAGATAACACAAACGTTTTTCAAACAATAACAAAAACAAATAAATACCTGTTAAATACTAAGACAACAACATTTTTATCCAATATTAAACAATAGAAGAAAAAAAAGGAAACAATAGAAAATTATACAAAAGGAAAATAAATGAATTAAAATGAACGAAAAATAAAATAAAGTTTCCCCAAAATTTCGCTGGTGCACAAGGCAGCTTAAACGCTAAGAGTTGTGCAATTTATTGCAAGATTTTACTTAAGTGAGCGCACGTAGCATACGAAAATACAAGTTCTGGTGCACACACATTTATACAAATACCAAGGAGAAATTTCAAATGGCAAAACCCCAACGACAACAAATACTTGCACTAACACTACTACTAAAGCAAAAATAATATTATAGATGTTAACCCTAAATAATAGGAGTTTATATAAATGCATATGATTGGTACTTTTTTCTGTTACACGGGAATAAAAGGGGTGAAATTGGTACTTTTTTAGCTGAACTGAAACCTGGTCTTATCAGGAAAAATCATTAAAAACTAAGACTTTAAAAATTTTTTGTGATTTTTAGACTTTAAATCAAATCAATTAAACAATTGAACCCGTCATTTCGAAAAGGGCATGAGTCCATACATTAAAGCTTTTCAGGATTAACAAAAAACGTATTTGTTCGGAAAAAATCTATGATGGTTAAGAAACTGAATATAGAAGTTAATAAATAAAAACATATATAATTTTTGTGCCATTTATTTATTTTTAAAAAAAGCATGTAACATACAGATTTTGGTGGTTGAAATTTTTGGACTTATGCCCTTTTCGAAATGACTTGTTAGAAATAATCGCAAATCCAAAGATTTTCGGAAGAACTGACATTTAATCATCATTATTTTCTTCATATTGTTCATTAGCTGAAGTTGTTGGCCATGCAAAAATCTCTGCATAGAAATTTTGGTACTTTTCTGGAATGTATTTTTCTAGTTTTTTCAAATCTGGTATTTTCTTTTCATTGATTGGCACTTTGCCAGCATACGCAGGAGTATCATTTGATGGTAAAGGCGGGCTGGTGCCCATTCTCTGTAAGAGCTGGAATTCATAACTGGTTAAACAATCTATAGATTCACGTGTTGTAACAAGGCCTGGTGTAGACTTTACATTTCGCTTCTTTGCTTAAAAACATTTCATATTATTAAATATTAAATGCAGATATTTCCAAAAATAGTTATACCAGAAACTAAAATTTAATAAAACTGAAAATTAATATAAAAAAAGTGGTTTCGTTTTTCGCTATCAAATAAATTGATGGTAAAAATAATTTTTTGTCCCACTGTCTAGCTAGCATGGCTTGTCTAGCCACTTGACTACCGCGGCTGAGGAAAATAATTCAGAATAAAAATACACAGTAGGCTGCATCAGAGACGAGGTGCCAATAATAGAATTCTATACAAATTTTAAACATTAGCATTTTGTTTCCCCTGAAAAGGGCATAAGTCCCGGACTCGTGCCCTTTTCATACAGACTTTAGATTTCGAGGGCCATATAAGGTGGTTTGTTGAACTTGAAGATCTACCATATTCACAGAGAATACGTAAAACCCTTAAATGAATTAAATGGCGTCAAAAGGTGATATTTGAAAAAAGTGTGACTCGTGCCCTTTTCGAAATGACAGGTTCAATTGCATTTGAGATATTTTAAAATTTCGATTAAATTCGATTTAATTAAATTAAAAATAAACTAATTAAAAACTGATCATAAGTTTAAAGAATATATTACAAAAATTATTTAATAGAAAAATGTGGAAGAGAAAAGAATATAATCATTAAATTTGCACCAGTACACAAATTAAAAGTATCAATTAAACGTGAAATTTACTTGAATAAACGTTTAATTCACTTGATTAAATTTGTTATTAAAACAGATTTTATTTTTGATTAATGCTCATATTGGTAAAAATTTTTCATGATTTTTTTTTACTCCTGCTTCTCTTTGAGTTGTCATCATTTTAAATGGTACTCTAAATATAGAGCAAACTATTGTTAGTACCACTGGTATTGCACTCATAGATGTTTCTATAGCTCAGCGATTCCCAAATATGAGGTACCTAACTGGATACCTCATGATCTCACAAATATTAAAAAAAAAATTTAGAAACAACAACATTAAGGAAAACATATATAAAGCAAATTTATGTGGGTGTTTCCAAAGACACGGTCGTTACCGATTATCGGAGCTTTTTTAAATAAAATTCCAACCTACCCAAATATGCCACGAGGATTGTTCCATTTTTGACTTACGAAATTTCAAGCAACGGCAGCAACCGAAAGAATTTATAAGAATAACTGTCGTTACTTTATAAATGTGCTGTTTTCAAATGTCAGAAGTAAACATCATGTATTGTAAAAATTTGCGCAGGATATGTCAAGCGAAATATCTGATAAATTTCTTTGAAATGTTTTGTTTAAGGAATGGATTTATTTTCAAACCAAAGAAATTAGTTACCAGAAAAATTTTTTTTAAAAGTAACGGTCGTTAGATTTCACAAGCAATATTACAGAGAATTTAAAGTTATATTTTATTTTTATTTATTTATTTGGTCTATAGATTATAAATCTTTACAGACTAAAGAATGTAATACAGGTATGAATAGATTAACTATTTAAATACAAAATTAGTTCTCTTTTTAAAATATTATTGCTTTCAGAAATATCTACAATATGATACAATTTATTAAAATTTTCATATAAACGACGAAGGGAGTCATTATTAGCATAAACAGACCTGTAGTAGGTAAGACTGATGAGCTGAAAGTTACGAGATCTTAAGAGGAGCACAAAATTCAAATTGTGCAACCAATTTTAAAACTTTGCAACAGATTAACTATAGATTAGCAAATTGTTAAAAATCATTATCTAGTAGAGGGGACAAGAAGATAATATACGTGTTTCGGAGTTTTGAAAGATCACATTGAAATTTTATTTTAGGGTTTTACCCTTTTGGCCTGTTGTGCAGCATATCGGTATATGAAACAATGTGTTTTTTTCATCTGAGGTTTAAGGTATGTCAAGCAGCTTTGTAGAAAGTGTTACCGCAAATATTTTTGTGGAACATATTAACCTTCGAACTGCCCTTTCTAAGGGTAATTTTTAGGTTTATTCAAGCAAATCGTAAAAAAACCATTTTGAAGGATCGAACAGGGCTGAAAAAAATTTAAACCCCCCCCCCCCCCCCCCCAACCCTTTAAAATAAAATTTAGCTTTGACTTTTTAAAACGCCGACACGCTTATTTTTTGTATGCCTCCTCTACAAGAATCCATTGTCAGAACTCCCGACATTTTTCACATTGTTGTATAGTAGTATCAAATTTAGTCAAAAAATAAAATTGTAAAAATAGAAATATTTGTTGGGAAACTTTTCTAAAAAATTTTATTTTCTTACATTTTTTATGAAATTTTCTATGAAGGGTGTGTGTGAAACAGTAGCAAAGATCTATGGTGAATTAAAATTGCCAAAACATTTCTACGTTAATGTCAAAATTTTTACTAACTCTAGGGCTATTGACATTTTATTCACCATATTGACAGTGTCAAAATTTTACTTCCATTAGTACTTTGCTATCGTTTCACACACACCCAAATTAGCAAATTATTGGAAAAGTATCTTTTAAAAAAAGCAGCTTCTTTTTGCACAAATAGAAACACTTCTGCATTTTTAACTAAAATTTTTCAAACCTTTTGCGTTAGATGCTTTTAAATAGGAAACAATTTAAGAGCAGAAAGTATTGAGAATCTCTGCTTTCGTGGTTTTAATAGTTGCCATTGCTACGTTTAGCTGTAGCTACAGCTACTGCTCTCTTCTTTTCCTGTTGCAGTAATAACAGTTGTTGCTGTTTCTAACAAATAAACTTATGTTGACCACAAGCACGTTAATGTGCGTTTTGTAGCGTAAAGAAATGCAACTGAATTAAAATGTGGTCGTATGGTGTGGATTAGTTGATGAGGATTTTGGTCATGCTACATATAAAAGCATACACATTTACACAATATACAAAGCACGTACACACAAACATAAATACTTAATAAAATAAAATATTTGTTGGTATATACCAGTCGTTAGAAACGATACACAATTTTGTAACTTGGTTTAAAAGCGAGGGTGGTTTTAAAGGATTTTATCTTTCAAACAAAGTTGAGAAAGTTTCTATATGTAAATATAAATTTTTCTGTCGACAATCCTTTTTTGCACAAAGAGTAAATAAATTGTCTTGGGAATCTTTAAATGACTACTGAAATTTCTCTCGCATCTTTTTAATCCCATAAAATTCTCTAAAACATATTCATATGCACTTTGGCATTCTAGTATCCATGTATTTATGTTGATATGTATGTATTTGACAATAAATGTATGAATGAATGTATGTATTTATGTGCTAGTGTTGTCATGTATCCGAAATGTAAGATAATAAAATAAATAATTTCCTTAGATGTTTGTCAGATAACTTTAATTACAGTTGGAATGCTGATGAGCGAACTTTTATCCAGCTCAATTTGCAATTAATCAACATGACAATGTCCATGAGAAAGGGAAAAACTATACAAAATAATATAACTGAAGCATGTTGAGTTGTAATATAAAGGTCATTTGTATAAAAGTAATCGATTAAATGGAATCATTTATATGAATACTAAATAGAAAGCTTGAAATAAATATATTTCCAAAAGTATTCTTTTTTTTTAAATTGCAATACAAACAATGCTAAGTAACTCTGAAGCTTTAACTTAATATTAATTCTTAATGTTCAAACAAATTTTTCATAAACTGAATTTTCACTCAGATATTTGAGTAGAAGATTTATTAAAATGTTTTCATTTACCTAGCAAATTTTCCACTTATTTAATATGCAAAATTATTCTTCAACAAAAAAATATTCCTATTAAAAAATCTTATAGAAGTACTGCTTACAATTTTCCAACAAAAGAAAATGCACATAAAATTTACAATCACAAAGGCAACATATTAATGTGCGTTTGAGTCGAAAGTAGTTTACAGTTAAAAGTAAAACAAATCTTTATAATTTTTAGCTGAAATTTAAGAAATTTCCTAATACGATTAAAAACTTTTTTTAACAAATAAATATATGATATTTTGACTGATAGAAGAAAATCTTAATAGATTTAACGTTGAGTCGCAATTTTTTACCGATAGAACAGGCAATGCGATGATTTTGCTTTAGATTTAAACTTCGTGAAATTTTTCGATAAACATGTGTATCATAGAATCATATGAAATTTTATTCTGGGTAGACAAGTATTCAATATATTTCTCAATAGAAAAAAATCATTCGGTAAAACGTGCGACATTTTTATCTCTATTAGCAATAAAGAAAATCTTTACTCTAAAAAGGTATTAGAAAATTGTAAACGGTGTCCAGATGTCCACTTTTTCTGCCTGGAATTTTTATTCTAAATTTTTATTTTCCAATTCTAAATACATTCCGGTTAGTAAATGTGGTACGTTAAACGAAGGAACAACGAGTTTTTTTATTATTCAAAAATTTTTTGAAAATAGAAAATTTAGAAGAAAATTCGGTTGAGAAAACGCTCCAACAAATCGCGCTATCAAGCTGATGGTTAAGAAATTTGTAGAAACTGGATCCGTTCATAATAACACAGGGAGAATTTAGCAACTGTGAGCAGAAGTGTTAAAGAAAATCCAAATACTTCCATTCGTCATCGTTCGCAGTAATTAAACATCAAACGATCCACATTATTCAACATTTTGCATCGTGAACTCCATTCAAAGGCGTAGAAAATATGTGGTTTCAAGAGGATGGTGCCACTTGCTACACAGCAAGATAAGCAATGGATCATTTGAAATTTTTTTTTTTTTTTTTTTATTTCCTAAGCTTATCCCGCGAAGCTTTATGCTTGTCTGCAGGAAAGAAACCAGAGTCTCAGGCGGGAATCGAACCCGCAACCCCGGCGATGATAGACTAGCTCGCTACCAGCTTGTCTACCAGGGCACTCAAAATCGCATTATTTCTCTTATAGCAGGAGTGAACTGCGATTTATCAGTTTTAGCAAAAATCCGACAACAATGTCAATGCTGGCAGTGTAACTTCTGCCAGTCTAGCTCGTCTAATTGGTTTTTTCTTCCAAAAGTACCAAAAACTGAGAAGAAGTATGGAAGCATTTCGATAGAAGAAATGCTTGTAAATGTTTCTTCAAGCTAATTTATGCATTATAACTCTATTTTTTGCTTTATTATCCTTCACTGTTAAATTGTGTGTGTGTGTGTTGAAGTGTAGTTTGTTTATTTTTTGTATCTTTTAACAAAGCTTTTTGTCACATCAGAAACTATGTGAGAAACTTTACTTTAGATTTTTATTATTATTTTAAAAGATTGCTATAAACACACACGCACACACACAAACAAGCATATATGTTTGTGTATTTAACATTCTTGTATGCATGTGCGTGCGTTCCCTTTTTCAACACAGAAGAAAACAAATAAAAAAGCAATAGAACTAAAAAGAAGGATGCCTTGATGCACTTAAGCGTTTATTGAAAATTCCTTAAGTCAGCCACAAGGAAACATATTGAAATATTACATATAAACACAAGAGATCACACACATGCCCATAGAAGTTTCTCATGTAAGAAGTTGCAATTTTGTATGTATATGTATGTGTATATGTATGTACATATGCCTTACATTTTTTGCTCCCCTGTCAAGCATTTCATGATGTTATTTCTACTTGCAACTCATAATATTCAACGCCCCGTGAGTATTTGAATTTGTTTCATACCGCAACAACAATAAAAACAAAACAACAGCAATAACACTATAAAAATAAACAACAGCAACAACTGCATACATGGAAGAGCAGGCAACAGCAAAATAACCAAACGGCAACAGAAACAATAACACCGTCGCTTATTTTAAAAAACCACCATCGCGTACAAAACAAAGCAAAAAAGAAATACTGATGATTGTCAAAGTATTTGTTGTTATTATATTGTTTTTATTGCACTTTACCAAATACTTATTCTAGAATGTACATGTACATGAGTGTATAAGTGTGAGCATTATTGAATTTATTTTCTTGTTCTTTCTTTTAATACCCGTTTCCGTTTGCATCGAAAGATTGCAGTACATTGTTTTCGCCAAGTGTGTTTGTGCCTGTGTATGTAAGCGTTTATATTATGTATGTGAGAAATTCGCAAATATTGTTGCAAATTTATTTACACTAGAAATGTACCAGAATTTATGGTTGACATTGCAGCACGAACAAACGTGTTCAATTTGGGGTAATTTCGAATTAAATATTTTCCTTAAGAAATACAATGGTGTTTAGCATTTGTCCAATTGTAGACATTGTAAATTAAGCAAAATTGTTGAAAAGATCTAAGTTAATTTTTGGAAATACAATACAATTTTAATATTTTTTAATGGTTGAGCTAAACATAAATATGGTTAAGACCTTGTTACTCTTACGTCAACGTTTACGTAGCGAACAAGCTGTTACTATACATTAGGCTATATTTTTTCCTGAATTTAGACCAGAGAGGGATAAAATGGTAAAAAATTGGAACTAATTTATTTGAAGCAACCCTTCATCTTAAATCCAAATATAGTTATAGCTGCATCGGCATTTCAATTAACCTAATTTCGACTGCAAAATTTTAAAATTTTATTTATTTATTGATTTTAACACAGGTCTGCAAAATTGTATCTTAAAGAGCCGAAAAAGGGTAAAAATTCCAATTTTTGATACTTTTTATAAGTACGTTTTTTAAATTAAAGAGACGAAACAGGATAAAAGTATTAACTTTTTGTAAATATGTTTTTTTTTAAATTTCTTTGCGCAATCTTTTAACCTATTTTCTTTAACAAAAAGGTAGCAAACAAATAAAGTACATTTGAGAGAAAAGCAGTATTAAATATACTTCTTTTGGTACTTATTGTATAGACGCTTTTTATTTAATAATAATTTTTAACTTGAAAGTTAAGTTCTTTGACATTAACTAAAGGGGCAACCAGCGTTGCCAACTTAGTGCTTTTGGCTCTATTTAGGGTGCTTTTTGATGTCTCAAAACGCCAAAATTGTATCCTTAGTGCCAAACCTAGATAAAGCACTAACTTGGTGCTTTTTCAATTTTTCGTTAGTGCATTTAGTGCTTTTTACAATTTAAATTTTTTTCTACCATTTTTTAAAACTACGATTATAGGTATAGAGGATGATCTAGATGAGCTTTGCTATTTGGATTACAATTTTAAGAAATCCTGTAAAGATTTCAAATGAAAAAAAAGTGATAAAGAAAGTTGCATTGTATAAAGTTGCCAAAAACTTTATTTACGAGGTTAGAGCAAGGCTTCCTAGCAATGTGGAAATTTTACAAAACGTTTCACTTTTTAGAAATGACAACATATTTAGTAATCGTAATAAAAAGGATGTATTTGTTTGCGATAAACATTTTTTAAAGATGTAGACACTGTGTCAAAAATAGAAAATGGCTTGGAATATATTGGGAATTGTGAATGGCAAAATAAACAATGATTTGGAGTCATGTAGAAAAACAGCTGACAGAAAATGGTTTTATAACAAGCGTTGTGTAACCTGCAATTTTTCATGCGCTTTAGTTTTCATGTTGACTGATAATTTTGAGAACGCATAAATTTTTATTAATAATTTTAAAACATTTAGAGCATTTTAAGCTTTTGTCACAAAATGTTCACCAAAAAATTTTTAATGGAAAAAAGGGTTTAATTGAAAAATAAGGGTGTCCCAACCATAATGCATGATGTTAATTGTGAGTCACACCTTAACGTCAAGTTTTTTGTCCAACTTAATTTGACACTAATTGTTTCAGTGTTTGACAAATTCAACCATGAAGAGGTACACAATTGAACAGCGCGTTTGAAGCCTTTTATTGGGTGTTAAACGAAGTTTCGAGACAAACTTTCACCCCAGTGGATTCGTTAACAACTAGAATTTAATCATTTGGGCAAATGTGAATCCACGAGTGATTGTTAAAAAGCCAATGCATCCACAAAGAGTGACTGTTCGGTGTGTTTTACGTTCTGGTGGCGTCACTGGATCTAACTTCTTCGAAAATGAGGTTTGTCAGGCAGTTACCGTGAGTGGTATTCGCTGATGATAACGGACTTCTTTTGACCTTATTTTTGTTTGAGGTGTCCACAGAATTCAGTACTTACAATACACTTACTAGAAGTAAAAAATTATATAGTTATTATATAACTACTAGTAAGTTGAATTGTAAGCACCAACAATAAACTTATCAGAAGCCAAAAAATCACTTGTTATTGGACCTAATAATTAGTTATTGAATACGTTACCAGTAATTAAATATTAAGTACTGAAAACAACACAACAAGTTAGTTGTTTTTTAGCTGATTATTAGTAAGCAAATGTTCAGTAGTGAAAATAATAGAAGTAATAAGTTATTGCTGCGTTCATTACTAGCAAGTATTTATTAAAGTTTTCAGAACAAAGTCAATTGTAATCACAACTACTTACCAGGTAACGTATGAAATATCTACCATCTATTACTAAAAATCAAAAAGTTTTTCCTGGGGTGTTACAAACATCAGCACAATCACATAATACCCTCTTCACTATTGTGGTGTGGGTAAAAAAATGTTAGCTATATATCTCATTCTGGGTCACTCTGTACTAAAAATTATTCCTCAATTAATGCAGAAATAAAATTTTTAATATAAGCCACTTAATATAAAGAAGACTTCGTTCGCTTATCTAAAATTTACAACAAATTACACAACATTGTTTTTGTTTTACATGTACATAAGTAAAGCGAACGAAGAATTCGTTCGAAATCGACGAACAGGCCATTATATTCAAACCAAAACTGAACGGATTAAAGAAACTAGTTTTATTAAGCTAAAAAATATTTTATAATAAAAAAGGCTACAATATATTTGTGAAGAATTTTTTAAATATTTTGTTTGTGAACGAAAACATTATATTTTGAATGATTTGATGAATTTTAGATTTGATAAAAAAGCAAAGCTTTTGACAAAGTCAATCATGCTCTTTTGGTAAAGAAGCTTCAAATAATGGGATTTACAGATCTTACCTTAAAGTGGATGCTTTTCTTAATTGATGATAGTCAAAGTCTATTTTATTTAAGTGTTATTTTAAATGTCTAAAATGTCTGTAAGGATTAATCTATAGACAACAAATAAATAAATAAATAAACCCAGGTTAAAGTTTGCATTTAATTTCATAACAAAAAAAATTTAAACAGTTTTAAAGAATTAATTATAAATCTATCTTACTTAGTTCTTTAAGATTTGTTCATATTTAATTTTACCTGGAATTGGATGTTCCTTTGTAAAATCAGTATAATCCGAGTTCGTATGTTGAAAACTTTTTAAAGAATTTAATTTTCAGAAAAAAAAAATACGTTCTACTTATTCAAAGCCAACAATATTTTAAACGATGGCCTGCTGTTTTGCTTAGAGATTTTCTGGTTCGTATTTTACAAGGTTTTCGTTGACTTGTTTAAGCCACTGGTTTATCTGAAGGAGTTGCATTCATTTGCACTCACACATACGTGTTGTAATAGACACACATACACTTGCTTGTATTATTATTTGCACAAACATGTTCATTAGTGTTTGTGTGTTAGATATTATAGAATGCCATGGCGAGCATTGTTCATTTAAGGAAATTGTATTTGAAATTGAAAAATTGCTTTAGCAAACAGCGAAATACAAAACAATTTAACATAAACCAACTAGAAAAAACGTTTTTTAAGGGGTCAGTTTAAAATGTAAAATACGAGTAATGCTTGCAAGGGAGGTTTTATCTTAGATATGTGTTTTCAAGACCTCTTCAAAAATGGATGGTTTACAAAAATGCTGTGGAGAGTTAAGAAATCATGAATTAATGTTATTATATAATTATAACAGATTTTTGAACACTTTCATTTTGATAAACATTTTCATATTAATTCTTAAGTGTTTTCTAAGTCCAATAACAATTTATAAAGCTTTCATACTTTAATAGTCGAAGGCCCGTTTTCGCAACTTACCGATAGCTTAAAGTAGACTTTAACCGGCCTTGTAAAAAGTGGTCCGTTTGAAAAAACTTTACTTTAACCTAAAGTGAGCGATAAAATAAGTTAAGGTACATTCTTCCTGGTAGGTTTAAGTAAAGTTGTCATAATGGAACACTTTTTATACTTCTTAGCTATCGGTAAGTTGTGAAAACGGACCTTATTTCTTCAAAATTTTCCAGGAATATTTTCTATGCAGTATCAGAAATTTCGTTTGTTTATTTATTTTTAAGTAAATATTTTTTTTATAGAATCAAATTTGTATTTATAAAATGTTTATTAAACTAATTTTCTCAGGAAATTCGTTTTGTAAACTCTTTACAAACCTTTTAATATTTTTTAGAAATAAATTAAATTTTTAAATTCTGTTAGCAATCCGTAAAACATCATAAAATTTTTTACATTTTACTTGGTTTATCATTTTTCTGTGCTTCTATTTTATTTATTCCGTTTTAGTTTTAGCTACTCATATCTCTCCCATATGCATAAATATATAAATGTCAGCCTTAACATCACTGGGTCAAATTTTCATAAGGGTCATAAAATGAAATTATGTCATCAATGGGATCACACATCGGCATCACAGAAATAACGAATCGGAGTCAGTTTAATTAAAAAAAATTCATCAGTGAAATGACTCAGTAACAGCTCAATTATATGACAAACTGCCATTGTCTAAGTCAAACATAGAGAACGTTATTATTATTTACTTATAAATGTTTTTCTTCATGTTGTTGTTGTTTTACACAAAACAAGCAAATTCTTTTTTACCTTCTTTTGTAGTGCTGTAGTTGTTTCTACAACAAACTTTTACAAACAAACGTGCAACCCTTGTTTTACAATTGACTCTTTTCGCTCTTGATGCCAACACAGAAAAAATTCTCCAAAATGTTTCACCAATTAAATAAGGCATTAAACAAAAATAAAATCAGTTTTAATTAAAAATGTTATCAAGTGAATTAAACGTTTAATTAAGTGAATTAAGCGTTTAATCAATAAAATTATAAAAAAAATCTTACCTAATGTTTTACATCTAGATTTTTCGAAAGCGTAAGGACAATACTTATGAGTAAAAGGAAACAGAAACCACTTTGGGTTTTGCAGGTGAAGGTTTGAAAACTTGACTGCCTATTAACCCAAGCAAAACCAAGTCTAATTGAGGTATGCTGTTTACATTCTTCGAAATCTTTCCCACTCCTAAGCTTGTAGATTTTACTTCATAGAATAACATATTGAAATAACTCTCAGTGTATTTTTAACAAAATATACACCAAAATATAATAAAACCTAAACACATACATATTGTTTTAAAATACTTAGATTTAATGGAAAAATATATGAAATAAAAAACATACCAGCAATTATTGTTATCGCACACTCGAAAAAAGTATAGAAATCTACTTAAATAAAAGTGTTTTTAAGTCCTTTTAAATGTTTATTGAAAAAACAAAATGTTTATTGGTTATATTTAATACTTTTATTACATAACATTCGTGCATACTTATACGTGCAGTTCTACCAGAAAGAAGTATTAAAAAAAAAATGTATTTAATTTTATAAAATATTTCAATTTAGTTGAAAGATAATTTAAAAATGTTCGTGTATTTGTTCATTATGGAAAGACACGGCCTCTCATTTACCTAATAATCTGGTTAGTAACATCCCTTTTCTAAATTTCTCCTTTTTTGTGAAAAGCTGTGAATTTGTGCGTGATGTTTGGTTTTCCTTTAAATTTTGGCAGATTTTGGCTTAAAGCTTGTTCTGTTTGTGAAAAATATTGGTTAGAAAGTGTGTGTGAAAGAAAAAAAATACGCTCATATAAATAAAATACGCAATTAATTTTGATGCGCTTTAACGCTTTTTGACATTGATGAGTGTCAGTTTAATATCACAAAAACAATACGCCTAATAAGACCACATTTAACATGTGCCAGTGTATCATTTTTGTTATTGTTCTTTTTTCCGATTCCTGTTTTCAGACGAATTCGTTTTTGTTATTATTGCTGGCACTGTTTTGATACCGCTGTTGTTTTAGGTTGTTCAAGTACGTGTGTGTGGTTATGCATGTATATATGTGTTTATTTGTTCTGACTTTGTTTTGTAATCGCTCATTAAGTAAAGAGTTGCTGGTATCTGTTATAAAATATTAAAGCACAGTGGGCAAACATGATTAGTTGTTCAAAAAAAATACGAGAAACAAAAAACAAGTGACAGGGTTGTACTTGACAGTGCCACGTTTTTATAATTTTGTATTTAAAGTTCCAATAACACAAAAATTATAAAGCACGACCAAATAAAAAAAATCTAGATCGATTAATAGAATCTTATTTAGACTGACTCTGAAAGCAGTATTGCAATATCTAACCGTTAGATAAGCTCATGCAGTAGGTATGAAACAGACCTGAAGTAACAGATAATAAATGAATTAATTGCACACTAGAATTCAGTACGATCGCTATTAGTGGAACGTATACGCCAATTCAAAACTTGTGTCTATAAAAGCGATAGAATAAGGAGGACACACACCAGTTTTGCCACGCTAGGGATTTTCACCACAAATTTGTGGGTTTCCTTTGCGTTTAGGGTCAGTTTAAGGGACTAAAAAGTAGTAAGGGGGAAATTTAGTGTGTACAAATAGCATTTGGGGATATTTTAGGGTTGATATTATTAAATATTTTCAAAATTACAAAAAAAAAATGGAAAAACCAAATTATTAAAAGGTAATTTTTTAATATAAGTTTCATTACAAGTAAATGTTCAAATATTAGTACGATAGCATCAGCGTTACTGGCACTACCATTTTCGAACGCAACTGTCGAGCGAGCATTATCAATGTTTAGTATTATAAAAAATAAAATAAGAAACCAACTGGCAACTTCAACAATTGAATGTAATATTTTAAGAGTTAAGGCCTAACCATAATATGCATAGACTTGCTTAACCTACTCTCAAAAATCAACACAAAGTCTCTCAAATGTATTTAGAAAACCAAAATAAAAAACATTTGATTCCGTATGGAATGTGCGATTAGAATCGCACCTTGCTTGAGCAAATGACAGTTTCATTAAACTTAGCAAAAAGTTTTCTTATGTTCAAAATGGTTAACATGTATTCGCACATTTGCCTAAGCCAACTTAAGCACATTATGGTTGGGAATTTAGATATTCTTTAAGCAATGAATCTAAATTTTTATTCCGTCTTCTGAAAGCTTAAATTATTTAATTATAAAAGCGTGCACGTGGACGAGAGGGATGAAAATGTACTAGACGTTTTTAATGAGTTATAATTATATACATATTCTGTTTTTCTAAAAGCTTTTTTTATGTAAGTACATATGTATATGTTAAACTATAGTTACATACATACATATGTAAAAAATTAAATTAATTAAAATGTATGTTTAAAAAATATTTAAAAAAATTTTCGTTTTATTTTGGGGTTTTTTTATTTTTTCTCAGTACACACAGAAAAAATAGAAAATCGGCTTTAATTAAACAATTCGTTCAGATAATAAAATATTTTACTAATTTTGCCCCTGCAAAGGAATTGATCATTTCAATTAACGGATTTGTATTTTCGAGTCATGTGTAACAAATTTAGTCAATTAAAAAATTAATTGTGCATAAACTAAAAAATACACCACATATACACAAACATTTAATTTTATGGGTTTTGATTAAAAAAATTAATTGCTGCAAAAAAAAATACGTACTAAATAATGTACACCAATTAATTATTTAATTGAATAATTTTTTGCAAACATTATTTCTGTGCAAATTTGTCTTCGCGACTTCGGTACGTTTGCAAAATTATTCCCAATTTCTATTTCACAACGCCTAATTATCAATTTTAATTTTTTATATATATAAATACATAAGTTTTGGGATGCCCTGGATTTTCAACAAAATAAATTACCGATGTACATATGTTTTCTAAATTAGGCCTGAGCTCACCCTTAACTTTGCGCGTACGTTTGGTTTAGTGTCCTTAAAACGGAATGCCTTCGGTTTCAAAACGACGTGTATACTTTATTTATTTATATTTTTTGCTTTTCTTTTTTCTCTTTAAATTAGTTAAAAGGACCGTCGGGTATGTATGTTCGTTCGAGTTAAGTAACCTCACGAGTGTCGAAAACCAATTGTATACCAAAAGCACCTCAGGAGTGATAGTGCTAAACACCTTATCCTTCAATGGGTGAACTACGAGCTGACGCGACTTTGGCGGCTTTGTTTTAAGTTTAGATTTTAACTTGCCTTATTTAATAATTATCTTTTAAGTTTAAATTGTCATTTCTTTATGTACTTTATATAAAATTTTCAACTTGTAGCGGGGAATGTAAGACGAGATGAACGCACTGTTTATTGTTGATGTTGTTTTGTTTAAGCTTTGATATTATTACAAGTAGAACTGTTGCTATAAGTTATATACGTTTAACATTTTTACTTGGTTTAATATCTTTAGTTTTTCTAAAATCTTTATGGATGAAGTTTCCTGATGATCTGGCCTAAGCAACCAGTGAAATGCGCATAGGAATAGCTTATCCCATCAACAATAAATTTCAAGTGTTTTTATCAATAAGAAAAACTGGGAATTTAGAACGAATAACAAAATCTTTTGAAATTTTCAACTCTGTAATTTTAACTTTCAATATCTAAATTTTCACAAAAATAGGCTTTAATGTTTTTTTGTTTGTTTAGCAAAAAAAATTAAACCAACTTTTTTTTAAACTTTTGTTATGCTTATCCCTGCAAATAATTTTGGACTGCCTGATCCATTTTAATTAAACGATTTAAAAGCTAATCCTCTGGAGTATACCATGGAGTAGTTTTAAGACTACTCCCTTGTGATGCAAAGCTGGGATATGGGGTCCTGCCCTAGGACATCGTAATGTTAAATAGACCATGTTTTTCCGTACATTGGAGTACCCTTTGCACTAGTCTTAGTCCCTTAAGAGCTACATTTTACATGCGTGTATGGACTATTTGCAGGGATTTTGCTGGGGTTTCTTTTTTTCCATATAAAAATTTTGCATTTACGCCGCCAAACAAAAAGATAAAAAGGTCCGCCATTTTAGTTTTTATTGCCCACGAAACCTAGGCCAAGCTAATATGGCTCTTTCATTTTTCTTATTATATTTAATAGTTTTTTCATGCCTACTTTTTGTTATTGTTTACATTCGTTGTCATTTTTTTCCTCCCAGCTGTTAAGTTTTCGCGTTGCCTACTCGGTTCTTCTTCTTTTTAATTTGTAAACATCTATTGGGTGCACACGACAGATTCAACACGTTCAATAAAAATTATATTAACTTTATGTAAATTAAATATTTTAGCCAAATTTCGTTTATTTAGCGCATTTGGTGCAGCTTTTATCATACCAATTTCTAGGTACTATTTTCATAAAGTGTAGGTGCACTTAATTTTAAATGTCAAAAAACTTTATCAGGGGTGTGCTGGAAATCGCAAACGTAAAACGCAAGAATTTAAAACGTCATTTTTTAATAAGATTTCTGTAATAAAAGAATTTTATGAAAAATATTAAACAAATATTTCCCTATTCAACAGGATTTTAAACCAAAAATTTTAAGAATTTGGTTTTAAGTTTATCACACACCTGTATAAAAGCAAGACATTTCAGCAAAATTAAGCTATTTTAAATATTTTTTCTTTTGGCACAATCATGCCAAACCTTCCTTATAAATGTGACTGCTTGTGATTTTTTAAATATCCTAAAAGCCTTGTTTTTCATTAATTTTTAGCGCAAAAATTATTTGCCTAGATATTGTTTTGATATAAAGTTCTTTAATGAATTTATTGCTGATTCTTTTTATTTTTGTTGTCCGGCATATTTTGAAAAACGTTCACGTTCGTCTAAAAATATTATAAAAACCATGGAAAATAAAGAGCCCTCCGCTTACGGAAGCTGAAATAACTGTTCGTAAGTAGATCATTAACTGTATATTTTAAATAAAATAAATCTTCAAAATATAAAGAACTACGTTCTGAAAAAAAAATATTTAAAATAAATATTTGCCCATAAAATGGTAAGCGCTTCCTAGTGAAGAACTTATTTAATATAATACGATTCTTGTTACAATAATACAATTAAAGCACTAAAAATGGTTTTGTGTTTTGGGGTGATCATAAGGAAAATATATTTTCAAATAAAAAAATAAGTTGAAAAAGATTTGTTTAAAAATACATATTAGAAAAAAAAATATCATATAAACTAATATCTGGCTGTAATACGAAATGTATAACAAAGATAAGATTGTGCTTAGGAAAATAAGCATCCTTTTCTTCGCACCTTAATGTTCCACTGTGTCACTAAACATACGTAAGTTTGTATATGCTTTAAAATATGCCCGCGTGTGTGTTTGTTGCTGTGTCTGCTTATTATGTTTGACTTTTTGGTTTTTCTTCTGGCGTAATTAAAATTATTGTTATTTATATGCCAGCTTTTATAAACTGGATTTTTTTTTTTGTCTTATTTTTGCCAGATTTGATAACGTTATTGTTTTTGTTGCTTTCGCATTGCAAAAAAAGTCAATAACAAACCAATAACCTTTTTCCATATACATACATAAGCAAACAAAAAGGGATACAACATCATTATGTGCCAGTCAACATTCAAAATTAATTTTTGTCTGTATCCGGCCTATTTTGCGTTAAAATAATAACAGTTGCCTCAGTTTTAAACGTGAAATGTGTAAAGCAAGTAGCAGCAATGTACATCCATCTGTGTTCATTTGTATGCCTAAGTATGTACAATTTTATGTTATACGTACTTTATGCATATGTATAAAATAAAAATTACAAAAATATAAACCGACTGAGATGCTGCATAAAATCAAATAATAAGCATCACTAATTGCGTAAATTGTAACTGACCAATGCGACATTATGTGGTTTGTTTAACAAAAGGCATACGCATTTTCGTTTAGTTTGGCAATGCGAAAATACGTTATTGGGATAAAATTAAAAACAAAAAAAAAGCAACTATGATATAGATTTTAAAAAGTATAATAATATAAAAAATATGATAAAATATGTTAAAATGTTAACCAAATTTTTAAATATATTCCAAAATGTTAAAGGTTGTTCTTACTTAAAAGTTAATTATTTTTTTAATTCAAAATTTTTGAAATTTTCAATACCACAAGTGCAACAAGAAGAATATGAAGATAGACAAGTACATCATTTTGAATTCATTATTAAAAACAAGCAATATGATGAAAAAAAACATACAAAAACTGTGAAATAAAAATTAAACAAGACACAAAAGAACACATAAAAATGCTGTTAGGCAACAAAAACTCTGTAACAATCAATTGAAATTGTAGAATGTCACACCTACACAACCACGCATGCATTCACGCGTATATACGAAACATACGAATTCATGAACTAACGAACACACACATTGTAATCTTTTAAGGACTTTTTAAAAAACAAAAGTGGCTAAAGGATTGAAAAAGGAATTCACACATTTTTCAAAAACAATATCCATTGAAATGATTTTTCTATCATCTGATTTAGACTTCTTTGTTACTTCTAGATGATTAGACCATATACGAAGCGAATTTGCTACAAAAGCAAAGTGCATTCCCTGCAGCGAAATTACTAGCTAATTAGGTCTGGGACAGTTTATAACCAGTTTGTACGAGACTGGTTGCAAATAATACAATTTTTGTACGCGTCAAAAAATTATAAATAACGAGAGAGATAATGAAGCATTAACTGTTGTAGAAACAACAACAACTCTACAAAAATAGGTAAGAATCGATTTAATTGTTTGTTGTATGTACAACAAAAGCACTGAAAAAGTAGTTAAAAACGATTTACCTGTTTACAACACTTATACAAGTACATACAAGTAAACTAGTTGGGCTTCTGTGAAAACCTAATAAACATTGATAAAAGAAGTGAGTGCACTCTTCGATTCATTTTATTCGCTCATTCGTTCTCTCACTGTTGTTAATTTCGGTCGCATAGAAATAGTTGCTGCAATAAAACTTTCACAATGTAAAGCAAAAGCAATTTTAAAGAAGAACATAAACCGTATTTATTTTAATGGGCTCAAACAGAGAAACGCATTTTTAAGGTATTTTCTACACAAACAATATTAAGTTAATGCTTGTATTTTATTAAAAAAAATGTCAACCTTGCCCTTTCCATACACCTTAATAATGAATTAAGAAAGATTCATCAACTATTTACCATAGTCAGGTGTTGTGAATATTAAATGTCTGCTTTAATATGTTTTTTTGTTAAATTTTAGGCTTCGGTTGTGTACTAGAAGCAAAGTAAGTGTAAAATTCAATAAAGACATTTTGCAAAAAATGTGCCTTTCAATAATATAAATATTTAAGTATGCAAAAAAAAACTTTATTAACTTATATTTGGGCAATTCACGAAGTTTTCTATTGTGTCATATTGGTTTGTTTATTGGTTTGGAGTGGCACATTCATAAAACTATACATTTTTTTTAAGCTAAAACAATGTAAAATTAAAGATATTAATATAAAATACAGAACGACTTTTACTTTTTATGATTTTAAGAATTGAAAAGGGGAATCAATTTTTAAAACACACATTTTCAACATAATTTCAACAATAATTTCTGTTTACCTTCGGAGGGACTTCAAAGAAACTTCTTGAGGTATATTTTTCAAGTCGTCTGGAAGAGTTTTGTTTGTATCCCACTGACGACGCTTTCATAGATAACAAGCATTCCCAATAGAAAATTATTTTATTACAACAGCGACTCTTTTGCTTAACTTCTGCGATAGCAAATGCTTGCAGGGGGCCAAACTGTCAAATGCCCAAATACATTTAAACAGCCATATCAAAAAGGCAACACGGAAGTAAAAAAACCGTTAAAATAAAAAAAGGATTTTATTAATATTTAATTAATGTATGAAAAAAATATATGAATTAATAAACGAATGAATGTGTAAATGAAATAAATGCGAAAGTATGTAGCTGTGCAATTACAATGCCGTTAAAAACAATAAATGAAAATGAATCAGAAATAAAAATAAAAAAAGTAACAACCAGCAAATAACAATAATGCGAAAACATATAAAAAAAAACTAAAGCAATTACCAATATTAACACAGTATTCAGAGCGACATAGCGAAATTTATTGGGGCACAGTGGGTTGGTTGGTGGTGTTTTTAAATTATCGATACTGTTTTTAAAAATATTTTTTGGGAAAGAGTTGATTTGCTGTTTGACGAGAAAGTAACAAGTCATAAATTGCCTAGAATTTACGCTAACGAGTATTTTAAGAACAAACAATTTTTAGGTTAACTAAATAATTTTTCCTCGCATAAAAAGTATAGTTTAACATAATAGAAGTTTTTTACCAAAACAATTAAATATAAAGGCCTTTTCAGCAAGAGCATTTGGCTTAGTTGTGGATATGATATTTACTTAAAATGAAAGTACAGTCGATGAAAATCTTTATGGTGAACAACAACATTTTCAACAGCGATGAAGTGCTTTAAAAAAAATCTAAAGAAGTTAAACCGAACGAAAGAGTTGGTCATCAAATAAATTCATAAGTTCGATCTACAATTATCCGATTGTGTCGTAGGCTGCATGACACGTTGCTCCGTCCTGTTGCAGCCACATACTGCCCATTGCCTAATCGCAAAAATCCTAATTTTCCCTTTTCACTAATCTTAAAATTATTTCTTATCACGTTTTACCTCTCCACGTTAAGCCTTGCTAGCCCTATCCTATATTGAAACGGCAGACAGGCAGGCAAGCAGTCAAATCGATTAACAGACATCACTTTACAGTTTAGGTATTTCACAAGAACCCAGAATATATGAACTTTATAGGGAATTTGATAATAACATCTATTTTTAACAAACCCAATGACTAAAATAAAATACCCCCGAAGTTTTATCAAATTTGTAGGGAATTAATAGAAAAAATGATTGCAATTTTTTTATTTATTTTATCCCCAGGCATAAAATTTACATTTTATTTGTCGGCTCAACGAACTCGTACGTTGAAGTCATAAAAGTTTAAGGGGGTAACGTAACGTTTGTTAAATTGGTTTTTAAAGCAGTGTTAGTTTAGCATTTTTTGGCATTTCTTGTTATTGTTCAATTCGAATTGGTTCTTCTTAAAATATTATTTAAACAAATACAAAATGCAGTGTAAAATTAAACATAATGTCATGTATGTAAAAAAAACTACTTCAAATTAAATAAAAGTAAATAAGGACATTTGTAAGTTAAATTCAATTCAGAAAAATGATTTTCTATCTGTGTTTAATAAAGTAAAGTGCGGTGGGTTTGCTGATAGTTAATTAAGATCATCTTCAAGTGGTTCATTAATGTACAAGTTAACAAAAGAAGCACCAAGTTCTATTTAGAACCAAACAGAAATATCTGTAAAGACATCGCTTAAATGCCACCTTACTTTTATTATTTTTTTATAAATTTTTCTCAAGTCAGTCAAGAATGAAAAATTATGAATAAATTTTAATTAATTTCATGTTTTAAAATTCCTTTCTTCATAAAAATAATTTAATGAAAACTAAATTTGATGAATTTAAGCCTAATTAAAATATTAAAAATTTAAAAAAAAAAAATTAGCTACAATTAAAAATGTAGCCAATGATTTAATTGTTACACCACTTCTCCAGTTTATGTTTCATAATTATTGCTCAATTTCGAATTTGGTTTTTTTAATTTTAGCTGTAATAAATATTCATCAAGAAACCCTTACAATGATTTTGCTACTGAAACAGGATATTTCTGGAAGAATAAGTTACAGTTATAACAACAAAATTTTTAGTAATGAAATATAGAAATAAATTGGACTGGCCAAACTTAGGACCAAATAATTTCCATTTATTTCCACAGTTGTGTATACAAATTTTGCTCAATAAAACCTTTACTATAAATATATAAATAAATTCAAAATAGAGATAAAGATAATAAAATTATAAACTTAAGGATAAAACGAGAGAGTAATAGCAAAAGAAAAACGAATTATTAAATTCAATTTAACCAGAGTAAACCGCACACGTGTGAGTAGGCAAATTAATAAATGCGAAAATGTATGTGGGAGTGACTGTGCATAAACAAGCCCAAAGGGCAAAACAAGTAGTAAAGAGGCCTTTTAAAAGTCTATTTTTGCAAATATGCTCATAAGCGCATTTCAACTTAATTTTAAATTTATACAAGGGGTCATTTGAGACAAAGGCTTTGCCTTCTTGCATCCACTTTGAAGGCATCTAAAAGGAAATGAAAGAAGATGCTTTTAGAATGGCCATATAAAATTTGTAAAATATTTCATAAAAGGCATGATAAATGGCATGTTCGAAGAGGCAGAGTGGAATGAATACAAAACTGTTTATAAACTGTCTAAAAGGCCTTAGAATTGAAAGTTTCTCCAATTTTAACTACTAGAAATGTTATACTGACAAACACACAGGCACACAAAAACATTTATGTTTATTTAAATTTTCATATAAACACACTCTCAAATACATTTTCACAAACATTGCCAATTATATACCAGCCTTTATGCACACATGAATTCCTATTTATTTATTTTATTTATTTTTTTGAAAAAATTTTGAACACATACAAAACGTTCGGCTACCCTTTGCGGTGCAGAATAAGCAGGTGTTAATTGCTTAAATTAATTTTATTTAAAAGTCGTTAAATCTTACTCAACTTATTATTTATCTGTTATTTTTCTGCAATTTTTTTTAATATTTTTTTTTTTGTTGGCTTGCAGACCCAGTGGCTATTGTTTGCAAATGAATAATATAATTATACGTCCATTACCAATAATAAAATAAAGATATACTATTTATTTAAAAAAATCAACAACAGTCAAAATAAATATTTTACTACTTTTTTAATGCAAGCAGAAGTATCCAGAAAACAGAAACGGAAAATAGTTCATAGGCAGTAATGTGGAAGATATAAAATAAAATTAATTTAAACACGAGATAATTTTGACTTAATTTGTTAATAATGTTAAGCAAATAATAAATAAAGTTTTAAGTTTAAAACGAGTATATCGATGGTTTACTATAAAAAAAGGACTAACTCGATTTTTTTGTTTGTTTACTGGGGAAGAAGAAAAAAACATAATAAAATCCTTAAAATTTTAGCTAAAAAAAGTTTTAACGCAATTTTTAATAAAAACATTCAGCAAATGTTATACCACAGGCCCTTAAAGTGTTAAAGTCATGATACATGTCCCATTAGCTATAAGAATAAACAAAAAAAGCTATGTAAAAAAAATATCGAGTCACGCCTTTTTTATATTAGGCCATCGATATGTTTAAGAAAAATAACCACCATACAATACCCTACACATCATGCGGGTATTACCACAATTATTCTATATTAAAAATTGTACCTTAAAAGAGGACCTACACTTTAACCCCTGTATTCATAAGCGATTATTAAATTTAATAAACATTTATTAAGGAACATTTTCATAGAAAACTTGTTTCGTAAACATTTATTCAAATTAAAATATTTTTGTGAATACAGGCTTAAAGGTTTATAAAATATTTGGCTCATTTTCCCAAAGCCACTATTTAAGTTAAGAAAAACAACTAAGAAAGTATAGTCAGCCAATCCAGACCATTTGATAATCTACAAAGCAGTATTTACAGAAACTTTTTGTTAGTCTACGCTATTTGATACGCAGGGGTGACCCGGAAAAAACAAACTAATGTTATGAGGTTTAAATTTATATTAGAGTTCTCTGTGCCGAATTTTAACTAACCGCCTTATTTTATAAAAATAAAACAAGCTACTAATTCTGGCAGTCCAATTCTTTAAGTCGATAATGAACGAATTGAAATTTTTTTTGTTCAGTGTTGCAAAACTTAAATAAATGAGTAAAAAAAATGCATTCGAATCGAAAAAGTATTCGATCACGACTACCAGAATTAGGCCCCAGGTTTATAACAGCTTTATGAAACTAAATTTTATGAAAATTTGAAACTGATTTTTTATGAAAATTTAAAAAAACCTGTTTTATTTTGTATAAATTAGCATATAGTATTTTATATTTATTCTACTTGAATTTCTTATATTGAATTTATTAAATTAAAGCCCTTAACTTTTGAATTTAGTAACGGTCAATTTGTATACCTTAATACTACAGTTTGAAAGCCATTGTAGTAACCTTAGAATCATGTTATATGCCGGATAAGAATAACATTGTAATTTGCCATTTTTGTATCGTATGACTGTCATGTAAAGCTAGCCATATTGTAAAACCCTAGCCTTCAAGGCAAGATATTCGTATTAAAATCCTTCTTATTATTCCAACTTTCATAAGGTGAGCATCTCTTGCAATTACATAATTAACATTTGGCTAAATAAAGACTATATTGATTGTACAAATTACTTAAATCAAACATATCTTTTATTTCTACCCACGATTATATGATTAAATAATTCTCCTTCATGAGAATCTAATAAATCTTAGAAAACCGCTAGAAGAAACCATACAACTAGTGGCCGTTGGAACTTACCAGTAAGAACCTCATCATTGTCCTTTGGAACATACCAAAAGATCATTTCTCTTCAGCTTTGTCAACTGCAAATCACCCCTAAAAGCGATTTGCATACATACTTACATACAAACAGATGTACTTTCTCTCCTAAGTCTATATTGGCCGCCAACTCATCATTCCTCTTCAACTTTACTCATCGTGACCTATCTTCACATGATACATCCCTACAGACACCTAAACTCATCATAAAGCTACATTCAACCAAACATTCATCATTCATCATCATATTATACAAGGTATACTATACACACAAACCTATACTTTGTTCATGGTCCTTCGCCGACGAAAAGCTGGTCACCTCAACAGAAACATACAAAATGAAAACAAAGAGAGCATCGCAGCATCAACTAAATAAGTCAAAGGGCAAGATCTGCAGTTTCAAAGAAGACCGCGAGCCGTACGCAGGCAAATAAATAAGTTTTATTAATCGGGAAAATGGTAACAAAAAGACAACAAAATCAGTGAGTACAAATCAAAAAAACCTTGAAACTAATTTAAACAGTGAACAAATTAAAAAAAAAAAAATAGCAAAAAGTGAAAAAATAGTTAAAAAAAGTTTAAAAAATTCTGTGGGAAAACATAACACAGAAAAATTTTATAATTGTGTAGGCACATAATTATTAAATTATTTAAAGAAAAAGGCTACTAAGCCACAAGTTGCCAAAGTTAATACCTAGTGCGCCAAAGCATCAAGTTTATACCCACCCTAATAGTGCTAAAGGTCAATATAGAGGTATCCAAACCTACATGTTGCCAAATTTCAATTTTAAAAAATTGAAAAAATAAGAAATTTATTAGTACCCACATATTGCCACATTTCAAATTTACAAAAACAAAATTTAAAAGTGCGAACAAGTGTTCTAAAAAGAAAAGGTAATATCAACCGTTACTTTCCTATAATCTTCACGGTCATTTCAAAAAATCACAGACAAAAATACAACAACAAAACAAAAGTTCGCAAAAGAAGTGAGGTCAAAAAATAAGAGAACCATCGCAATAAAAGCAATCAGCAAGTTCAAACCAAAAGCAAACGTGAGTACATTACTATATTGCAGCACTTGCTTTCCAATACACATTCATCGCTTCATACACAAAACATCTTAACTTAAATTACACAATCTCTTAACATACATCTCTTTAGTATTCATTTATAATTCTCTTTATTTTAATAAACCACATGCTCTTTTCACATGCATCTCTTGTACATTCATTTAACTTCCATTAATATTCTCTTACCCACCACCTTTTGAACACACAATACCATTCTCTCATACATACAAACATACGTATATCTTTAAGTAAATAAACACAGTGTGGTAAAGGTTAAAAAGTGTGAACAAAAATAAAATAAACGATTTGGGTTTTAAATAAAATTCTATAGCAAAAAAGAAACAAAAAAAACAAATTGAATAATTCTAATGAAGAATTTAGCAGCTCAATATGAAGTGTTAAGTATTGGCGCGTAATACTACATATAACTATCACAAAACATAGTGGTTTATATTTAATCAACGTAATAAAAAAAATTTTTTTTACCATAAATAACAAATTGTATAGAACAGTGGGTACAAACACAAAATAAAATAAAAATATTTTTTTTTTGGGTGCAAAATCTTTTTCAAATTTAAATAAATAAATTATTTAAAGTTAAATTAAAGAAAAGGGAGAATATCTTTTCAAATTTTTACTAACAACGTAACAAACAATTAATAAAACTTTGGCAACAAAATTTCTACATCAACAAATTTTCTACATTAACTAAATTTCTAAATTACAAAATTAACAAACTTTCTAAAGTAACATCATTTATTTGAAAACAAAATTTAACAATATTAAACTGAAACAATTACATACAATTTATATCTAAATAAATAAAATAAAAATAAAATACAGTCCACTTTTATTAAAAACTTAGTGCTTTATATTTCATTACAAGGAATTAAAATTCCGAAATTTAATTTTCGCTCTAAATTTAAAAAAAAAAAAAAAAAAATTTCAAAATAACAAGGCTTTAGTGAATAAAAAATTCCGAGCCAGGCTTTGCGAATTAAAATTCCAGCCAGGTAACGCATATACCACTCAATCTCAAAATAACAAGGCTTTTGCGAATACAAATTCCAAGCCATTTTCTACAAACTTTACATTCAATATCGTTTAATTATTTTCTTTCCTACGTAAAAGAAAATAACATAGAGTCACACTCTATTTTATAAAACCGCTCAATATTTTCTTTCACTTAAAAGAAAATATTATAGATTTACGATCTATTTTTATTTTTATCGCTAAATATTTTCTTTCACCTAAAAGAAGATATAGATTTGCAATCTATTTTATAAAAACGCTCAATATTTCCTTTCACTTAAAAGAAAATATAGATTTACGATCTATTTTTTTTGATTTTCCGCTAAATATTTTCTTTCACCTAAAAGAAGATATAGATTCGCTATCTATTTTTCAAAAAAACCGCTTAATATTTTCTTTCACTTAAAAGAAAATATTATAGATTTCTGATCTATTTTTTTATTAAACCGCAAAATATTTCCTTTCAACTAAAAGAAAATATTACAAATTCGCGATATACCATTCTTAACCGCTGAACAGTTTCTTTCACCCAAAAGAATATTTAGATTGGCTTATAATTTTTTCTATAAATCCCCAAATATTTTCTTTCACCTAAAAGAAAATAGTATACACTCCCGATTTTACCTAACCATTAAAACATTTTCTGCCATACAAAGAAAATAGTCATTATAACTTTAGCCGTACTTTAAACGCAGTATTTTCGTACAAAATATCGGAAATTTTTGAAACTCAAATTTTACAATTTCTAAAGGGAGAAAATAAATAAGAATTAGAAAACACTCGGTTGATAGTCTGAACACGTTTACTTACGCAATTCGAAAATTCGTGTAGTATTTACTCAACAAAACAAGAAAAAATTAAAAGTTTATTACCCTTCAATTAATTTTATTTCCACATACAAATCCCATTAACAGTTTTCGCATTATGGCTTCGCCTAATCATAGATTTGCATTCGATGCAAAAAATTTAATCTCATTTTGCAAAAGAAATGATGTGCAAGAATCGGCTGGACAATCTGAAGCCCTCTTAGACATTAAAATGAAAGATCTTGATAACCGTTGGGTTAAAGTAGAAAACTCGTATGAGGATCTAATGCTCTCAGATCAAAGCGAGGAAATAAAAACAACGGCACAGGAACAGTATGACGCCTGTGTAGAGATGTATTACCTTACGGTTTCGAAACTTCTCGATCTGATTAAACCGCATAGAGAAAGCATTAACCCTCGAGTTAGCACAGAACCCATGAGTCCCAATCTCCATCAAGAAATCTTTAACACATGCCTCAAATTACCCCCTTGTGATACTCAAACCTTCTCAGGAAGTTACGAAGAATGGCCTGCGTTTCGTGACATGTTCACAGCAGTTTACATCAATCATCCAAGATTGACACCCGCTGAAAAATTGTACCATCTTCGTAACAAAACAACAGAAACAGCAGGATCAATTGTAAACAGATTTCCCCTTACAGATGACAATTTCAATCTTGCCTGGCAAGCTCTAAAGTCCCGATATGAAAATGTGAGAGTTTTAGTGGACAATCAAATTCAAAATCTGTTCAACATCCCAGTTGCAATTGTCGAAGACAGTGATTCTCTTCAAAGAATACATAGTTCTGTCACAGATTGTTTGGCAATGTTGCAAACCTTAGGAGTATCATCCGAGGGATGGGATCCCATATTAGTAAATCTTATTTATTCAAAACTACCGCACGAAACACTAGCGCAATGGGAACAATCGCTTAACGCCAGTAGAGATTTGCCAAAATGGTCCCAACTAAGTAATTTCCTACTCAAGCGATGCGAGGTTGTCGAAAGAATTTCCAGTATTAAAAGTACAAAAACTTCATCCATAAATCACTCAGAAACTCAATCCCAAATACAAACTTATGCGTCTCAAGAAAAACTTAATATTAATTGTAAAGTTTGTGATAAAAATCACAGTTTAAGAGCGTGTCCTAAATTCCGCGAATTTTCAATACAAGAACGAGTCGATTTCGTCTTCAAGAATCAATTTTGCAATAATTGCCTCTCAATGGCTCATACCAAAGCTAATTGCAAAAGCAAAAACACGTGTTTAAATTGTGGAAAATCTCATCACACTTTACTTCACATGCGTCAAAACAATAATTCTAAATCAAATGCAAATCAATCGCTTAATAACAACAATCGTAAGTCCCACACTCAAAATTCAATGTCTCAATCTCCACATTTAAATGCTCACACTCAAAATCAACAGCCACGTGAGTTGTCGATGCAACCATCAACTTCATACGCAGCAAGGAACTCCCAAATTCATTCTAATTACGCTACAAATCATACGAATATCCTTCTAAGAACAGCCCTCGTTCAAATAGAAAGTAGAGGCGAACTGTTCACAATTCGAGCACTTATTGACCCTGGCTCAGAAAGAACTTTTCTTTCAGACAAAATTCGAGCCCGGCTAAATCTTCCTTATATAAAATCAAATTTCGAAATTGTAGGAGTCGGCGGTCAAAGACAAACCGCAGATAAGGAATGTGAATTGACTCTCGTGTCACAACAATACAATTTTCGAATCCAAATATCAGCAATAATACTCCCAAAAGTCACAAATAAAATACCCTCAACTTCTTTCAAGATCAGCTGTATGTCTGGTCTCTCGGACATTAAACTAGCTGACCCCTACTTTAACGTTTCCTCTTCCATAGACCTTATATTAGGTAATGATAGCGAACGATTCATAAATCTCGAAGGCATAAAGAGGGATGTTTGTGGTTCCGCTTCCGCCTACAAAACCGTCTTTGGTTGGGTTCTTAGTGGACCAATACAAACACAGCCAATATATTCATTTTCCTCTCTCGCAACCCAGGCAGAAGCGTCGAACACAAATGAATTACTGCGCAAATTCTGGGAACAAGAAGAAGTTCCGACATCTCATACAATATCAGCTGATGATGAACACTGTGAAAAATTTTATTCTAACACGACAAAACGTCTTCCTGACGGTCGTTATATGGTACGATTACCATTTAAGAAAGAATTTCCAGAATCAAAATTTCTGGGTTCTTCTAGGTTTATAGCCCTGAGCCAATACGTTCGAATGGAACAAACTCTAGCGAAAAATCCCGATCTTAAACTGCACTATAATGAAGTTCTAAACGAGTACATAACGTTGGATCACATGGAGGAAACTACCTCTCGCGAATACTTGGCAGAAAATAAATGCAACTCTTTTTATCTGCCACATCATGCTGTCATTCGCCCTGAGAGCAAAACTACCAAAGTTCGCGTAGTTTTTAATGCTTCTCGCAAAACAAAATCTGGCCTCTCGCTAAACGATGTGCTCTATACAGGTCCCACATTACAGGCAGATTTAGTTACGATAATACTTAATTGGCGATTTTACAGATTTGTCTTTAGCGGTGACATTCAAAAAATGTACAGACAAATCCTGATAGACCCACGTGACAGGCCATTTCAACGAATTTTGTTCCAAAAATCCCCCCGGGAGGCTGTCCAAGACTATCAGCTTAAAACAGTTACATTTGGTGTTAACTGCGCGCCTTTCCTGGCAATCCGAACGCTCATACAATTAGCTTCCGATATGCAGGATACATATCCAAAAGCGTCTCAAATTCTGCTCAAGGAAACTTACGTTGATGATATCCTCGCTGGAGGTCACTCAATTAATAGTGCGAAGGAATCGCAACAGCAGCTGATTCGATCTCTTGACTCGGCAGGGTTTCTTTTAAAGAAACTCACATCTAACGACTCTCGCTTGTTAGAATTATTTCCAAAAGAAGACTTATATGATTCAAATTTTCTCAAATTTCACGATTCCAGTTCAACGAAAACTCTCGGCATTCGTTGGAACGCACTTACAGATTATTTTACCTATTCCTTTGAACCGATTCCTGAGGTCAGTAACGTCACTAAACGTCAAATTCTATCTTCAGTAGCCAAACTTTTTGATCCAGCCGGTTGGATTTCTCCCGTAATTATAAAAGGAAAAATTCTTATACAACAACTCTGGCTGGAAAAGATTGATTGGGATGAGTCTGTAAGTGAAGATTCTCTCCGAATCTGGAATGAACTAATACGAGATATGCCATTCGTAGAAAAAATCCAAATCCCTCGTTGGATGCAATTCACTCCCGTGGATCAAATCCAAGTTCATGGATTTTGTGACGCCTCCAAACTGGCATACTGTGCAGCTGTTTATATTCGTGTTCAAACGTCTTCCACGGTATTCTCTAATTTACTTGTTTCCAAAAGTAAAGTTGCTCCTCTAGCAGCCATAACCTTACCAAGGTTAGAGTTATCCGGTGCCTTACTCTTGGCAAAACTTATAGCTCATATAGCCACATCTTTACACCTGACAAATGCTGAAACTTTTCTATGGTGCGATTCTTCGATTGTTCTAGGATGGTTAGCAAAACCCCCAGCAACATGGAAAGAAATCTACGTATCCAATCGTGTATCGCAAATACACCAACTCGTCTCAAATGCTAAGTGGCGCCACGTCCCCACGCATTGGAATCCCGCTGACTTGGGATCAAGAGGTTGTAAACCTCAAGATTTAACTTTTAATCGTCTCTGGTGGAATGGACCCCCGTGGCTCACGAACCCACCTTCTGAATGGCCAAAGACCAATCTATCAAATCCTACCTACTCTACCCGAATCTCCTCGTTAAAACCTAAACTTACACCTGCTGACAACGGGCATGACTTCCTCATACACGCCCACAGTACACAAGCTACCGACAATTCCATCGACATACTTTCCAAGTTTTCTTCCTACCCTCGAGCATTACGGGTTTTAGCGTATGTATTTCGCTTTATACGAAACTTTAAACCATCTTTCGCTAATTCCACAACCACCATATTATATGACAGCACAGAACTACGGCAAGTTGAAATTAATTCTGTAAAAAACAGACTAATAATGCTTGCTCAAAAGCGTTGGTATGACATCGAATATACCGCTTTATCCAGTTCCAAATCCATCCCTAAGGAAAGTTCTCTACTTACTTTAAATCCATTTATCGATACTAATGGTATTTTACGAGCCAATGGAAGATTAGCAAATTCTCCATTGCCTTATAAAGAGCGCTTTCCGATTATTTTACCATGCAAGTCTCACTTTTGCAATTTATTCCTACTACATCTACACAGCTTCCTGGCTCACGCAGAATGTCATTTAATGTGTCGTATTGCGCAAAGCGAATTTTATATACCACGTCTCAAACAACGTGTTCGGAAAATTATTAGATTATGCAAAACCTGTATAATCCACAAACAAAAATCATGTTCACAAATTATGGCAGCGCTGCCATCTGATCGATGTACACTTTCAGCGCCCTTTCATAACACGGGCGTAGATTTTGCTGGGCCGTTCGAACTAAAAAGTTCCACTCTTCGAAATTCGTCCACATTAAAAGCTTATGTATGCGTCTTTGTGTGCTTCGCTACCAAGGCAGTCCACCTGGAAGCCTGTTCCAGTCTCTCTACCGCGGCTTTTCAAGCTACCTTTGCTAGGTTCGTCGGACGTCGTGGGCTCCCGCGCAAAGTCGTATCCGATAATGGACGCAATTTCCTAGGGGCCAGCCGCGCTTTGCGTAAAGATTTTTCAACATTTGTAAAAACCGTGTCTCATGATATTGCTCAGAAATATATAACCCATGGATTCGAATGGTCCTTTATTCCCCCGCACGCACCGCATATGGGCGGTTTATGGGAAGCGGCCGTTAAAAGCCTTAAATTCCATTTAAAACGAGTGGCGGGCTCCTATCGCTTTAGTTTCGAAGAATTCGCCACAGTTTTATCGCGTATTGAAGGGGTCTTAAATTCCCGGCCTATCTCAGCTCTGTCTGAAAGTCCCTCAGAGTTAACGGCTTTGACTCCCGGACATTTCCTCCGAGGTGGTCCACTTATGGCGCTTCCGGAGCCATCAGCAGAAAATCTTTCCTTAATAAATCGATGGGAGAAATTAAAGGCCATTCACCACCAATTTGCCATTCTATGGAAAGAGGATTATCTCAAATCTCTTCATAAAAGGTATAAATGGAGATTTTCCGTCCCTAATTTGAAAATAGGCGATTTTGTAGTCATTATTGATGACCTGCTTCCACCTAACGAATGGCGATTAGGCAGGATCGAAAAGGTTCATCCGGGCACTGATCAACAAATTCGAGTCGTCGATGTCCGTACAGCGACAGGAATTTCCAAACGTCCAATCACTAAACTATGTTACTTACCATATAACCACGATCCAACCTACACGAACAGTATACACTAATTATTTCCCAACACAATTTCCAAAAATTAATCTAGCATTTTCATCCCTTTCCCGCATCTTTATCATTATTCATTTCTTTTCTATTTCTCCTCCTCTAGTTCTCGTCATCGCACTCCAAGGAATCCCGACATACACCAGTGCCAGGTGTGTTATCGGTATCACTCACTCCGGTTCTGCAGGAAGTTTCTTGAAATGGAAGTCAAACAGCGAATCAAAGTGGTTAGACGCAACAACTACTGTTTCAACTGTTTGGCACGCACACATCTTACCCGAGCGTGCGTCAGCCCAGATACTTGCCAAAAATGCGCTCAGCCTCATCACACCCTTCTTCACGCCAGACGTACATCTGTACATGATCGTATTGAGCAACGCCATGACGTACCGAATCAGCGTGACAACAAGCCAAACCATAGCACAAATCAGCGTAACAAAAGGAAAAAACCCGGCAAAAATCAGCGCAACAAAAGGGCAAAGCCCAGTAAAAATCAACGTAAGGCTCGAGGTCAGCCCACCAATCGCAATCAACCAGACATAAAGATTCTTTCCGAAGCAATCCGTTCCCTCGCTACCGTCTTGTGTGTAGCTCCAACATCATCTTCATTTGCATAGCTGCAAGGAGTGGCGGCATGTATAAATTAGCATATAGTATTTTATATTTATTCTACTTGAATTTCTTATATTGAATTTATTAAATTAAAGCCCTTAACTTTTGAATTTAGTAACGGTCAATTTGTATACCTTAATACTACAGTTTGAAAGCCATTGTAGTAACCTTAGAATCATGTTATATGCCGGATAAGAATAACATTGTAATTTGCCATTTTTGTATCGTATGACTGTCATGTAAAGCTAGCCATATTGTAAAACCCTAGCCTTCAAGGCAAGATATTCGTATTAAAATCCTTCTTATTATTCCAACTTTCATAAGGTGAGCATCTCTTGCAATTACATAATTAACATTTGGCTAAATAAAGACTATATTGATTGTACAAATTACTTAAATCAAACATATCTTTTATTTCTACCCACGATTATATGATTAAATAATTCTCCTTCATGAGAATCTAATAAATCTTAGAAAACCGCTAGAAGAAACCATACAACTAGTGGCCGTTGGAACTTACCAGTAAGAACCTCATCATTGTCCTTTGGAACATACCAAAAGATCATTTCTCTTCAGCTTTGTCAACTGCAAATCACCCCTAAAAGCGATTTGCATACATACTTACATACAAACAGATGTACTTTCTCTCCTAAGTCTATATTGGCCGCCAACTCATCATTCCTCTTCAACTTTACTCATCGTGACCTATCTTCACATGATACATCCCTACAGACACCTAAACTCATCATAAAGCTACATTCAACCAAACATTCATCATTCATCATCATATTATACAAGGTATACTATACACACAAACCTATACTTTGTTCAATTTTTTACAAATAAAGTGATTTAAGTGAGGGGCTAATATGGCACAAAACCGCCGTGACGTTATAGGTATAATAAAACTTTTCGTCACCAAATTTCATATCAATGCCAACTTTTATACGAAAGTTTTAATATTAAAAGATATTTTCAAGATAGATAAGTATGGGAAGTCCAAAAATCAAAAATTTACTAGTTCTTTTAAAATAGAGAAATAATTTATAATAAAGGAAACCCCAGTTTTGAAAATTCAACAAATCCATAAAAATATGAAATAATCCTCAAAACAAAGATGAATGAAAATCCAATAAATTGAAACTTATTTGAGGCTATCAGCGCAGAAGTGGTGTAACCCACAATTTAATTTTGTTACGGTTCTGGTGTAAGATATGTTCTCTGCACTGTTCTTTACAGTGCAATAGTCGAGTAAACCAACTCTTTGTATTCAAAACAGATGGCGCTAGAAACATTGTTTTTGCACGGGCCGCTACAACCAAGTACTATAGTGCAAGAGTAGTGTAAACTCCTCATTATCTCATAAAAAATAGTCTGGAGTTACACCACTTCTGCGTTGATAGCCTCATATCAAAATTATATATGTAAGTACCCATTTAAAAAATTAAACAAGTCATCAGATTCTGAGGCGATCGGAATTCTTAAAGGTTAATCTATGAACAAAATTTGTATGTGTTACATACATCAGCAAAAACGGATAATACCCCATCTACTATGGTGGTGTGGGTAGATATTTTTTCTTATTTTTTTAGCAACACTTTAAACCCCGCAAAACCATGCAAATTTGAACCATGAATTTCAAAGATTAAAATAAAATTGATATTATTTTGAAATTCAGCTTTTTATTGTTAAGACAAAATTTTGGATTTGAATAAAAAAAATTTTAAAGTAATCCACAGGGTAATAAAAAATTAAATTGGTTAACGTTTCTGAAATCATTTCGTGTTTAGGAGGATTGACTGACTGAACCTCCGATCCTGGTGTTTGGGCTCCCAACACACCTCTAGGCCGGTGAGCCGTAACACGGCGTAATACGGATGAGCTTCAGTAACTAGTTGTCATCAGTTTTTACCTACTTCCACAGACACTTGGTCAAAGACCAAAAGTCGTTAGTTGCTTGGGAATTTGAAACAGAGGAATCGCTTCTTGCTATCGCCAAGTGGATAACAGACGGAGAGCTCTGAGCCTCTGTGAAAAGCCCCGTTACCCCCGTTTTACTACGCATATTAAAGTAAATAAATAATACAAATATATTATAAAAATTTAATTACGTACAAATTAGATAATCCGCTCTCAAAATTTTGTATGACGTACTATGTAATAATAATGGTATAAAAAGCATACCCCGAAATGCACAGTATGGTGTGAAATAATATCAGAAAGAATCAAACAACGAATAAGTTGTGAATAGCAATACAGGACAAAGAGTTTACATATTTTGAGATTGTGCTTCCAAAACCAAAAAGCCACATATTGCCTACCTATGGCTTTCCTGCGTAAAATTATAAAGTACTATCACGTATTTCTAGCTCTTACTGAAGACCGTGTTGCCGGATATAAATATCATTTTTTAGGCCACATCTATTATTATAAATATTGAGGGCACTGCGATCAGAAAGAAAATTTTTTTAGATATGCTCTGGAAGCAAACCATTAAAAAATGATATTTTTGAAACATAGTGTGAACAAATTTCTAAACTATAACTCGTGCAAAAAATTGGAAAGGAAGGATCCGAGATTGCGTAAAAGATCCCAAATTTAATGTCGGATTAAATGATTAAAGGCACAAATGGGGCCATAAATAACGATATACAATATGTAGCGACGCACTGTACAACAAATTAATATGGCGGTATCCAGAAGAGTGACAAAATTTTAAAAAAACAATACTTTTTGATTTGTTTTTAAATAAACTTTTGTCCTTGAGGTGACCGGTTCAACTTTTATTTTTCAATCCAACCTGGTAATAATCATAGAAATTGTTTTAAATAGACTTTAAATACTTTAAGTTAAACGAAAACAAACATATTACTATTTTTAGTTTAAAATTGTTAATAGGAGCTAATTCTTCAAAAATTGCTGCCTTAAATGTAATTCATTACAATCCTCAATATGTTTAAACCCCTCAACTTGCTTTCTCCAAAATGTTGATTTTTCTAAAAACTAACTCTATCTCGTCATTAAAAGGAGTGGAAAGACATCAAAGGTTGCACCCGTAACTCTTTTTGTTTACTTTCTTTTCCACATGCTGCTTCATTGAACCATTAACACTCTGTGGAAAAGTGTAATTTAGCATTAACTATTTGTTTCTTTTTCTGGTTAAATAATGATAATTTGCTGAAATTGTTTGATTGAACGTAATTTGATATGAAACATTTACTGTGGTTTTAACACAAAATTTTCAAACAGAAATTGGAATATTAAAATTTTGCCAAATTATTGTTAAACCATTGACGATGACGGTTGCACTTTCATGCTCCTCATGCTTTCAGGTCAATTTGGGAGAAAAATATGGAATATTATAGTTTTCTAAAATATGGACGAAATGCAATGAAATTAATCCCACACTATATTTATGCATTTTCCTCCATTTAACTGTAGAAAAGTTAATGGGTTCAGGATATACATGTGTGAGTGTTTTAGTGTGTCCGTGCCTTTGTGTGATTATTTAGTGTGATAAAACACAGTGTTTAGTTGTAAGTTTGTGTGTGTATAGTGTATATTTTATGTATGATTGTGTACACCTAGAGAAAAAAAATGTTTTGATATAATAGTGGAATAATCATTCAGTATGGTTGCAAAAAATTCAAAAAATGTATGGTAAAACCACCCATTAAGCAGTTTTTATCCAAAATTTTATTCATTCAGAGTTTTAATTGTCTTCAACCATGTAAATTTTCATTGTAACTATTTGCGCATTTAATATTTTATAAAAACATTTTGCTCTTTTTATTTTTTTTGTAAACAACAACATGTTCTGATTGTACAAGCAACCATACAATAATTTGTTGTAAACATATAAACCATAAAAATAATTAGCTTTAATCCCAGTAAAAATTTCGACTATTTTTTAAAATGAATAGCTTCTTTCACTCATTACTTAGTAGCTTTCTTCTATATAACTACTATAATTACTTCTTTAACTACTTATTTTTCAGATGTATGCAGGTGATAAATAATGACACAATAAAATGTGTTCATTTTGTGACATCTTTTGTAAAATTCATTTGTTCTTTCATTAGAATTAGAAGTTGTAGTTAGAATTGGAAGTAGTAGTATTACTTTTTCCTGATTACTTAACACATTATTTTGTAGGCGAAGTTTTAACTCGGATATGTATGAAAATAATTTTTTTTAAATAGTTTAGTTTTCCGGGGCCATTAACAGAAAAAAATCGCTCCAATTTCTTGTTCAATTAAACCATTAATCACAAATAAAACCAGTTTCAATTAAAAATGTAATCAAGCGAATTAAAACTTTACTTATTTTAACGAAATAACTGCAGAAAATGTATAAATATCAAAAAATTATCAAAATAATTTTAGCTTATCCCATCAACAATAAATTTCAGTGTTTTTATCAAATAATAAAAATTGGGAATTAAGCACGAATAACAAAATCATTTAAATTAAATTTTGTATTCCCACGAAAATTATTTTGATAATAAGCCGGCAGGTGCACGGCCTAAAAAAACTGACTGGTAATCCGCTTTTTAAATAAAGCGAGTTGTTTTTGTTTTTATTTTGTTTTTTCTTAACCTACTTACAACTACAATTAATGTTTGAAGTATTCCAATCTATTGTAGCGGGGAATGTAAGGAGAGATAAACTCACTGTTTATTGTTGATGATTTCGTTTAAACTTTGATATTGTTACAAATAGAACTGTTGCGGTAATTCTTATACGCTTTACAGTTTTATTTGGTTTAATATCTTTAGTTTTTCTAAAATCTTTATGGATGAAGTTTCCTGATGATCTGGCCTAAGCAACCAGTGAAATGCGCATAGGAATAGCTTATCCCATCAACAAAAAATTTCAGTGTTTTTATCAAATAATAAAAATTGGGAATTAAGCACGAATAACAATATCATTTAAATATCAAACAATATTAAATTGCTGCCATTAACTTGTTTACTAGTGCAAATTTAGTTAATTTTTTAATTTATATCAAAAATTCTTTCATTGAAATCCATTTTAATTTTTTTCTGTGTATGGAAACATATTTTTTCACTGTGTGTGTGTGTGCGTGCGTGTGTATAAAACAACTGAAAATGATTGGGTTTAGAAATTATGTATTCATGTACAATGTATGCATAATTGTGGCTATGAACAACATAAATGAATTTAACAATGAATTTAAATTATATTCTATTATACATACAATTGGACAGAAACGACCAACAATTATTGGCCGCAAGTTTAAATGAAGAATGAATAATGGCGGAAATAGCGAGTGTTTGGCTGACAAAAAAAAAATTAAATGTCTGTCTAATTGCAAATTAAAAAAAAGTTTTTTTTTAGTGATTGCAGGATGTTTGGCGAATTTAAGCGTTTATTGTGATACATTGGTACAATATAAATTTATTCATAGCTGGTGCATACCAATACTATTAGAAGCTACGAACATTTAGTAATACAAAATATGTATTTCACACCAAAGGACCTGCTTTTTGGTGTTAGGTACATGTTTCCTACCATCACCTAATGCGCCCCATACACTTTTCAATTCAATTTTCAACTGAGTCTTTCAACTGAGTCTTTCAACTAAATTGATGCTTGGCCATACACTTCATCAACTGAATTGAAAGATTTTAAATTTATTTTAAAATTTAATGAAATAAAAGTAATTTTTTAAAAAAATTAAGTTTATTTTTGCAAAAGAAAACTACAAACATTAATGTTGACAGCTGATCACGAGACTCGAGCACACACAGTACAATCGAATTGAAAGACTTAGTAGTCAACTTGAAAAAAAAAACTCTTGAGTTTTTTTCAACCCACTCGACAACCGTCAAACTAATCAATTGACAAAGCCATACACGCTTTGATTTGGACAACAACCGACTCAGTTGACAAATGAATTGAATCGTGTATGGGCTGCTTAAGACCTTTTACAGCAGCTCATAAAATATGAGCCTTTCTTCTTAGGTTGTTGTAGAGGATTTATTTTTTCTCGCCTGTCGCTTAAAAATTTCAGCAAAGCAAAGTTGTCTTTTAATGCTTACTGTGCTTGCAAGTTGTCAGTACTGGAATGGTTTTACACTAGTTAAACCCATTTTTACGAATGGATGCTGCATTTGCTGTGAGGCAATAAGTCTGGCAAGTCAAAGGATCCTTCTGTCTAAGGCTCAGAGTTGAGCTTCGGTCGGCATGGCAGGGGCCAGAAGAAGTACTTCACAAGCGGCTTTAAATTTTAATCAACAAATTCTGTCAATTGAGCAATATGCCATGGGAACAGCAGACTAAAGTCTTCTTAGACTTCGAGAACTGGGCCTGATAGGGAATTTCACGATAGGTCGCTTACGGATCTTGAACGAGTTTGGCATTATAACATTTATAACTGTGTCTAAAAACCATTCTAGTGCTACATTATTGAGTAATGGGGCACTGCCTAGAACATTAAAAACCCAGAGACGCCCAAATTAACTGCTTAAAATAATCCCAGCGGCCCCCTGGTATGTTCAAAACTCACATGTTTATAAGGATCGATCTCAGTGTACCACTGGTAAAATCTATGATCACGAGATAGTTGGCAAATTATTTTTTCAGTGTTGTAAAGCATTTATTAGAGTTAAGACAACACTGAAAAAATTGTTTGGATTCGTTTAGTATCGACTGAAATAATTAAATTTATAATTGCTTTCGAATCGGAAAAGTATTTGATCACGACTGCCAGAATAGCCTTCAGAGTTCGTGCAATTAGAAGAAACCGTGATTAAGAAAATTTTCGTCCGGCACGGGCGGATATAAAATTATTGTTAGTTTATTTATAATATATATTTATATAAGATTCAATAAATAAATACTCTGGCCTACAAATTTGGAAGAAAAAATTGACTGCAGAAACAAAGCATGTTTTTTAACTAATCTGGGTGCGCTGAATCTGGAGATATCATGTCTTGTTAATTTTTTATCGCATGCTGGCAATACTGTAAAACATTCAATACCGACACTACAATTTCATATTTATTAATTTGTTAAAAGCCCACATTCAATTTAAATCTTCATAACAGTAGCGTAAAGGCATGTCAGGGAGATCGTAGGTTACTGATTCAAACTATTTTTGGTTTGTGTGTTGTGAATATTTGGTTGGAAAAAAGGAAATCGATAATTCCATGTTTAAACGAATGAGAGTTGGACACGATCCCTTTCGATTTCACTGAAAAGAACATATATGAACGAAAAAAAAAAATCAAGATTTATGTCATATTCAAACTGTCTTAATTTCGCCGAATCAACCGAATGTGTTGAGTTTGTTTCTTCAATATCTCAAAACTATGACGTAAAAGAAAAAAAACCAATTACAGATTCAATTTCAGCCTACCAAATTACCATGGGAAAGATATTTGGTTGCTACTGTCCAAAACCTTGTTGGCTAGTAAAGGTTCCTTCAAATATGCTAAATTCCCATTTCATACTATTGAGAAACTGAAATTTATTGTTGATGGGATAAGCTATTCCTTTGCTCATTTCACTGGTTGCTTAGGCCAGATCGTCAGGAAACTTCATTCAAAGATTTTAGCAAAACCAAAGAGTGATATTGTGAAAAAAATTACGAAAATACATACAAACAAGGTTCTGTGGGCACTCCATAACGGAAGGATTTTTCTATGCGTTTAAGCCTTGTCTTTTCGTTTTGAACTTAAGTTTAAGGTCCAAAACTTCTCAAGAATTACGATTTGTACGTTCTAGGCAAAATAGACATGGACACACACAGTCCGCTATCCAGGTAGACAGACATGCTTAGATCGGTTCAAATAGTGATTCTGAGTTGGTTGTTACACTAAAGGATTTGTAAAATTATGTGTCAGTAAAAGTGAAATTAATCCATGATTTAAGTCTTAGATCTAGATAAAATATTATTATGTATCTTAAATAAAACAGACAATCTTTTAAAATAATTTATAGAAGCGAGAAATAGTCTTTAATATCAGACCAAAATTTTTTTTAAATGTTTGTTATCTTCCAATGATTTTTTTTTATTTTTACAACTAAATGTTGCCCTTTTTCGTTTATTTATTATTTGTTTTTTTTTTTTTTTTAAATATTTCTTTAATTTATGTTGAGTTTAAACAAAACAAAAACATTATAAAGTTTTTAACATTTTTGTTGCTCACTTTTAGATGTTTTCCCCTGCTCTTTTGTTTGTAGTTGTACGTTATTGTAATTCTTTTTTTTTCATGGAAAAACTTTTCACATCAAGAATTTAGAAAATATCAAATTATACTTCTGTGTTCAACCACTGGTTGTAGCTCTGTTGTTGTTTTTGCTGTTGTTTATGTGAGCCTTTAGTAGATGTGGAAAATAAGTGGAAACAAAAGAGTGAGCTATATTCGGTAATGTTGAGTATATCATAATCTGCTCATTAAAAACTAAAGAAATTGGGTAACGTACGATATGAAGCCGAGAGATTTTAAACGAGCCTTAATTTCTAAAGTGCTCCTTAAATGCAATGAATGCAAATCATTTTTGGAAAAAATTTGTGTAACTAGCGCTGAAAAGTAGACCACTTTCAACAAACCAAATTGTTATAAATTATATTTAGTTCTGGCCAACCAGTCGAATTAACAGTCAAATAGCCATATCGCTAAAGTTATGCTCTGTATTGGTTGAGATTATAAGGGAACCACCGCTTATGAGCTGCTGAAATAAAGAAGACCGGACGGTTACCAGAAACCTGTAACTGATTCGTTTAAAGTAGGCTTTTGGTTGGATATTCGAACACACTCCGAGAAAAAACATTTTTTTTAATTGGCTCTATTGTCGTTATCGACATTTTTTTCTTCTCATCATTTAAGAAGTTTTCCAATAGGACTTTACAACTTTTTTGTATCGTATGATGTGTGGGTTGTGGCACTGTCCTGTTGAAATCACATGTCGTCCATGTTTTCCGATTCGGGCCAAAAATAATCGGTAATTATGGCGCGATAACGATCGCCATTCACAGTAACGTGACGATCGTTATTCTCGACAAAAAAATATGGCCCAAGGACGCCGCCGCACCAAACAGATTTTTTGTGGTTGCAGTGGTGGTTCATGAAGCGCATGTGGATAATCAACGAACCAATAACGCATATTTTGTTATTGACGAGCCCATGGAGTCAAAAATTAGATTCGTCACTAAAGATGATTTTGCGATGATATTCATTATCTTCTCCAGAGCCCAAAGAGCATAAAGCTAATATGAGGCAGAATCCAATCAAAATGCTAAATGAATGCTTGAAAATTCGGACGCAAAAATTGACTAAGTATACATAAAACATCACTTTCAATGCATCTGCTCAAGTCTCTTGAAATTACATACAAAAGGGCTTTCTAGATTTAATTGTAAATTAAGCTATTAAGGCCTAAAGTCTTATTGTAATTTAAAACAAAATTATTTTAATATTACAAATGAATGATAATAATAATAATAATAAAAATAAACATCTAGGGGAGATGTTCCTGGTATTAGTGCTGCACAGCGGAGATCGCAAACCATCCAGCGATGGCAAACCAGATGGAGCACAGAACCCACCGGCAGATGGATGGCAATATAGAAAGGTGGACGCAGAGGGAATCTGGGGAGGTAAACTACTTTCTGACCCAGTTTCTTTCTGGTCATGGATACTTTCAAAAGTATTTGTACCGCATGGGCAAGACGGGTGACCCAGCTTGTATCTATTGCGGCGAGGCGAACGATGATGCGCAACACACGTTCTTCAACTGTACCAGATGGGCCGCGGAAGGAAACGCACTGAGGGAGCAAATCGGCGAGTTCAATCCTGATAATATAGCTGGAAAAAATGCTTGAATGTGGAAACAAATGGAATGCAGTAGGACGCTATGTCGAAAATGTGTTACGCACGAAGAAAAAAAACCTCGATATCTACCTTGAGGCAACGCGAGTCCCAACGAATGGAAAATGAGCAGCATGATCACGCTGGCTATGAACATGATGGACCCAGTCGTGGGTAAATAGAGTAGTCCTTCTAGGGACGAAGTCAATATAAATTTATTAGATCGATAAACTGTCCGTTAACGATTTTGGGATTCTCAATTCATCGACAAGAAACATTGGCAACACCTCTCAAAATACATGTAAAAGTTGAGAGTCAGCTGATTGAATTTATCTGTATGGCAAATAAAAGAAAATAAAAAATTGCCAGATGAGTTTTGGCAGGCTTTGCGACAAATAAGAAGCAAATGAGAAACCCAAATTTTCTTTGATGAGCAGTTTTTCGTTTGGAAAAAAATTAATCGCATAATGAGAAAACGGCCATAAGAGAACTAGAAATAATTTTAAGCTACAAAAGTCAGCAAGTTTTCAAAAGGCGGAAACAACATTAGGAGCTAAATATTTAATAGTGTTACACACTTAATGAGATATTTAATATACCATAATTCACTTTACGCAGCTGTTGAGGGTATAGAAAAGAGAAAGTGAGTAAGTGGAATTAAAAAAAATCAACAGAAAGAAATAAAAACATCTTTTATTTTTAATTTTTAATGCTATGATGTCATCATAATAAACATGACTCTCTGGCCAGTCATACAACCACTACCAGCATTTGGGATCTTAGATTCTAGCGCCGTGTTTGTTGCTTAAAGAGTTGACTATAATAGTAGTGGTAGACTTCTAGTGGCATAATAAAAGGTTAAAAACAAATGTTAGAAATAAAAAAAATGCTAGTAAAAGATGTATGTACAATCATACACTAACACAAGCATAGTGGTTGTACCATTTATATAGACATTAGATTTGTTTCTTTGAGTTGCACTAGAAATAAAAATAAAATGTAATGACCATCGCAAACAAACAGCAAAATAACTTTGTCCTTTTCTGTTGCCTGTTTTTTCCTTTACTTTCAAATAACAAACAAACATAAACGAATACACACGTACACTCACACAAACATATGTATATGATATTGCTAATGCTTTTGCTGCTTATTATTTCCTTTAGTTAATTGTTGCTGTTGCTGTTATTATTGTTGTTGCTTGCTCGTTTTCTTTTTTTCCTATGTTTGTGCCAGCAATTAAAATCAACAATAATTTTAATTGCTTTCAGCTCACCCAGCAAATGTGTCAACAAAAATGAATAAAAATAAAATTTATGTTACAACAACAAAGTTCTTCATTGAATCAACGTACAATTGTGTGTAACTTAATGTGTATGTGCTTAAAGACATACATTTATCAAAAACACAAGCATATAAACATACACGAAAAAAGAAATTCATCTTCTCGACGCCCTTTCAAAAGGAAGTGAAGTTAAGAAAGATGAAGTATTTGTAAGAAAAAAAGGAAAATATTTGTTGTTTTAAGCAACACAAAAAATATAGTTTATAATAATCAAAAATAATTTACAACCTAAAACATAATTGACGATCTGGGTCCTGTTTCTCAAAACTAGAAGTTACAAATCTACAAGTAAAATACATTTTAAACAAAAATTGTAAAATTGTTGCTTTTTTAAAAGTATTTTACTTGTAGATTAATTTTCATTAGATTATTTTTACTGAAGGAAGGAATTTCACAACTTGGAGTTTTAATAAAATATATTGGTAATACAAATTTTCATATTATTCGAATGTGTATTCTAAGTCAAATTACAATCCTCAAAAGATTTTATACTTTAATAGTCTAAATCCTTCAATATTTTCCAGGACTATTTTGTATGCACTATCAGACTTTTTGTTTTGTATATTTCTGTTACGAGGCTAACTTTAGCTATCCTTTGGCTAGCAATGAAGTAAATTGTAAAGAAAATGTATACAACTATTAGATACCAGCAGAATGTAATGCATTGTCTGGCCCACTACGGCCTTCGTCAGCATACAAAATATTCCTGGGAAATATTGAAGGATTAAGACTGGAAAATATTGAAGGAATAAAACTATTAAATTATAAAAGCTTTTGAAGATTGTAATTTGACTTAGAAAACACATTCGAATAATATGAAAAGAATTCTAAAGATGAGAATGTGGTTGTTCTCGAAACACGTTAATTCGACCTGAGTTCGAGCCCTGGTTCAGTCAAGAATTTAACATTATTAGTTAATTTTAATTTTGCATAACGATCTTGGTTTACACCCACACAAGATCAAGCTGTCTCAAGAATTAAAGCCGATGGACCATTTGACGGGTCGTACGTTCTCCGATTGGGCTCTGGAGATGATGCGTCAAGATGATGAATTGCATCGCAAAATAATCTTCATTCTTCGTCACGTTACTGTGAATAGCGATCGTTACCGCGCCATGATTAACGATTATTTTCGGCCCGAATTGGAAAACATGGACTTGGATGACATGTGGTTTTAACAGGACGCTGCCACAACGCCTCTAGCCTCTTGAGACCCAAACATTAACCGATTGGATTTTTACATTTCTTAAATATTTTTAACACCTTTTGGGGAGTAAATAAGAAAACTGTATATCTTTATTAAAAAAATTGATATGAAGTCCTAGGAATTAAGGGTGCACATATGTGTACCTCAGGTCTTAAAATATGAATAATTTCAACGAAAATCCTTAATTTCTTAAGATCTGAACTGAACCGATTGTGTTAAGGGTTTACTTATTATTTTTTTTTATATTACCAGGTGTAATTTAAATTTAAATTTCGATTTTTATTACTTTTTTATTTAAAGTGGTAGAAAAAGGAGGTAGGTGCACATATGTGTACTTCAGGTCTTACCGATTAGTTATTGAGGAAAAATATACAAACGGTATGGGGTTTTCAAACCGTCAAATTCAAATATAAAAAAAATGGCTTAAACTTGTAAGCCCTAATTGAAGCGCAGTAGCCTAAACCATATAATTAAAATTTTTCTTTTGGTCACATGATGTCGCTAGTCTTTAAAACTTGTAACAAGTTAAGGTACACATATGTGTACGCACGGTCTGAAGAGGCTAGACTGTTTTCTTTGAGGCTACTTCGAAAATTATTGAGACGCAGTAAATTGGATAACTGATTTTACTTTCAAAATTTATTAATCATCGAAGTAAGTGGTTTGACACGAACATTTCTACATGGGGTTAGCTTTGACATCTACACAATATCGACTTTATTATTGATATAATTTCACGACAAATTTATTTACTTCCGAAACTGATTCAACTCAGTTTGTATACTATTTACACGCAAAGAAGAACCATGGTTGTGGTAAACATATCCTAAGAGCGACATATTATAATAACATTCATGATTGTAGTTACCATTTGAAATGTTTGTAAGTAATATAATATGTTTTCAAAGATAACATTATTTAGTTGTTACAAAAATAATTATTTTCAGTCAGCAATACTCAAATTTATGATTGCGATAAACATTGATATTTTTACAGTAACTTTAATATATCTGATATTAAATATTAATTTGTGTTCGACAAAAATATATTGTTACAATAAACATAGTGCAGTTGCCTTAACCATGCCCAACCACAGTTTTTCTCTGCGTGTAGGCAGACCTTAAAAATTATTTTTTTAAAAGAGTGCTAAATTACTAAATATATAATCTAATATTTAAAGATTAAGAATTTGCTTGTCATATTAAGTAAAAAGTTTTAATTAATATATGAACATATAGAATTAACCCTTTGAGTCGGGAATTAACTAGAGCAAAGTAAAAAAATTATTTTATATCCGATATTAATAACTAGAGCCCAAAAACCCCAAAAATTTTATTTAAAATTTTCTCCGACAGCTCGAAGATCCTTTTTCAGGATGTACGCAATTGCGTACTAACAAACCCCAACGGTGCTCCTCTCAGTAATAGAGAAAAAATTTCTGTAAACAATGTAATTTTATTTATGGCACTATATTTAAAAAAAACGATAGAAAAAAATATAAAAAATCAGTCTTTAAAGATCAAAAAAAACAAATTTTAATACAAAGTTAATAAAATAAATAACAAATAAGAATAAGAGAATCACTCATATTCTCACCCTTACTTTGTGTAAAAGGTAACAAAGCAATTGCGGTCTTTTGTTAAACACAAGTGCACTTTGCATTTATTGCAATATATTCGTAATCTACCCATACATTTCGGATGTTTGGTAGCCTCTTTTGAAGTGTCGTGATTTAGTAAGTGACCTATTCCATCATACTGTACTTCGTGTAGCGGTCTCACTTTTCCTCTAACAAACTTACTTGTAGTTGGTGCATTACTTTCGGAAGAATTCGATGGCCTTTCTCTTTTCCGATTCTGTAGCTGTTGGACTATTGTGAGACTTCGTCCAAGTACCTGCTTGAATTCCAACAAATGAATTATATCCTTCTGCGGTACATTATTCAAAGCACAATCCTTTTTATATTCTATCCAGCTGGCACAAACTGCAACATCGACAAAATGAAAGATAACACGCAATGTCCACTTTTTCGACTTTATAAATATTCTATAATAAGACATTAGTTGATCCAATAGGTCGAACCCTCCCATTCCATTATAGGCTGAGACAATGTTGGGTTGTTTTATATCGACATATTGTCTTGATTTCTTATCAAATCGTCGGACAGATTGTTCTTCATTTACTCCAATAAAGTTGCTCGCCATATGAACAGCCTGTCCGTCCATTTTATAAGTACTATTTTTCCATCACGACTTACTATCTCATCAGAGCATCCTCGTCCTTTTTTCTTTAATACTGCATTTGAAACAAATGGCGGATTGTTGAATCTGTTGATCCTTATAGGGCATGCTGCGTTCATATAATTCAGAAAATTCAAAGTCTGAGTCCATTGCGTTAAGCAAATCATGAATACCCCGCTGAGAAAGTCCTTTTTTGCAAGCCATTTCATATATGTATCTAATTAAAATAAAAGTTTTCTATTGCAATTTTAATGCCAAACTGATTTTAATAGGAGTTTGACCTAACTAGCTAGTCCGATCTCATGAAATATTTGTTCAGACTGCTTATTTTCACGTGTATAGTCCGGTGTTCTCAATACAATTTGTAGTTTCTAACCGTTTCTATGTTTTTTTTGGTTCTCTCTTATTTTTATGACGGTTAAAATAAAACACAAGACATAACTAAAACGCAACAGCAATGCAATTTGATGTTATTATGATACAACACGCTCTTCTGTTTGTACACAAATGAGTTCATGTACACATTTGCGTACACAATACCACAGTACGTTTGTACACAATTGCGTACATTCTTTTATTTAGCTGTATTTTTATGCAAATTAAACGTTTTAAGTCAAAACATACAATATTATTTATGTCTGTAACAGTTCTCATCTGAAAAAATATATTTCCAATAGCATCGGATATGTCTAGACCAAGTAAAAAGGTTTTTAATATGCATCCATGACACCAGTTTTCTATATGACGTAAGCTGTATCAGAAATTTATAAAAAAAATCATTTAAAACATTTATGTTTCTATGGAACGTGAGAGAAACTTGGTGAGAACACTTCAGAGAATATGTTCCCAATCAAAAACTCTTTAATATTTTAAAACGTTCAATTCCACTCATGATACAAAGTGATGTACGCATTTGTGTACACGCCGACTCAAAGGGTTAATTTAAATTCCCTTAACTTGTATTCGGTTCTATTAAATACTTAAAATAGTTTGAGTTAAAGGATAAAGATTTGTTAAATTCTGTACGCCCACAATAAAATTATGCAAATTGTTTATGACCATCATCTGATAAAGCCATCTACATTTACGCACATGTGATAAAGTATTAAACAAATAATGTTAATAAACCTTAAGTCCTATAATTTGGAAAATTAACAAAAAAAAAACTTATTAAAGTTTACGCTTACAAAAACGACAACATGTTCTATGGCAAAAAAAAAGGAAGGATGTAACAACTTTACGGCAGTTTTAGTAATTACATACTTTCTTCCTGTTTTATTATGCTTAAATATTTTATTGTATAATAAATTATTTTGGGACATTTTATTTAGTTTAGTTTTCTTTTCACAAATTTTTTTTTTTAAATCATAAAAAAAACAAACAAGTCATTATTTAAAACAGGTTTTTTGAATTCATTTCTTATTATGTATTTGCTTTTACCCTAAAAGTTTTCTTTCTTTATTTGGTTTTCTTGTTTATTTAAATCAGTATCACTGGCTCCCACAACCTTAGGGTATGCTTCACTTTTTTGTATACCACCAATAAATGTTGTAAAGTGTACCTTTTTTCATCTTTGCCAAATTTGCTGCAAGTGATTGTTGCAAAAATTGTTTACAGTTTATATTTAATTATACACCCAAAATTAGTCGCACAAAAACACAATGAAGAATATAAATGCCGGGCAAAAAGTAAGCAATTTATTGGGAAAGCAAAATGCAGTTAGAGAAATTTGTAAAATTAGATCAGCTTTAATTAAATTTAAGTGCCAATTGAAGTTCAGTACGAAAATTTGTTTTTTAATAATTGAAAATCATTTATTACCGATTGCTGTTGTTAGAGGGATAGTAGCAGTAACATTTTAAAATTAATTATTGGTTTACTTCATCGGTAGCTTGTGAAAGGTATTTTTAAGGGCACAAAAATAGTTCTAGTTATAATATAACTGCAATAAAAGTACGGTTTACTATGTTTCAACTTTATGATAAACCAATTTTTAATACAATACAAGTCAAAATATATAGATACAGCCGGACCGTACACCAGAGTACCAACAGAAAAATCTTCAAAATAGTGCCCTATTTGAGACCCATGGGAAATCAATATTTCACCAAAAAAAGGGGGTTATAAGCTTAAGATTTATATTAGAGAATTTTGTACCAAATATTATCTATTTAAAAATTTACTAGCTACTATCACTCTGATTACTATTATGACAAGACACACATACATAAAAGCTATTTTTAAGTTTCAGCATTAAAAGCTATTGTCGATAACGGTTTTTGTATGGAAGCCATTGGCAAATAAGGAACAATTTTAATAAAATTTGGTTAGATTATTTATGTTGCCACAACAAATTGTTGGACCAAATTAAACCAAAATACAAAAGTAAGACTTTATTGGCACAAAGAAAATTTGAAATCAATGCTTTATACAGCGGGATGGAAAATAGCGTAATTCACCTCCATAACAAAAAAAAAATAAATTTGCATTTTAACAAAGACTATTTAAAAGATCACAATTTTGGGATTATCTATAATTTCCATTGTTGAAAAAATATGCGTAAAAAATACCAATCCTAAAGGTATGCAATAGCATATTCGAAAGTAGAAAATTCCTTTTCCAAAACAACACCATACATTTTTTTTTTTTTAGCTTTTTAATGCAACTTAATTCAGACTAAATTTATCTTGTTTTAAATATTATTAATTATGCTCAAATAATTATATATATATTACAATAATTAGTATTGTGGCTATTTTATTGAATAATTTAATTTACATTTAATTATTTTTATGAAGCAAGTTGTGCTGAAAACAGAAAAATGTACTTTGGACTTCAAGAAGAATTTTTACCAAAAAGTATGAAAAACAGAAATAAGGAAAAACAAATTTTCGATCCACTAAGTAAAAAAAACCATTTGGTTTAAAGATTGATGTTTGAATGTTGACTGCCATCCGTCATCAACGGCGGCAATTGTTAGACGGCAAAGATTTCTGAAGAGAAAGTGTGATAACTATCGAAATCTGTCCGTGATCCCGTGGTCAGTCAGGAATAAAAAATTTTTAATAAATTTTAATTCGTTTCGTGTTGTTGTTTTTTTAAAGAAAAAATTAATGAAAATTAAATTTAATGAACTTTAGCCTGATTAAAATAAAAAAATATAAATTATTTTTTACATTAACAACATCAAAAGCTGTAGAAATATAGTTACTAATCTTTCTTTTGCGTTAACATTATAAGCCATTAAAAATTTTAAAGGTATGGCTTTGGAGATTAATTTATCGTTTCCTCACAAAACAGCTTTCTACACTCACACATTCATGCCAGATTATGACACACAAAAACCCAACAAACACGGAGGTTTGATTTCAAATTGAAAGTGATTTGAAATCAAACGTTTTCTCAAACGACAAACGTTTGATAATGATTTGAAAATCATTTGTAAATCATAGCGTTCTCAACAAAAAGGGGAAATTATTTTCAAATTGAAAAATGCCTTTATTTTCAACTTGCTTTCAAACGTAATTCTCAAATGTTTTTCAAATGTGGATTATAATAGAATGTGGAATATAAATAAAACTATTTAATTTTTTTAATTTAAATTTATTATTTATTTAAATAAACTTTGAGATAAACATTCGGTTCCATAGCAAAAAGATGAAATAGTGTTCTTTCCGTCTTCTAATTCTTGGAAAGACAAAATACTTGGCTCCCTTTTATTTTGAGGATTGTAGCACCGCGATCGTTCAACAATCTTTCTTCACTTTCCTGTTTTATTATTTTTCTTTTTTTTCGTATTTTTAAACATTGTAATTTCTCACAAATAATTTTTATTTTTCACTAGAAATAAACTGTTCACTTTATATTAAAATTTATTTTTAATAGTAAAACACATGTAACCACAAGGAAAAATAATTTAACTTTAATCGCCATTTTTAATGCTTACATTTATTTTTCGCTTTAGTACTGCCAAGTTTATTTTTGATTTGATTTTAACTTTGACAAACATTTGACTTCAAATTGAAAAAACATTTGATATCAAATGTTTATTTTCAAATCATTATCAATTTGAATTTAAATGTTAAATCAAACAATTGAAAAACGTTTGAGAATTGCGTTTGATGTCAAATGATAAAGTCATTTTATATCAAAGGTTTGACTTCGTGTTTGTTGGGAAGTGACACAATGCCATAACCTCAAAAATTAGATGTTTTCTCATATAAAAAAGGGCTGCTGAACACGTTACAACAGTGCCCCGGTAGACTAGCTGATAGTGGGCTTATCTTTAAGCGCCGGGTTTGCGGGTTCAATTCCCGCAAGAGACTCTGGTTTCATTCCTACACACAAGTGTAGAGCCTCGCGGGATCAACTAAGGGAATTAAAAAAAATTTTTTAATTATTAAAAAAAAAACTATTTCAATTCAAGCTGACTTTTCGTCAACAATGCCATAAAGCTTTGGAACTCGTTGCCCTCAAATATCAAACTAATTGTTGACAGACAGATATTCAAGAAAACTCTTATGGATTATGTTTCACAAAATTGCTAGCTTTCGTATTAGTTTTTGTTATTAATTTTTTCTATCAAAGTAATTTTTTGGGAATAAAAAATTTACAAGATTTTGTTAGTCGTGTTTAATTTCCAATTTTTATTATTGATACAAACACTGGTTGCTTAGGCCAGATCGTCAGGAAACTTCATCCTTAGATTTTAGAAAAGCTAAAGAAAAGGCAAGTGCACGGCTTAAAAACACTATACTCTGGCATCATGCTTTATTTTTGCGAGAGCAATAAGGCAAGTTGTTTTTATTTTCATTTCGTTTTTTCTTAACCTACTTACAACTACAATTAATATTGGAAGAATATCAACCAATTGTAGTTGGGAATGTAAGAAAAGATAAGCTCACTGTTTATTGTTGTTGTTTTTGTTAAAACTTTGATATAGTTACAAGTAAGACTTTTGTTTATAGATAAATCTTATTCGCTTAACAGTTTTACTCGTTTAATATCATAAGCTTTTTTAAAATATTTGGATGAAGTTTCCTGACGATCTGGCCTAAGCAACCAGTTAAATGCCCATAGGTATAGCTTATCCACCCCTTCAACCATAAATTTCAGTGTTTTTATCAATAATAAAAATTGGGATTCAAGCACGACTAACAAAATCCTGTACTTTTTTTTTTCTTTTTTTAACAACTGTTTAGTCAAATATTATAATTGCCAATTTATTAGTATGTAAAATTTATTTTTGCCCTAATTTTTATTTTCTTTTGGTTTTATTACTGATTGTTTTATTTAAAACTTGATTTTTTTATTATTGTTATTATTATCCTTTTCCTCTTTCATCTGATAACTATACTGTGTTTATCGGACAAAATCACTGAGTTATACATGTTCAGTCCTTCCGAACCATTTTTATCGATATCGAAAGTTCTGCAGCCAAAAAAAAACCAACGATATTTGTCGTTACTATTTCTTAAAGAAAATACACTCACTTTAAATACAGACAAACAAAGTCGTTAAAGTAACCGAGATTTTTTGTTTCTTAACGATATCTTTAGTTTAATTAAAAAAATTGCAGAATTGCTGTACTGTTGTAGTTTAATTCAGGTTCCGCTCTGGTTCAGTTCCAATTTAGTTCTAGTTTAGTTCTAGTTAAAATCAAGCTAAGTCCTATATATTTTTGCATTTTCCAAATAATTGTACTAGAGCAGGAAATTGGATGTCATTAAAGTAGTTAAGAAATATTTACAACTTGTTAAAGCATATTTGATAAAATGCTTTTAAATGCTTTCTGAAACTAACGACAGCAGATTAATTAGATCTTTCTCTTTCTCCCACCATTTAAATAAAAAATCATAATTTCAAGTTTTTTTAATTTCATTTAGAAATAAATTGTTTCATTTTTGCAAGTGTTTCTGTATAAGTTTTTTTTTACTTTTCTGGGAATTCACTATGTGTGGCATATGACAGCAAGGAAAATTTGTGTTGTGTTTTTGTTTTGCCAAATGCTCTGTTTCCTGTGTCAGAGGAGTTTGAGATTGTAGAAAGTTTTAAAATTTTTTATTTAAATGTAAGAAACATGCGATTTTAATTTGTTTAGTTTATTTATTTTTTTATTTTTAAATGTTGTTCTTTTTGAGACCTCGGGGGCGTAGACGCAATATTGTAGTTGTACGTTTTGTAGGTGTAAGGCACAGATTATTTATTAACGTTGTTGTTTTTGAACGTCGTTTTTTTCACTTGCGATTGCTTTAATTTTACACTGTTCCTGTTTAATTGAATTTATTTTTTTTTTTGTGTTTTGAAAAAGAAGGTGTTAACAAGTTGAAAAATGACTTAAGTTTAAAGTTGTTTTGAAAAGGAATAAAATTGCTGCCGTAACACGAAAATGTCGTAATTATGAGATGTTTGTTTAAGAGGTGGTGCAAATAAAACTCACAAGTTTTAAAAATCAGTTTTTACAAACAAAAACCGGGTTTTGCTTACATAAAATTTTTCAATTAAGCAAAAAAAAAAAATCATAATTGCAGCCTAAATTATTCCGAAACCATTGAGTATATACAATAGTTTTATTGGCAAGGCTTGAAGACAACTTTATTATGAAAAAAAATTGATTAGCGAGTATGTACTTAGATCTGGTAAAATAGGTGGTCTATTTAAAAATCGCAAATTTTAAGAAAAAATTGAAAAAAAAGGTATTCATAGAATCTTAATAGTCGACTGTTTCTGTAGTTAAGGGACCATAGGCTATATTAGGCCCCACTGGCAACCACAATTAAGCACATCTAACGTGGGTCCAGTAATGCCCGAAATCGTTTTAAATTAAAGTCACTCATAACAATGGTTAATAAATCTGTGGCAAAAAGCTATAAAGTTTTAGTCGACTTAATCAAAGTTTAAGATGTTCGTTCACCTAGCGAAAAAACATTTTTTAATATGGTCACCTCCAACAAAGGTATCTTTAAAGAAAAATTTAACCATATTATTATCACCGACAACCATATTATATTTAAAATAGTCCTTTATCAAGCAGCCACAATTATATTATGGTTGCCTCCGAACAATAACTTACTTATGCTTAACACTGAAAATAGCATTGTTGGTTTTCAACCATAGCATGTTTCTGTTGGAAAAGATAAATATACTATTGTTAATGTAAAAACAAATTATTATCATATTTAAACATAACATGTTAAGAGACATCCATAATATGTTTGTGGCTTCTTGATATAGGACTAATTTTACCATAGTATAATTGTTGGTTACAATAATATGGTTAAATCAAACTGATAGGCTTAAAATTAAATTAAAATAGTTTTGTTAGAGATGACCATGTTTAAACATATATGTTTTCTCTACGTGTTGGCACATTTGCAATCTCCATATTCAAAAGTGGCCCATGGTGATAATTTTCAATTATATTGTTTGCGTTTTTTTAGGAAACTTAAGTTAATTTGCGATCTGTGACACTAGAAATATTTGGAAGTAAAAACTTAATTCCTCTAAGCGCCAATTTCACCAGTATGCATTGGCCAGGCATTTTTAATTTATATATAATAACACATAAAAGCCCAAGACTTAACGCTAACTGCAAAGAACAACCAAATGCCTATTTTGTTAATAGTGATTTTTTAAAATTTGTTCAATAATTCTTTCTAAATTTGCCCGATTTGTATTGCTGGTTTTATTTAATATTAAACGGTTAGCTGTTTCCGAATTCTTCTCTTTTAGTCCAGCAGTTTTTGCATACGTTCAAGGGTTTTTCAAAAAGATATAAACTTCTTCTTTAGTTGTTCAAATAAGATCTTAAGCAAGATCATTAATTATTTTTTGGTTTTTTGAATGCAATGCTTCTATTTTTCATAATTGTTTTTCATTTAAAACTGTTCTCTGAATTAAATTTTGTTTAATTTTTAAATATAAAGGGGTGTTCTGAAAACCGAAAACTCAAAACCAAGGCCCATCTATCAGGTCTGCTTACTTGTACAAAAACAAAATACGATTCTTTTTAGTTGTCAAAAATTTACTACCACATATACAAAGCAAAAGGAAAAAACGTGTACGTGTGGCATACCATAAACGTATACATGCACATGTAAGCAAAATGTAAACAACTTTTGACAACTAAAAAGAACATAAACAATGATCATCAGGCTTCTTGCACAGACCTTTTCAATGGGCCTTGCTCAAAACGCTACAATTTTAAACATCGTTTTTGAATAACATTTCTGTAATAAAAGAATTTTATGTCAAATATTATATAAAAAGTTCTCTATCAAACGGAATTTTATAACAAAAATTATAAAAATTAGATTAAAAGTGTATTAAAAGAACTTCCAACTTCTTGCGTTTTCGTTTTCCAGAACACCCCTGATAGAAAAACCTTTAACAAAATTTTGTTGATGTAGTTTTGACTTCTCAATGAAGTATGTATAAATATATGCTATAGTTATTTGACAAGCAAAATATAAGTAAAATTTGTGTATCAACATTTTTTTTAACGATATTTAGTGGAGGGCAATTCAAATTAATTGAAATTTGTTGAACTGCTAAAAAGAAAACCACAACAAGAACAGTAAGTTCAGTTTTAGTAAAGCTCCAATTCTGTTATAGTTTTGTTCTAATTCTGTTTTGGTTCTGTTTTAGTTCTGCTCTAGTTCTAGTTCTGTTCTAGTTCTGTTCTAGTTCTGTTTTAGTTCTGTTCTAGTGCTGTTCTAGTTCTAGTTCTAGTTCTGTTCTAGTTCTGTTCTAGTTCTATTCTAGTGCTGTTCTAGTTCTGTTCTATTTTTGTTCTAGTTCTGTTCTAGTTCTGTTCTAGTTCTGTTTTAGTTCTGTTCTAGTTCTGTTCTAGTTCTGTTCCAGTTCTGTTCTAGTTCTGTTCTAGCTCTGTTCTTGTTCTGTTCTAGTTCTGTTCTAGTTCTGTTCTAGTTCTGTTCAAGTTCTGTTCTAGTTCTGTTCTAGTTCTGTTCTAGTTCTGTTCTAGTTCTGTTCTAGTTCTGTTCTTGTTCTGTTCTGGTTCTGTTCTGGTCTTTTTGTATTATAGTTTTGTACTAGATCTGTTGCTAAATTTTTAAGGTGCTCTTTTTGTTATTTTCTTGTTTATCGGTTCTTTAAAAAAGAAATTAAATTATTAAACATTTCTTTTTCCTTAATGATCATGCGAGCATATATCAATTTATTTTATGTTTGAGAAAAGGTATAGAAGTCTCCTATTAATGTCCTTAACAAAACTTTTCCATCAGTTAAAGTAATAATTTTACATTTATTGTTTGTACACATTGTTTAACTTGTAACTGTGAAAAAAGAAAATTATCATTAAAAATATGTGTCTGTGTTTTTAAATAAACAAACACCCTTTCATGTTCATGAACATACACTGGCAGTTGCAATGACATGTGCTCGTAAAATGATGTGTAGGACTGAATCTGTGTAGTCTCATCTGCTTTATGAAAAATTATATGAGAAGGGTAAATAATGAATTAGCAGAAAGAATGTGATTAAATACAACACAGATTTAAGGTTATAAAATTACGTAAATGCAAAACATGTACACAGACAAATAAATGAGCATGATTTACATATGCTTATCGCCAGGTATAAATGAGATGGTACAATAAATTGTACTTTTTAAAGTATATTTTACAAGAATAACAAAAGGTAAATTCAAGTCTTTGACTTGAACAGTTTAAAGTTAAATACAAATGTTTAATTAGATACTAAGAGCTTTATAAAAACATTTCTACAATAAACGCAAACTTGTTTAGTTGCCCCGGTACAAATTTTAACTTCAAGTCCCTGCTGTATCACCACAGAAAAACAACTAGTTAAATCATCAGCATTAAACATTTTTTTATGTCAGAGAACTAATTTTGAAAAATGTATAAACAAAGAGGAAAAAAGGATTTATTTTTTAACGAACATTAATGTAACAAAGGGGGTGCATTTGTGTTAGTTAATATGTATGTATGTAAATGCGTGTGTCTGCTGAAAAAATAAATGAATGACTGCATTCATGTACATAGTTTATGCCAAGTCATTTAATATTTATAATTCATAATATTAACACAGCAAAACTACATTTCTCTGCACACTTTATAGTCACTTACACACATACTCCGGTTATTAAGTGAATGTTGTGATTATACACATACTTATATGCATATGTGTATGTTTGTTTTCATAATGTGTGATCATGTTAAGAAAAAAAATATATATATAAAATTGTAGTCATACAAGCACATTTTAACATTTAAACATGTTTCGTAATGTTGTTTGCTTGTATGTATTTGTTTTTAAAGTATTTGAAGGACGGGATTCTGGTTGTTCTTGTTTTGTTAATGTGTATGTGTTAATTTTTTTCTAACTTTGGCAGGGTTCAGTAATAAAAATATGTAAGATTTTTTAATGGCTTACCATAGTGATAAGGGTATTGGTGGTGTAAATAATATATAGCGTAATTAATGTAGTGGTGAGCTAAAAAAAAACTCACAAAACGGATAATAAATGTACGTAACCACCTCAACAATAGCAGAACAGGATTATAACGTGTCAAGTTTTTTTTAGTTTGCAAATTTGGAACACATTTATTTGCAGAAAATTTACAATTAATAAGTAATTTATTGCAAATGTCCTTTGCATGCACGCTTAAAAATGGTAAATTTTTCTGGTAAAATGTTTAATGACATTTTGGCATAATTGTGATTCAGTTAATTAAACAACGTCTTTATACATACAACACACTAGTAGAGACGGTATTATTATTTTTATTTTAATATTAGTTCAAGAACCAATTTTTTACAAAAATTAAATGGAAAATCTTCGACGATTTCAATTTTACGTGATTTCGATTTTCATGACATGGATAAATTCCCAATTTTCATTTACATTTGTTAACAAACTATTGATCACAATTAGCCCGTGAGGAAAACAAAACCCTCAAGAATAATACAGCCCAATTATGAATAAAAATTCCCCGAGAGTTTTCTCCCTTCGCCCATTTTTCCTATGTAAATTCAATTTTAAAAATGGGAAAAGGGAAAAAACTCCCATTTATAATTTCACAGCTTAACTTACGAATTAGGGTTTACATTTGTATTGCACTTTTTCAACTATTTAATATTAAAAACTGGGCTACACGACACAAAAAGGAATAAATAAATAATTAGTAAATAAAATACAACACAAACACCGAATAATAAGTAAACTTAATGTTAATATCACAGAACTATAATTAATTTAAATTATTAACTATTGCAGCTTTGTTTTCGCAAGAAAATCAAAAAATAAAGCAAGTTGCCAAATCAGTTTTTTTAAGCCGTGCACTTACTAGTTTACTATCAAAGTAATTTTGTATTCCCTAATATTACTTTGATAATAACTGTTATTTTTATTTAAGCTCGAGGTCTTTTTAATATTAAATTATGTATTTATGACATTTCGCTAACCTTTGGTTAGCATCGGCACAAAATTTAATTATAATATAAATAAATACAGTCAAATCCCGATAATTCGTACCTCGATAAATCGTAATTCCCGATAATTCGTAACAAACTGTCCGTCCCTTGAAAAAATCTCGTTAATTCGTAAAATTGCCATACATTTTGGTCCCCTTGCTAATTCGTAATTTTTTTTTCAAATAAAATCTTCTTTGCCTCTTAAACATGAAACATGAAAAGAATAATTTTTTTCACCGCTATTTTTTGCGTGGGGTTTTGCTTGCGTGTGTGTTTATTTTCTTAAGATCAGTTTGTTACATGAATAATTTTTATATATTTTTTATATATTTTATTTTTAACAATTTTTTTTTTATGTTTTTTTATCGTTTTAGTTGAATTGAAAACCCCCGTTAGTTCGTATTTATTTTATTTTAACCCCGTTAATTCGAAACCCCGCTAAATCGAAAACCCCTATAATTCGTAAGAAATGGCCAGTCCCTTGCGATTACGAACTATCGGGATTCTACTGTACTTAAATATTAAAAAGTCCTAGAGCTTAAAAAAAAATAAACAGTTATTTAATTAGGCAATATTTACTAACTAAACTAAATATAAATTTACTTTGATAATTTTTCAATATTTTTTATTCCAACTCCTGTTGTTCGATTATAACGAAAACAAATTATACACTTTTTACTTGACTCATGTCAAAAAAAAAACCAATTTGTTAATTGAACCAACAAGCTTGTCTTTGGAAATCTTTTACGTATACATAGTATGTATTACATACACATTGTAGATCCTCATGAAATATGATCTAATTTTGACCGACCGTCCGTTAGATTTCTGCCATATCTTCTTATTATTTTTACTATTTCTTATCAAAGTGTCCTCCCTATCTAAAGGACTTTCAGTATTGTATTGCCCAACGGAACAATGGCTTTGGAAGACGAACAAGCAAACAAAATAAAATATTTTAAACATTTTATTTTCAAAGCCGACTATATTAATTAAACTTTGTCAGATGTAGTTTGTTTTATAAACTTTAACTTAAATGTTCCTTGGGTTATTTATTGTACAAAATGTATGCTGAATTTAAAGAAAAGGTACTCTACCGAAAAAGTGACATACAAAAAATAAGTCCTTTATGTTAGAAATGTACATCTATTTACGATCTTACAATTACACATATAAAACCACATATGAATATTTATGTTAAGACAATGAATATGTGTTTGTATCTCTTCTACCAACTCTAGTTAACACATACCTTACTTCACACACACGCACACACACACTCTCATAGACAACAATAAAATACCAAAATGAGTTAAAAATCATAACATTACAAGCACTTTTTTCTCTCTTTTCCCTACTAATGAGATTATAAACATGAAAACTCCATTAATATTCTTCTTTAGAGCAATGAAAATTTGTTTGTAGAAAAAAAATAATGCAAACTGTTAAATTTATTTATTTATTTTTTTTTTTTTTTTGCTTCTGCAAGTTAAAACGTAAATAATTTTAATTTTGTAACGCAAATTTAACTTTATGTTAACTCTAAAGTGAGTTACAAAATTTTATTTTAGTCAATACTTTTTAATCACCTACTTACAGATTTAAACTAGGTGAATTATAAGGTGACCATTGCAGAAAAATGATGAAGGAAAGTATAGTTGGTTAAGCCCGACCTACACCACAGTATTTAAAAATGGATTTTCGAAAGTAAGCAAAATCCATGGACAATCATGAATCCGCCAGATCAAAATTATCTAATGTGGTTAAATTCGCTGTACCCAATACTATTTATATATTTTATATCTTTATGAGATTTTTGCTTTTAAGTGCTTTCCATTAAAGTGATTTAATCAAATTCTGGACATACCAGCAAAAGAATTTCCATGATATGCTGTCATTTGTAATGAGGTTCTAGCATTAAAAACCATTTTCAGCAGTTGTATTTGTATCGGAGCTATAGGCAAATATAGATTGATTCAAAAAAAAGTGGTAATACAATAATTAAGATTGCAATGAAATATGTTTGGATCAAGTTTGACCTAAATACCAGCATAATAAGATGATTAAGGGCTAGAAAGTCGGCCGGTATACTAAAGAAGGGAGTTCAAATTTCTGACATTTTAAAACATGTTGGTTAATTTTTCTTCAGAACAGCCAATGTTTAATATCTATACATTTATTTATTTTTTGTAAGGACCAGCACTTATGCATCGCATTGTGTTGGAACTAGGAAAATATGTTATGGGAAGGAGGATATAAGGGAGTAGCGTTTGTGAACATTCGACTTGAACCTATTCATGTTGAAAGTGAGAGGAAAGAGTTCATCAGGAAGGTTATTCCACATACAAACAGTCCGGCCAAAAAATTAACTTTCCCTGCAATGCGTTGTACGATTTACCTGCCAATCTACCACAAAAGGATGGGCTCTTGAGGAAAAACGTGTATTACGAACAAACGTAAGGGTTTTCGGGAACTAGATCCACAATTTCGTCAAAGCACATCCCATTGTAGTAACGATAAAAAAGGCAAATACAATCCACATTGCGACGGTGCTCAAGGGAGTCAAGAGAATTGAATACCTTACCGTCACCAATGAGAACCTTCGCACTCTCTTGCACGCGGTCGATATGCTCCAACAGAGACTTTGAAGCACTGACCCACACATGAGAGTTGTATTCCATACGGTGTTGGATATAGGTGGTATAAATAGTAAGGAGATCAGGCTGAGTTAACTATATCCTTCACCGTCTTAAAAAACCGAGGCACTTGTATGCTTCTTTCGACACATTGTATCTTCTTGACAAGAGCATCAAGAGATTCTGATTCCTCAATAATTATTCCGCCCATATATACAGATGAGGTACCTTGATCTATCGCGAGTCTATGCGTCAGCACGCAACATCGGATACGCTTGGTCTGCAATCAAATGTGTACGAATGGCAAAGATTTCTGTCATCAGCAAAAGATTAGATAGGGTTTGAAGTTTATATAGCGTAGGAGAAAGAACGGAGCCTTGCGGCACCCTTAAATGAATCTTGAAAGCTCGATATAAATCGAGAGAAATTATCACCGACACCAAATTCAACAAGTTTTGACAAGAGTGCACCATGCCAGACTCTGTCGAACATCTTGGAAATATCTAAAGCAACTAACTTACTTTCGCCAATATGGTGAATAAAACGGCACCATTTTTCCGATAACAGAGCCCGTAAGTCTCAAGTAGAGCGATCTCTACGAAATCCATACAGGCGGTCCCTAAGCTTTTTACCATACTCTCCATATCTTTGGAAAGTGACGAACAAATTACAATTGGGCGGTCGTTTTCAGGGTTATTAGCCACTCCTTTTTTAGGAGTTGGCGTTACATTAGCAACTTTCCAGCAGACGGGATATTACCCGGCATGGGATAAATTTCACCTTTTTTCTGTTTTTGCAAATCTTGCACAGGTACATATGATAGAAACCCTTTCGTCAGTCATAAAATATTTTGGTTGTACGTAGATGTTTTTTATTTAAATTATTACATCCAAGACTAATATTACCTGTGTAAAAAAAGGAATGTGCGAAACAGTAAGTAACGGGTGTTAACCACCTGTGCAGTAGCTAAATGCCGTTATTTTATGGCGCAAAATAAATGTACCTGTTTTGCGGAAGACTGGCTTTGGAAACAGCAACGATGGTAACACCAGCAGAAGATTTTTTTCCAATCCTGAATTAGCTGCAGAAATAACTGGAATTGCATTGGATTTCATCTACCGAATCAAACTTATTATTGAAGAATTACAAGTGGTCACAAAATCCATTTGCACGAGTTTGCCAATTATCGCTTAGACACTGCAAAAGTTTACGTTACTCTATATCCCTGGCGCAACTGTAATGAGTGACTATCGGGCTATTATCACGAAATAGCACGAAATAAACATTTTCGGCTTTACAGGCAGAATTTTGCTAGAAAGTTTTCGAGGGTTCAGTGCAGCAAAGATATTATAAATAGACTTTTGATCAGTTCTGACCCACTGATTACTTGCATAAGACCAACTCCAAAAAAAAAGTCATTACCTTAAACGAAAGAAGCAATTTCTTTTACGCTTCAACCTGTATTTGGCTCTGAAGAGAATTCAGATTCGGAAGAGGATTTTGAAGAAACAGACGAAGAAGAACCATGGCACTCATCATCATCTTAGTGTAGAAGAGAAATTATTTTAAATAAATTAGTCGTTATTATTTTAAATAAAATTTGTTGTTACTTTTATAAATATGTTATAATTACGAACAAATTAATTATTTTCAGATAAATTAAATACTAAAAATGAATATTTTTTGGAAATAAGCAACAAAAATTTGACAGGGTCGTTCCGGAAGGTGGGTTTTGGGGGATACTTCCCCCCCCCCGTCAAAGCTAAAAATTTTTATTTGTATGGTATTAAGGCGTTTTAGTAATCTATTTCTATTAATATTTACGTTTTGTTTTTTTTAATATTATTTTATGTAACTGCCCACAAAAGATGGCGGGGTTGAAAATTTTACGAGCTCATGAGTCCAATTTCGCCGACGTTAAAAAAGATTAGATATTGCATTTTTCAGAGGTTGGATTAGTTCTTCTGGGGGGAACTTTTCCTCTTTGATCCGATTTTATTTATTTTTAAGGTTTGCCCGCCAATGAGAATAAAACATATTTCTGCCAAGTTGTATCGATCTAGGGCACTCAATTACTTTTAAGAAGCAATATAAGCTAAAACAAAAAGTAATGTCCGGCTAGATTGGCAAAAAACTCCTATAGGCCTTTACACACTATCCCACAAAGTCTTTTACAAATTCTTCCCTGGTCTAATTATTCTTTGATCATTTTCAAAAAACAATAACAACTTATCATGACAGGGTTGCATTTTCGTAAATTACTAAAGACTTTGTGGGATAATGTAAAACGGCTTTATGTGCGACCGCCAGTATGGCGTTCGTAGAGGTCGCTCTACTGGAGACTTAATAGCTATGTTATCGGAAAAATGGTGCCGTTGCATTTTGGTGAAGGTAAAGTAATTGCTTTAGATATTTCCAATGCGTTCGACACAGTCTGGCATGGTGTGCTCTTGTCAAAACTTGTTGCATTTGGTGTCGGTGATAATTTCTCTCGATTTATATCGAGTTTTCTCTGAAATCGCACTATACAAGTTGTTATAGATGAGGTTTCGTTAAACGAGTTCAAGATTTATTCAGGGGTGCCACAAGGCTCCGTTCTTTCTCCTACTCTATTTCTTATTTTTCTACATGACCTCCTATGTAAAATTTCCAACCCTATCTACTCTTTTGCAGATGACAGCAACCTTTGCCTTTCGTTCTCATATGAATGCAGACCAAGCGTATCCGATTTCGGTGCAATGAGGAGGCAGAATATGAATGATACGCTTGGCCGAGACATGGTCTCGGGATTGTGTCGTGCAAATAGGGTCGATTTGAATGCCCGAAAACCCCAATGTTGCGTGCTGACGCATAAACGCGCGACAGATCAAGGTGCCTCATCTGTATATATGGGTGGTATAATTATTGGGGAATCAGAATCTCTTGATGAGAATACAATGTGATGCCTCGAATTTTTAAGACGGTGTAAGATATACATCACTTTAACTGGTCTCCTAACTATGCAAACCACCTATATCCGACCGCGTATGGAATACAACTTTCAGGTGTGGATCGGTGCTTCAAAGTATATTTTGGAGCTTCTCGACCGCGTGCAGGAGAGGGCGAAGGTTCTCATTGGTGACAGTAGGCTATAAAATTCTATTGACTCCCTTGAGCACCGTCACAATGTGGGTTGTATTTGCCTGTTTTATCGTTACTACAATGGGATGTGTTCTGGCGGAATTATTGATCTGGTTCCCGAAACTCGTACGTTTGTTCGTAATACACGGTTTTCCTCAAGAGCCCATCTATTTGTGGTCGATTGGCAGGTGAATCGTACAACGCATTACAGAGAGAATTCGTTTTTCCCGGGCTATTCGTATATGGATTAACCTTCCTGCAGAAGTCTTCCCTATCATTTAAAACATTATTAAGTTCAAGTCGAATGTTCACAAACACTACTCCCTCTATCCTCCTTCCCACAACCTATTTTCCTAAATCCTATACAATGCAATGCATTACTAGGAGTTATTACCATGAGTGCTGGTTCTAACAGAAAAAAAAATTTGCATGTTTCAAAAAGTATCAAACACAAGAAAATTTAATTTTCGATGCAGTAATGATATTTTTTGAATTTAACGTCTACCTCTGTTAGATCACGAGATATAATGTTACTAATTTTACCCTTTTTTACCCATTATGAATTTCCAGAAGTCTCTACTTTTTATTTACACATTCGGACGGAGTTCTACATACAAAATTTCAAGTGTCTGGCTTAAGTTGTTTGTGCTGGGCGACGATTACCCAGTCAGTCACGCTAATCTTATAAAAATTTATGAAGTCACTAAAAATGATCTGGCAACTGGTGTGGCAGGTGGTGGCAGCAGAAATATATAGTACTTACTTCTGATACTTAACAGTACCAGATTATCACCTTAACTCCCCTAGCCCAACTTTTTTGTTATGGTCTCTTCAAATTTGTCTTATTTTAGGTTTAATTATTTTTAAAGTAACTCACAATCACTTCACTTATCCAAAAAAATAACACGCACAAAATCACAACTATCTCATGGAACGATTAATAACTAATACGGTTTAAACAAAACTCACAATTGTTCATAACGTGCTTATTTACAAAGAAAACTTTAAAGGAAAAATCATAGATTTCTTTTATTTCAAAGTGCAAAAATCAACTTTGGAAACCTTAAATTTGTAAGAAAAAAATTATCTACTTTGCTCCAGTGTGAACAGTAAAATAGTTATCAAGAGCCAAATTAACAAATGAGTTGTATGTTTTGAAGTGTTCGCTATAATCTGTCATCAAAATTTTATTAAAATTAAAAAAAAAAAAATATTTTTGGCCGGATTTGACCAGTGTGCATCGTTTCACTTACAAAAACTAGACAAAATTAGATATGAATATTATGTGTAGATTTTTTTCAAAAAGTGAAAAAATAAAAATTTTAAGTTAATACACTATTGTTGAACAAGTGCGATTTATTAAAATCTTTTTACATTAGACTAAAGCAGATACCGCATAGCAAAATTGTATGCCGTCCAAAATGAAAAAATGGACTTAAAATTGTCTGGGAGTTTCAAAACGACTCAAAATATTTATACAAAAAAGAAATTTTTGAGAAAATCAGTATGCAAAATAAAAAAAGTCATATTTCATTATCTCATCCCTATTTTTGTGCAACCATTTTCTAAGCAACATTTTTTTTTAAATTTTAAAATCAAAAAAAAAAGTTGGTCACATTTTTCCACCTTTAATTTAAATTCTTAAAACGAATTCAGTTGTTTTTTTTTTTGCTGGTGCTTTTCTAGATGATGCTGATTTACATTAAAAAAAAATAAATGTTTTGTTTCGGAGATTTTCATAAAAATTTCACCCTGAATCAACCTTCTTTCTAGAATTTTTCTCACAACAATACTATTATTTAGTCGTTTTTATACTTGTACGTTTGTACTGGTACTTTGGTTCACCTGGCTCTTACAAATATACACACTTACTCCCTTACACATGTGTATATAACAGCAAAGTATTTGTAATTTTGCTTTTTTTTTCTTTACCCTTCATCACCACGAGTCGTTAATGAGGGTACACTAAGTTCGTGTGAAGTAGTTAGATATATTGAGGTATATTTAATCTGGACCCTGAAGTATCTCTAATTCGATTTTTGTTTGTCTGAGTCTATCTCTGACTATCTGTGCTTTTGTCTTTAAAAAACACACTCTTAAAATACGCTTTAATACGCCATAAATAGATTTATATAACTAAAAACTGCGACGTCAGTTCATAATTTATCAGAGATTCCGTATAAAGTCCATTCTAACTCGTGGTGAAGGGTATCAAAAATACGGCACAGCAGAATATACAAAATTTTCTTACTTGTTTTCTACATGAGAGTCTGTTGAAAAACAGTGAATGCTTGTTTATAAAAATGTGTATGTGTAAATATATTTATGTGTGTGTGTACATGATTTTGAGCTTTAGAGAACATGCTTCTGTAGTATGCATATGCTGATGTTGAGCTTGAGTTTATGTTCGCAAACAAATAAATAGGGAAATTTGTTATTGCTGCTACCATTATTAACGCTTTTTGGCCCTTCACTAAAGTTGAAAGGCGTATATAAGTTTTTGATTCAGTTTGTAATTCCTACAATATTGATATAAGACCCGCTATAGCATTCAGCGGCAAATATTTAAGTAGCTGTGAGCAAAGGTGATCAGAAACATCAATGAAAGCAGTATTGTTAGAAGACTTTTTTTGAACTACAAAAAAATTGTCGTCAATTATTAAAAAACCTGCTTAAAAGAAACTTAAATCTTTTAAATCATCAGTAATCAAATGGTGTTCCGCAGACTTCTTGGGGTCCATATGAACAAAAATATAAAAAACATAACAAAATGGCCACATTAAATGAAAGCAACAAGCGATAACACAACCATCCTGTTGTACTTGCAGTGTCGACGTAATTCCATGAAAGATTTTATTCACATCGGTGACAAACTGACAAAAAATAGCAACAAGCACACCCAGGTAGCAGTTTGGTTAAACACTCGCCACTTGCTTAGGGGCTGGAGCTTTCTAAACTCCGCTGATTTTGTAATATGCTAGCAGCATCTATTATATAGCACCTAGGGACTACTCAAGTGATGAAAAGTCATCTCTTTATTGGGATTTTTAGGATATTCCTTCCCCGACTTTGGGTAGAAGGCCACAACCACTACGTGATACCCGAAAGTATCCTTTCAGTGGATATGCGAAACTGCGCAAAGACAATCATTCTGAAAGACAGAAGCATTTCCCGCAAGAAACATTGTAATGATGGCCTCAACCATCGTCAGTCTTTTGACGATTCACCAAGAGCTACTGACTCACGTGGTTCTAGATAGGATCTCTTGTCACTCGCGAACACAAAAGAACGCGAAGATCTCTTTAGTTCTGTAAATTTTGGATTTTTGCCAAATCCCAGGTTTTGACTGTACCTGATCATGCCCCGGCGGATGTAACACTAAAATATTAAATTTCCTTAAGATGACTCTTCAGATTTTTTTGATGCGCTTTTTTTCGTTTTTTGAAAAATCTGTGAACTTGGCAACTCTTCGCCTTTAGTAAAATGCATACAGGTATTGGAAATTAGCAAAATCCTAATTAACCAACTTGAAGCCAAATAACTCCCTTTTCCATTCAAAATTAATGCTTTCAGCACAACACTACTCATACGATGTAAGCTAGGGCTATCGGATGTAGCCTAGATAGTTCTCATATACAACTGAACTGATTCTATAGACAAAAATTATATTTTAATGTTCTATAATGCTTCTTGTTTTACATTGATAAGAAATGGCCAAACAAAAAATTTTAGCAACGACCTCAACACAAACAGCTTGTGTGGCAGCAATTTTATTTTTCGTATTTGTATTTTGTTTTTGTAAAAAATGTTTGGTTTTAACCAGTTAAAAAAAATTTAAAAAAACCCGAACAGAATTAAATGTTCACATCTTTTGTTGAGTTTGATTAAACTATTATTTTTGTGTTCGAAAGGTGACAAACAGGTAAACGTTATTTTTTAATGATTTTCTACACAAACAAACTTTTCGAACACTGAATGAAATTAACTAAAAGTGAAACTAAAAGGAGAATTTTTAATGATTGATTTACTTAACCATTTTATAACTTACAGAATTTCAATTAGAAAACACCAGCATCATTCGCGATATGGGTTTTACTTTAAAAACTTAATGTACATATACATATAACTGAAAATATAAACTAAATGAGAAGCAGGAGATTGTCAATTTGACTTTTTAAATATGAAAATAATGTTTTCGTCTTGTTCTGTGGTTTGGTAGTTTCTACACACAACAATCAAATCGTTTTATAACTACTTGTGGGGTGTTGTTGTTGTGTCTTTAACAAACTTTGATAAGTTAAATGAGATTAAAATGCTCACTTTGTAATTTTTATCTCAGAGTGGCACTGCCAACGAAAAGTTTAATCTTTTTTTTACTTAATTTAAGAATTTTATACTTTTTTCGAATAATCCCATACCCACAAACTTTTTTTATAACGTCGACTTTGAGTGTAAAACTGCTTGATCTGTTTTTTATATTATATGACATTTTGATACCGTTCGAAAGATAATGAGACGCCGCATCGACTAAGAAAAACATTGGCTTCAATTTGAGCCTCCATACAATATTAAAATAAATCAAATATATCTATAAGTTTTCTTAAGATCAAAATAGAAATCCTCAACGTTTTACCTAGTTCCCGTACAAATGTCCTCCCGGAAAAAGGGGTTTTGCACGTAGGAGGTAACAAAAAAAATCTGCAATGTTTAGTTAATGGTCATTTATTCCATTTATAAGCCACATATTTGGTAAATGCAATGAGCTCAATAGGTCTGTTAATTTTTCACGCTCCATACGAACTATAAATTGCATATATTAAAATGACTTGCAGGAGTTTTTTTTGCGTATTTTGTATACGATTTAATAAAATATTTTCTAAGTTATATAGATAGTACCGAAAGTACATAAAATTTAAGTAAAAATTGTAGAGTTATAACATAAATCCGCCTTTAAAAAGCTAATAATGACTCACACAATATTTGTGCTCAAAATGTCGCATCCTTAGGACATCAAGGTTCTACCTTACGTGTAGTTTAGGTGCAACTATAGCCTCTTTGTCCTAAGGAAGCGATTTGTTGGTACGATTTTAAAAGAAATATTTTAAAAAATATCTCCACTTTCGAAAAGCACCCAAAGTTTTAAACAAACTTAAAAAAGAAATCAAAGCAAAAAATTTTAAGTTTTGCTACTGCGATGAAGGGTGTGGAAGAATCGGTAAAGCACTCTTAGTTGTTTTTTTTTTGTTTGTTTGCTATTGTTCTGCAGTTTTAGGTGCAAATTCATGTTAACGACTTATGACATCTAAAAAGTACTTTTTGATGTCATTCCTTTTTCATGTGTTTTTGTTTTTATTCTAGAACTTTTTTTTATTAAACAGAAATCCCTACCTACGCGTACACATCGTTAAGGGTAAAAATGTTTGTTGTGTTCGTATTGTTAAAATTTTAAGTACTAAAAGAGAGTTTCTTTATTATTGTCTCTAATTAAATTCGTAATTCCAAGAAGGATGCTTATGTGTTAAGTGAAATTACAGCTTTTTAAGCCTTAAACAAGTTTTTAGCTAAAATCTATCAAAAACAATATTAACCAACAAGGTATACATGGTATTCGATTTCATGCTTAGTTTTGTATTATTAATTGATCAGCTCTAGTTCCAAAACTGAACTAAAGCTACGGTCACACTTACTAAATATTTAAGCAAAAAGTCGTAACCCCTATTTTTGTTAATAGTAAGAGAGATTTAACATGGTCTTAATTTTAAAAAATAAACTCATAATACTACCAGACATTCCTTTATATTGTTTATTTAATATTGGAATTAAAGAAAATCATTATTCGGTTTTTATGTTGGACCCCTTTTTTTCGTCAAATATTTGACAAGTGTGACCGTGGCTTAAGGCGCTGCATAATGTTCTAGTTCTGTGTTTCTTCTGTTCTAGTTATGTAATTGTTCTAGTTATAATATAAGCATAATACCATAATGAGTGTAATTTTTTTGTTGGACTTTCAATGTACAGGGTTGCGCAGAATGTGCTACATGGTGTGAATTCTTTATAACTTTTTAATTATTATTCTTTCTTTGTTTTTTTCAGAATTTTGTGAAGAAGGCTTGGGGTTTTATTAATAAATAACTATACAATCGAACAAAAATAATGATCCGCAAAATTTTCGGAAAAGTTATGGAAAATATGCTAAAAAGAGCTCGTATGTGCGATATCACTTCCAGGATATAATTTTTCAACACTAATTGCAAAAAATTACCCAATAAAAAAAAATTATAATAATCGCATAAATAAAAAAGGTTTAAATCATTTAAACCATAAAACTCATTCTGCGCTACATATTTATATATAGTTACATACATAGTTATATGGGGGATTTCATGTCAAGTGACCCCATTTTGAAATCGATGACTTTCGATTTGGATTAAATTTGCACCAAGGTTAGTCCTTTTGGATAGTAGTTCAGACACAGATCGGTCAAAAATTTCCTGAATAAGAGGGGGTCAAAGTTTCACATTTTGGCCATACAGGTACTCTTTCTCATCCACGGAACTTATTACCTATTGGTGTAAGCAAAAGTTGTCCCAAGTAGCTTTGATAGCTATTTGATAAATCTTTTAAAAACAAATTTTTGTTTTTTTAAATATAAAACTTTTTTTTATTTTTTCTTTATCCGGAAATTTTTTTTTTTGCCGCTTTTTGGGATGCGAAAAAATAATTTCTAACTCTCGACGAGGGTTTTTCAATATTAAGCAAACATGCACTATTTCGAATTTTTTCCTATTATTGTTTAAGTATTTCTAAAACCTAAAAAATATAACGTATACAGATAAACTAGACAAATTAACCTGTCCGACGGTATGTAAAATACCCAACTATCATTTTATACCTTCAATACTGTAATGCCCACAAAAGGTTAATCCCAGGAATAAAATCCCTTTTTTCTGTAGAAAAGTTGACAAATAATTTTTTTTTTATTATAATTTAATAAATTTTAATCTAGTTCACATTAGATCCTTTTAAATCCTAATTTGTTACATTTAATTTGTTGTAGATGATCCTTTCATCCTACCTATTTATCGCTCTTATTTTTCACTTGACATGAAATCCCCCATAAATATAGTCATGATTTCAGGTGAATTGATCAAAATCGCATGATTTCAACAAACATATGATTGCAATCGAATTGATTTCAATTCAACTGATTGCATTCATTGATTTCTAAATAGAATGATTTCGGAATGTTGCAATTTTGATTTCTTCACGCCACGCGGTTCGGTGACAAAAAAGTTTTATACCTACATAAATGAACTTTTAAGAAGATGGAATAATATTTGGGGCTTGCACTTCCCGATCGATTTAATTTTAAAATAGAGAAAAATATTAAAACATCCCTGTAGGAAATGTCACTTGTGAATCTTTACTGGTTCGCTACTGACACAGTCACCAATACGAGTGATAAATTACTTTACATGAAAAGATTAAACGCCCTAATACACAAGTATGTTAAGCAACTTTTTTCCCCACATACTTAAATACATTTAAAAATGTTATTTAATTACAAACATGTCTCTAAAGCAATTTCTCTTCTAGTTCAAAAATATTTTTGAGAGACAATTTTTACACATATTTACAAAATTTTAAAATTCTCGAAAGTTCATCATTATAAAAATGAACTTTGAAGTATGTGCAAAGCATAAATGTGTTACTATTACAATTAGAAACCAGAAAAAACATAGCAACAGAAGTAAGTATAAATAATTTCCATCTCTTACTTCCACAGTTATAAAAACTTTTAATAACGATTTTATTTAAATGTAAATGCAAATGCAAAAAAAAAAAATAAAAGTTCTTAACCCAAAGACATTAATAAAACATTTGCTTACTACCGTTTGTGGCTACCTGTGTTAAAGGTGTGAGTTGAACGCTTTTCAGAAGCAACTCAGACAAATTCAAATGTTAATTTACAAAAAAAAAAAAAGGTAAGAGAAAAGCGATTTTGCAAATAAAAGTAACGACAGAAAAATAAAACATCTACTATTAAGTAATTTACACCAGTCTTTGCTGCAAAACGCGGCAGTTCATTGTAGACGTTGTCTGCTGGCATTTACCTTTTCATGCAAATCTTTACAACAACATTAACAGCCGCAACATCGTCGCCAACAACAAGAAGCAACTTATAAAAAAAAACAGTAAAAAGGATGCGAAAAACAGAGTGTGAGAGGCTGCTGTTCCTTCTGTCGGACTTTCTTCATAATAATGTAAATTATGAGTTGAGCTAAGTAAAACATTTATAAATGATTTTTTTCTACCAAACCTTTTAATCTGTGTACACATCTTAAGACTCTATGGTTTGATGAATAAATGAAGAGTTGTTACGTTTACTGTGTTTATTCCGTAATGTGTTGTGCTGGGTTTTATTTCTTTTTTAATTCCCCGCTTCACTTATTTTATTCAGTGCCTAAGATCTCAAGCAAAAATAGCTAAGGGTCGTTAAATGTCTAAGCCACAATCTATAGTTTGAATAAAAGTAGTTGATGAACAATTTGCAGTAAAGCCTGAGAAAAAAATTGTGTTCTTAAAAAAAATAAGTGGTGCAAAAAAGTACACTTCTTTAATACCCGACACTTAAAATTATTTCTTTGTAATTGTTAATAGTTATTTTAAGCATGTTAGTTTTTATGAAATACGCCTGAAATCCAATGAATAGTGCTGGAACTAGAGCTTGATTAGAACTAAACGCATGCAGAGCGATAATAAAAATAACTAGAACAAAACTATAATTTTTTTTATTTAATTTTTTTCTCATAGAACAGAACTAGAACTGATATATAACAGAGCTATAAGTCTGCTTTCACACGTTTCATCTTTTGATGCTCAACTCTTATGTTTTTAGGAGAGAGAAGAAAGAAGAAAGGGGGTCAGTACGGAGATGCAAGTACTCGGTCAGTACGCTTTGTGTTTTTATTCGTTGGTATATGCACAACGATGGCTGCATGTAATTTTGTTTCTTTTCTTTTTCTCTTTTATTCGCTATTAATAAAATTGTTGTTGTTTTGTGCCGAAAAAAGTTGAAACCGATTGCTGTGTGTGAATATATTGGCATCTTTAAAAGGGAATTGAAAAGAAGTTGAGCATCAAAAGATGAAACGTGTAAATTCAGACTAACAGAACTAGAACAGAAAAAGATTAGAACTAGAACAAAACTAGAACAGAACTAGAACAAACTAGAACAGAAAAAGATTAGAACTAGAACAGAACTAGAACAGAACTAGAACAGAACTAGAAAAGAACTAGAACAGAACTAGAACAGAACTAGAATAGAACTAGAACAGAACTAGAAGAGAGCTAGAACGGAACTAGAACAGAACTAGAACTAGAACTAGAACAGAACTAGAACAGAACATGAACTAGAACAGAACTAGAACAAAATTAGAACAGAACTAGAACAGAACAGAACTAGAACAGAACGTGAACAGAACTAGAACAGAACTAGAACAGATCTAAAACAGAATTAGAACAGAACTAGAACAGAACTCGAACAGAACTAGAACAGAAATAGAACAGAACTAGAACTAGAACAGAACGGAACTACAACAGAACTAGAACAGAGCTACAATAGAACTCGAACAGAACAGAACTAGAACAGAACTAGAACATAACTTGACCAGAACTAGAACAGAACTAGAACAGAACTAGAACAGATCTAGAACAGAACTAGAACAGAACTAGAACAGATTTAAAACAGAACTAGAACAGAACTAGAACAGAACTTGACCAGAACTAGAACAGAACTAGAACAGAACTAGAACAGAACTAGAACAGATCTAGAACAGAACTAGAACAGAACTAGAACAGAACTAGAACAGAACAAAAACAGAACAGAGAAGAACTAGAACAGAACTATAATATTACTTGAACAGAACTGGAACAGAACTAGAACAGAACTAGACCAGAACCACAACAGAATTAGAACAGAACGGTAATATAACTAGAACAGAACTAAAAGAGAACTTGATTATAATTAAAACAGAACTAGGGCTGGAAAAAAAATAGAACAGATCTAGAATAAAACTAGAACAGAATCAGAATATAACTAGAACAAAAATAGTAGAGAACTACGTAAATTTCATAACAACTTCTAACTTTTTACTCTCTCCCAAAAGTCGAAATGGACGTTTTAAAATTATTTTTACAAAATCCTATTTTAAATTTATTAGAATGCAATAAAAAGTACGAGGTCAAAGAAAAGTGCCTAAAAAGAGATTTTTTTCTGCAGTTGTAAAAAAAGACAAGTTTTCTAGCTTTTAAGCTAAACACAGCTGAAGCGGAAACCTCAAGTTGAGACCACCTTTCTACTTCATCATGTTTTATACTCGTAAAGTATGGCGCAAAAAAAAATTAAAAGACTATATATGAAACCTGAAACTACACACAAAGTAGTGAAATGAAAAGAAGTTATAAAAATGTCTACATTTTCCTAGCGGTTTCATTGTAAAATATAATAGTGCCTTCTCTCTACATTTCATGTAAATACTTACGTAGAAGAAGAAAGGGTGGCTTTAGTGTTGTAAATGTAAAAATATTAATGTGTGTAACTAAATATGTGTGAGTAATAATAATATGCACACAACTATGAGAAACCAAGCTTTTCATAAATTAATATGAATATAAAAATTCATTTTAAATACAACCTGCTGCTGCTACCGTTGCTGTTACAGCAATTGCTGTTGTTAAATTTAATGGAAAGTTAAACTAAATGCAGTTAATGAATTCATGAACCCTGCTCCGTTTTATATCAAAACGATGAAAATAAAATTTAATGGGTTTTTACAGAATGAACACAACAACAAAAAGCTTAAGAGACCGAAAATTTTTTGTGCCCAACCAAACTTCTATGAAGGAGTAAATTTTGCACTTGAATCTTGGTTTAGTTAAAGAAGAAAAAAATGCATGAAAAAAGATAGAAAAAAAGCACAGCTATTGATGTAACATATGCTAAAATATTCTTAAAGAAAAAGATATTGTTTTAGAGAACAGTGTTATTTTAAAGAAAAAAATTTTATGAAGATGATTTTATAAAAACACAGAGTTTTGTTATTGATAAATAACACAGTGTTAAGCATATAACATCATATGACAATGTGAAACTAAATTTATTAGGCAAGCTAGTTTTGTCTTCCGGCTATCTTAAGTCTGTCTGCGTTTTCCGAATTTAGAGTCTTTTTATGCATAACAAATAGAAAGTTTTCATCATTCCTAAAAAAAATAAATGTCAGCAATGTAAGACGAAACAATTGTGTTCGCTACCATTTTCCAAAAAAAAAAACTGCACCTATGAAAATTATGTGCTCGGCAGTTAAATAAATTCTCCCTAAAAAACCTTCAATTGATTAACCACAAAGAATTTTACAAAACATTTGTTTATTTATAAAGGGTGTCTTTTTTTTGAGTGATACAACTTTGAAATGGCATCACTGCTCTATTTGACCACGCATTTAACAGCTGACAGTTGGTTTTTGGTTTTTTTGATTTGACATTTTACTATGGATCAACTTACAACAGAGCAACGCGTGCCAATTGTGGAAATTTGAAATCAAAATAATATGGCGAATGGGCTGAAGAACAAATTGAATTTAATTTCGAATTTCCATTCAAAATTTTTTTTTCCGATTAAGCCCATGGCATTTTGACTAAACATCTTAAGTCGAGATAAGATAGCAAAAAAGTTTTTAATAAAAACTCGGTGTAAAAATCATTTTAATTTCAAAATAAAATAAACCATAAAATTATAAAAATTTCGTTTATAATACAAAATTTTAAAAACATTAACAAAAATGAAAATTCGTATGATTTAAAATTTTTTTTCAACTTTTTCAAATTGACTTAATATGTTTTGTCAAAATGCCACAGATATGTAGTTAGATGAATTGTCTGATTCTAACGACATATAGTTAAAATATGGACAGTCAACAAAATTCTTATTTTTCTCTTAATAACAATTAAATTTTAAAGCAGCAGTTCCAGACGATGTTGATCATTAAGCCCCTTTAATGATGACACGTTGGCTGTGGTTATTTTATACTTGCCTTAAAATAAATAACGCCCTCCCTTATGGTGTAAAATGCAACGCCAAAAATTACATTGACAGCAAGAACAAAGCCAAAAATATTTTATAATTTTGTTGTTACTTTCTACAGAAATTCATATTTTCAACGCCACAATATGTGCAGCGTTTAAAATTGAAAAATTCAAAAAGGAGCGAAGGGTGGTGAAAATAAGATACATTATTTAATGCATGGTGAAATAAACAGGTGGCAGCACTACGCCAGATGACTATTTTTTGCTCTTGCATTGTTTGTCTAAGTTTATGTCAAAGTTTTGTTTATGTTTACAAAAAGTCCACGTTTTCTGCTGTGATTATTGTATTTTATTAAAGTTTTTGATAATATTAAATTAAAATAAATAAGAAATTGACCATTATTAAATAAAAATTGGCTAAAAATGTATTTATTTCATCACGTTCAGCGGCACGCTTTGATTTTTGTTAAAAGTATTTTTTGACGTTATCGGTGATGTAATTTCCAATTTTGTTGTAATGTTGTATTTGTTGCCGTAACGATGCCACCTGCTTATTCCACCATGATTTAATGTGTGACAATGTGTTTAAAAAGTAGTTACTTCAGAAGAGAGGTAATTGACAAACAACTAAACTCCCTCCTAGGACATTTCAATGTTAAAGTGACAAGCTACCTTCATTTAAATTACATATTAAAACTAGAACCGGTGCCTACCACTTAAGAACGAAACAAGTTTGGTGGCGGATCCCTTTTCCCTAGGGATTAAGTATATAAAGAAAAAACTAATTTTTTGTAATGAAAAATGAAAAATTACATTTTTTTTATTTTATTTCATAAAGATTTTAAATGTAGGTTGGCGTTTAAGCTGAAATTGTTTTTGCTATAAAATCGTAACGGTAACTTTTCTGTTAATGACATTTTAGGAGTTAATTCAAGTGTTGACAAAAAAAAAACGAAAATTAAAAATGATGTCGCTTAAGCCATTTTTGCTGTAAGGGCCCGATATTATAGTAAATATTAAATACTATTTACTACCTAGTAAAAACTTCGCCTACAAAATAATATGTTGAGTAATCAGAAAAATTTAAAAGCACTACTTACAGTTCTACTGAAAGAACCAATGAGTTTTACATGGAATGTCTCAAAATGAGTCATTATTTTTTAACGTACATACACCCAGAAAAGAGTAGTTAAAGAAGTTGTTATAGATGTAGTTATAGAAGAAAGCTACTAAGTAATGAGTTAAAGAAGCTATTCATTTTGAAAAAGTAAGCGAAGTTTTTACTGGGTAACGAATCGTTCAAAATAATACATACATAAACAATTTCATAACTTTTATTTGATTAGATGGATTCTTTTCTTTTTATTACATGTATTAATTTTTTGGGTTAAACGTTGTGGGCGAAATAACAAAATTCGTTTAAAGCTTTCTTGTGCAAGTCTGCTGGTGTTGTAGGAATGGTCAACTGAATAGTAGATATTTTTCACATTAAGAGCATGCACAGTTTTTGCAAAAGAGTTTTTGTAGAAGTTTTGTTTGGTTGCTTTAACTGTTGTTGATATTGTGGTTTATATTGGTGTTGTTTACCATGTTATTTTTGTATTGCTGTGAGTAATATTGCTGTTGCTGATAAAAACATTGTTGTTGCTAACTTAGTTGCTGTTATTTTTATTGATTTTATTGTAGCTGAAGTTTTTATCGATAACGTTGCCGATATTAGTCTTAATGCTCTTGTTGTTGTTGTTGTTGTTGATGTTGTTGTTACTATGGTTATTGATATCATTACAGTTGTTTAAAACTTGTGGCCTTAAAGTGTCTCTTTTGCGACAGGAAAACATATGGCTATTGCCGTTCTTGTTTATACTGGTGTGATAAGCGATATTGTCGTTGGCATTATGGTTCGCGATGATATTTTTATCGCTGTAAATACTGTTGCTGCTGACATTAATATTGATATTGTTGCTGATAATGCTGTTACTGTTGTTATTAACGATTATGTTGTTTGTGTAAATATAGTGGGTGGGTTTGCTGATGTTGTTGGTGTTAATATTGTTGTCTGTAATATTGTAGACGCTGTTACATGTGAACTCAAAAATATCTTTCAAAATAATTTCGTTTTTATGTCAAATTTATCATTAATAAAATAATGGCTACGAAGAAAAGTGACTGTACAAATATTTAAGACAGTTTTTGTGTGGTTTGTACTGATTATATCCTTGAACATTTTGTATGTATTCATTCAAATTGGCTCTGTCAAATAAATTATGTACAAATATTTAATTTTTAGGTAAAGAGAAACATGTTTTAAAGTTCTTTAAACATGTTGAAACCTACATAGATAAAATATAAAGTTGTTTCTGTATTTCAGAACATATTTAGTGGATTAAAAACTGTATAAAAAAAGTTTGCTGGAATGTCTAGCTTGTGCACATTTTGAAAACGTGATTTAAGTTTTAAGGACTATCCCTAAAAAACATAATTTTAAATATCCTAGCAATACAAGTAAGTTATCCTTATAGCCTTGGACTTCAAATAAGATGTTTTTTAATATTCACCAATTCGTCTCTACTGAAATAAAAGAGGATATTTTAAGGTTTATAGGGTCGTTCGTGAAATATTTAGCGAATAATTCAAAAAATGGTGTAAATTATGCAAATATTAAATTAGAAAACTAATGATGCTATTGTTAACAGCGCTTTCAATTTAACCACCTCAATGGACTGAAACTCTTGAAAATTTTAGTGTGTTGCCCAGTGTAATTTAATTTAAATGAACCAGAGCGGAAATAAAACAAAACTGGCATTGAACTGGAAATTTACTACTCAGCAAACGCAGCAAACGGCGCTCATGTTCAAAAATATATAAAACTTTTTTTCATTTATTACCATGAGCTGTGTTAATTGCCTTTACTGCTGGCAACTCAACTTCAGTATCGACCCGTACAACGGATGTAGAACTAAACTAGAACTGAACTAGAACTGAGCTAGAATTGATCTAGAACTGAACGAGAGCGGGATTAGCACTAAGCTGATATATAGCTGAACTAGAAATGATTAAGAACTGAATTAGTGCTGAAATAAAACTGAACTAGAACTGAACCTTAACCTTAACAAATACAAATGTTTTTTAAAAGAAAATTCGATTTATCACTTCACCAAAACTTTTCCTTTTTCACCACTGTTTCGCTTTTTTGTACAACTTTCTGCAATTGCAACCAGCCGCGTACGGTTGGCAACAAGCAATAACATCATTGTCAACAACTTTAAATAAGCACATGAGAAGAAAACAAAAAGTTCAACGCATTCTTTCACACAACCATACAAACACAGACATGCATGAAATAGCATAAACTCAACGACCAGAGCACCGACTGTGCGACATTATAATCAACGTAACGCATCATAAATCTCAAGTAATTATACACATTTTTGCCAGTTTAATAGAATGTTTATTTTTGCATACACTTAGGTTGCATGCAAAAACCTGCAGATATAAATTTACTAATAGTATGCATGTGGGACAGGAGGCAGCAGTGTCTGTATGTGTGAACAATATCATATTCACTGTTAGTGAGCTTTAGGAGGGAAGAGGAACTACCGTAATACATTATGTTAAAGTTTTACCTTGTTTTTGTGTAAAAGTATTGAAAAAGAAAGAAGAAAATTATTAAACTTGTTTTTGCGGGAGTTGGCAAGTTCACAGATTTTTTAAAACAAAATAAAAGAGCAAAAGAAGAAATCTTAAGAATGATGTGGTTAATTCTTTTTTTTTTTTTTTTTTGTCAAAAATAAAATCCAGAATTTTTCACGAGAATTCTTGTAAAGTTGCTTGTAATATGCAAACGATGAGTGCAGTTCGGGGAAAACGGATTTAGAAGAAACATTTTTTTAATTTCAATTTAAAATCCATAATACTAATTAAATTTGGACTTCTTTCTAATTAACATTATAGTTTGCTCATCCTCAACTGGCTGATTGCATTTATAAATAGCTTTTCTTTCCCATTAAATCAAAAGATATAATTATTTTTTAATTAATTTTCTAAATTATTTATTCATAGTATTCATACCGCTATTAAAATCGATGTACTAATTAAATACAAACGTATTATTGACACTTAAACAAATATTAATCATACGCTTCGTGTAAATTTTTTAATGAAGGCGTATTTTTTTTACAAGAAAAAAATTTAATTTTTTAAACATGTAAGTAATAAATGTAACACATCAAAAGGTAAAATAGATAATCAAATATGTCACAATTTCTTCTTGCTTTTGCACCTTTTTATTTATTTTTCTTCATTTTCTATTAAACAATGACACATTGATATCATGTATCCTGTCTAGACAATCCCATTTTATTTTTTTTAAGTATGAAGAAAAAAAAAACAGAAAAAATTGTTTCAGACCATTCTTGTTAAAAGAAAAAAAGAAAGAGTTAAGAAAACACTTGTGTTCTTCGTATTAAAAAAAAAATATAATCTTTTATATGACACAATTAATGTCGGCTATCTCAGAATAATAAAAATTATTAAATAATTGTTTTACACATACACCTGGTAGATGACAACTACCCTGGAGTTCATGTGGCTGTCTCCGAGCTGGTTATAATACTAGGCCCTTTATGACACAACAGTCCGAATGCTAGTCATATGACTGGCCACTTAAGCGTGAGGATGTCCTACGAGGGGGTAAATTGTCACCAAGAAGCCACAAAAAGACAGTTTAAAAAGCGGTTATTCTTGACTTACCCTTTACTGACTCTGTTAACTGTTGTCATACGTTCTGTTTCTCTCTCTCTCTCTCTCTCTCTCATAAAAGGAACGAAATGCCTAATGACAGGCATTTTTACTATTTTATATAGACAGCTAAATTCCAGCACAAAGTGACAGTAAAATTTGCCACAGTTTAAGAACCAGTCTACCGAGTATAAAATCAATGTGGATAGTTTTTTAACCAGTGCTCAGAGTATAAGATCAATTTGGATGGTCTTATAACCAGTCAACAGTGTATAGTACTGCCACTTTTGGGGTAAATTGTCACGAAAAAACTACAGGGTAAGCAGTGATCTTTTCTACCATCCCATAATAAAAAAACACGGTCACTCATTTGGCAGCAGTAAAAATACTATCATTTTCAGAGCTATTTATATTTAATTTTGTAAGAACAATGTATGGAAAGCATTTGGCACATTTACCGAAAACTAGCCTTTTATTGCAAATTTCACTTTAAATTTGTGGTAATAACAATATTATCGAAAAACGAGTCAGAGTGCTATATTCGGTTTTCAATCATAAACAAAGAATTTTGAATCATTGTACCATTATTTATGTGCACAACAATAATACCAACAGCAGCTAAAAAAGAATTTGAGTTTCTTTTTTTTATTTGTGGGTACAAAAGTATAAGTCTGATATGTGTCACGAAAGCGCTGTGAAGGTATGAACACTATTTTAATAATATTGAATTTTTGGTTGTGGTAATTTTAATTTATTATAATTAATATCGTATCAGAATAACTCACAGATAAAAAAAAAAAATACTTACATAAAAAAATAATAAAAGTGAATTTCAGAAGGCTGCTAAAAATGGGATCTAAGGTAAATTATGGACCGTAATCACAAAATTGCATGACATTGTTTTTTAGCCATATGAAGCTAAGTTGGAAGAAATTTTACCGCAATATCTATATCTCCTAAAGTTTTAGGCGTATTTAATTAACTTACCGGAGTGGCCTTTATACGGGGCCTATAGTAAATTATGGACCGATCACGACGAAATTTATTAGTGTGATTACTAGTCCAATAAAACTGTGAAGTATTAAATTTTATTTTGATAGCATTATTTATTACGATTTAAGGCGTACTAAAATGTTTTCCAAGAAGAGGGTTTATATCTTTATAATCTTCACGAAATTTCACAGTGTCATTTCTAGTTATAAAAAACTGCGACGTGCGAAATGTTGTTATGATAGCATTATTAATTATGGTTTAAGGCGTATTAAACTGTTTTCCGGGAGTAGGGTTTATATGGGGCCTAGGGTAAATTATGGACGGATATTCAACAAATTCTACAGTGTAATCTTCAGTCGAAAAAAAACAAATTTTGCAAAATCTTATATCATTTCGTGCATTGTTCCACAATTTATGTTAGTTTTTGTAACAAAATTATCAATTTTTTAAGATGGTTGTTCCACATTTTGATTCATAGCTCCTGTCCAACTGAACCGATTTCACTGGATTGCAATCCCAAACTGCCTAAGATAACTAGAAGCAATTTGACACCAATTTTGTTTATTTCTTTTGAGTTTTTCGAAAGTGAACGTGTTTTCAACAGACGGACCATCTCCGTCTGACCTGAAATTTCGAAAACCCGGTTTACATACATTGCACTATTTTTTGGTCTTAGAAGAACCCTAGTGAAATTTAATGCAGAAAATATTCGTCAAACATTTTAACCCTGTAAAGTACCGTTTTAGTGTACTTTTATGTGGAAGTTAAACAAAAAGGACAAAAATTACCATTTTAAATAAGTGGTAGAGGGTAAATATATTCTTAGGAAAAAATTGCCATGCAATTCTACTCAAGACATCTGGAAAACTATTTTAGCTCAGAAGTACATTTTGTATATTTTTTTTGACTTTTACCAAACGCCTTTTAAAAGAATTTAAAAATTAACTTTTCAAAAACCTTTGGCAGATTTTCTCTACCAATAGTCCAGTTTCATTTCGGGTTGCAAGTATTGAGGCTGGTTCTTTTTTACTGCACAGTGTAATTGAATACTTCTTATTTCGAACACGATCGATTGTTGTTATCATAGAGAGTTTTTTCTCTTGTTTTCATTTGCATATTTTTGAATACCTTAACATTATTTTTTTATTTTAGAATAATTCCCTTTGCAGAGACAAAAATACATTAGAGTCAAACTTATGGTGTTTTCTTTTCTACAAAAAATGTCACATTTTATTTAAAAAAAATGCAATTTGGTGTTCTTTTCTTTAAAATGCAATTAGAATGATTATTCTAAAAGGGCATCGTGTTTAATTCTAAAACAAATCACCCTTAAATGTCATATAACAAGAGAGTGTTGATAATGTAAAGAGATGGCTGTTTATATATGGGGTTACCAGACGAAGTTGGGAAAAAATCGCCTCATATCAGGACAGTAACAATTTTAAGTTTTAATAGTTATTTTTTCTTTTATTATATAGTTAAAACAAAAGAAAGCATTACATTGTTAATGGTAGGTTGTCAGTGGTATAAAATTTAAATGTGTCATAAAATTATTTTTGAAAAAAAAAACTTCAAATCAAGAAATCGTAAAAACCTGGTGTTAAACAATCGGCAATCTGGCAAAGGTATTTTCTTGTTTACATATTTTATGAGGACAAACTAAAGAAATTGGATTTTCGTCATTCATTTTGTTGATTTATTTAATGTTTTTATATGTTTTTATATTTTGACGAACACTTTTTGATTTATGTTCCTTTTTTTATATTGAAGAACAAACTTTTTGTCAGCTGTTTAAAACAGGGCGATCCAATCTTGTATTTTGTTCTCGTTAAATAAAAAATTGCAGTATTACATATTCGGCAAGACATTTTATATATGCACCTTTTAAAATGTGGTATTTTTTTGTAGAAAAGAATATACCATTATATATGCAAAATTTGTTGATTGTTAAGAAAAATTTACTATAAAGAAATTAAAAAAGCAGCGTTTTTAAAGTCAATTCAGGAAAGGGAGGAGCGTAATTGCGAAGATGATCACTATAGAGAAGTTCGACTGTATTTAAATTTATTAAAAAATTATAATTTTTTTTTCGACTATAGAATAGATTTTTATTTTGTATAGGCCATTTTTGCTTCTGCAATTATTTTCACACTGACCACTAATAGAACAGCCTAAAATAAAGCTTTTTCTTTGAGTGAAAACTCTGATGCTCATAAAAACCCAAATAGAGCGGCGTGAATGCTTTGCAACTGAAAAATCCGATTTCGACAGCGCGTTAAGTTAAGTTGGGAGCTATTGCTAAAAAGTAATGCTAGGTTAGCAATTTTTATTTCTATTTTGTGGGTTTTATATAACAAGATGGGATAACATTACTAATCATGACACATCGTTGACGATCTTATTTAAGTTCGTCGTTGCAGTGCTAAAGAAAATCTCATGCCACAAAACTCAGCTGGCCGGGAGTAACAGTAATCTTGCAAAACAGCTGCTTTATTTTGCTGTATGTAAAGCAATTAGAATGATTATAGTTAGCAGTAAGATGTTACATCTCAATCTGTAAAAAAAAATTGGTGTTACTTTTTAACTGTAAGGTTACTGTTACTGAGCTTTTACGCACTGAATTAGGTTTGTCCGTAACAATTAACCACAGAATATAACACGATTACCCAATTATGGTAAGTCTTGATAAACAATAATTCTGTTCCTATCACACGTATTCTCAAACCGTTGAACTCCTATAAGGAAACTGGTCGGCAAAAAGAAAAAAAATGTCGGGAGAAAGGACTTGGTTATGTGATTTTAACCAACTTTAGCATGCCGAATACAAATCTGTTCACAGATTAATTCTAGGTTTTAACTGGGAGTTTCATCCAAACATTTTTCCACCGATTTTCATTATTTATGGTATTTTTTTTACTGATAAATAATAAAAATATTTTATGTCTCTCCTTAAAATTTCTTTATTAATTTTTGAAATGAAAAAATAGTACTCATTTTGCATGAAAAAATAAATTATTGCCATTAATTTCTGAAAAACTTCGAAACACCTGAATATATAAAGTTATAGTTCTGTGATATTTATATTAAGTTAGACTGATTATTCTGGGTTTGTGTCGTATTTAATTTATTTACTATTTACTTATTTGTTTATTTTGTTTATTTATTTCTGTGACGTGAAGCCAGTTTTTAATATTAAATAGTTGAAAATTGCAATTGGGGTGTTTTATTAATCGGGTTCTATTTTTTTTTTCATTAAACGATCAACCGATGTGTGGATTTTTTAACTTATTCGAATAAACGAATAAAATTTTAAATTAATCGAATAATTCTAAATACATAAATCCAGAAATTTTATAAATAAGGAGATTTTTTTTCGATACCTTTAAAAAAAATTAGTACTTGAATAAATAGACATTATTTTTAAGAAAAAACTTGTCAATGTAGTTCCAAATTGTTGCTTCATTTTCGGGCACTTGGGCACCTTGGATTTTTGAAACTTTTAACGGTCATTCCATTCTCTGCTATGTTTCTACAAATAATTTCCTCTAGAGAATCGATTTAAGTATCCTGTTAAAAATATTTATTCATTCGACCACTCGTAGCCCACTTTGATTTTGTTGGTGGATCATCTTCTTCAAGTATAATGTTATAGTCAGAGTGTAGTTGGTAAATTATAGAAGAAAAGAACACAGGCGTGTTCTAGAAATCGAAATGAAGTGGATTTAATATCGAGCCAATTTTAAAAAAGCCTTGTGATGAAAGATCATAAAATATTCCGTTTTATCCACTTCCTTCTTTAAGTGTCTTTTATTTTTGCAAGCACAACACTTCAAACCACGAAAAACTACGGTAATTTTGTTAATAATTGAGTTAAAATTATCGTTCGATTTCAATTTCACTTCAATTCGATTTCTAGAAAATACCCGATAAATTAATATAAATCTTTGAGTTAACATACCTTTGTCGTTTTTTCTTTTGTGAAATGAATTATTAAATTGTGTTGAAAAAATGTTACAAAAATATGAGCTAAATTACGCACCACTAAACATAACTTTCTTCTTTTGTAATTCCACGGTCACATACATTTGTTTTGTTTATTTGTCTTAAAACTTTAAAAAAATTATACATTTAACAGAAATACACATATTGTTTCTTTCGATTAATCGGTGTAAATTCTTCGATTAATTCTTTTAATCGAAATTAGTAAGGTTTTATTTTTCGAATAAATAATCTAAAATTGTTTGATTAATCGAACAAGAATTAATCGACTGAACTGCCTAATTGCAATACAAATGTAAACCCTAATTCATTATTATAAAATTGTTCCTGATGAAGTTCGAAGAAAGCGAACGAAGCGTTGGGAAAAATAAATAGAAACCCCATAAATGTATTTTATTTACATTTGGTAACAATAATAATAATAATAAATAGTCCGTGAGGAGAACAAAAACCTCAATAATAATATTGAATAAAAATATTTTGCTTGGATTATTAAATCGATATTTTATTTCCAATGATTTGTAAGTTTAAGGATTGAAATCGTTCTCATATTATAAAAAAATTAAGTAGCATAGCGTCCATATTTCTGGCGAAATATTAGTCAATCGCAAAAAATTAAAGCTTAAAAACAGATTTGAGTTTAGTGCTTGAAAAATTTTTTATTCTATAATTTTTTATTTTAGACGATTTGTGCTGCAGACCAATGTAATCATAAGTTTACAACTCTTAAATAACCGATAAAAAGTGTTAAAACTTAATTTTATCTTAATGCAGACTGACACTCTACTATTTTTTTTGTGATGTTAACAGATCTAGCTTTTTAAGTTTTCTTGGCCAACGATACTTGAAATTCGCTTTGTGTGAGGCAGGAACTTTCCATCTGCTCCTACTAAGGGATTGGTAAACCTCGTAATGCAGTTAAAATTCTCTTTATCCTCAGCTTCATCTTTTATAGTTTTCTTAATCAACAATATAAAATTTTCACTTTGTAGGGGCGATGTAACTTCTCTCTCCCTGTTCCTTACAGATTGATTTTAAGCCTTTTTATTAATTCTTAAAAAACTGTAAATCCTTAGCTTAATCGTTTTCTTAACAATCGATATTTGGGGTGTTATTCCCTCTTTGCTCTAACCGAGATCATTTTAATGCTGCTTATGCATTCATTGAACCGCAAACTAGTTGCTATAGATTTAAAATCTTTATAAAAGTAAAATGGGAAAGTTACCCCCAGCTCCTATCAAAGTAATTTTTATACCAGAAATTCATATTTATCTTCTATAGGTGCCTTAAAAGTTCGAAAGCTCTTAATTGTACAGTTTTTAAAAAGACGATTAGAAGTGCTTTTATTTTTTGGGAGGTGCTATACCTCCTAGTAGTGCTGGGATACTATCGATATTTTCTACTATCGATATTTATCGATAGTTCAGATTTCACTATCGACTGAGTGTTTGCACTTGAGAAGGGAAATCTTGAACTAATTTTTTTATCAGGCTACAGTTCGTTGTTTTTATTACTTTACTGAACGTAGATCGCAATCTTTGAAAAATTGTACTTCTAGCACCTTTCTAAAGGAACCGAAGTAGCAGGTACTATAAGATATTTTAGAAATACATAAATCGTATAATTAAGAATAAATATATATTATGCAAAAAATTGTTATTTCATATACAAAAAATACTTGAGAGCCCGTTTATCGGACTGTGTACAATAACTAAGTTATATTTCTACTATTTGTTTATTTATAGTTAATTATATGTTTTTGTTTAAATAAACGTTAATAAAAAAAAAAATAGGTAATCAATCAAGCGGAATTTCCTCTAATGGTGGTTAGAGCAGTAAAAAAAGCACAGCTAAGCCATCCATAGCACCTGCCATTCTTGTTGTTTGTATTCATTGCTATAATTCAGCGCGAATTAATAAAAGCAAGTAAAAACTTGCGGCAAAAAGCTGTGCGTGTATAGCTGCTGTTACATATTCATAGCTGTATTTTAAATAATAATATCGATATTTTCGATATTTTGAAAATATAGCTGGTTTCCCAGCACTACCTCCTACTATTTATAACTTGTTTAAAATAAGCTAACATTTTATACTGATAGCAAATTAACCAAAAATTTTCTTTATAAGCAAAATTTGCTATTTTATCAAATTTTAACGAAAACAATTCTACTTAAAAGAGATTTAAGCAAAAAGAATTATTATAAGCAAATTCGAAAAAAACTTACTATGACTCGCAAAGTTAGAAAAGATTTTCTATTTATAAAAATTTTGGAAAATATTTACTATTTATAGGAAATTTTGCGAAAATATTCTCCTAATAGCGATTTCCCGGAACATTTTTATTGAGAAAAAAATTTATCGAAAAATTTTCATTTAAAGCAAATTTACTAAAAAAAAAACTTTGCCTAAAAATTTGGCAAAACAACGTTATTTTTAACAAGTTGGTGTATATAGTAACTTTTGAAAAAAAAATTAGCTTTTGATAATTATAAACTTTTTTAAAACTTCACCATCTGGAAAAACAACACCTTCTTTATTTACACTCCTTTCATTTAACTCACCATTTGTTTATTAAATATATTTACTACTCTAATATTTCTTCATAAAGTTCGAAAAAAAACTTACATTTTTATTATTATAATGTTTCAATGGAATAAACATTAGTTAATGTCTAATAAAAAGCTTAACTACTTTATGTACAATATTTTATTCCCTTAATCCCAAAATAATATCAAATATATTGTGCGAAATAGAAAATAGAGATACATACATGGTATCGCTTAGTGTGTTATTGCTATTTGTTTTTCTAGTGCAAAGTATCACTATCATTATAGTTCAACAGTGTACAATTGGGCTTTAAATCAACGTACTGGTAATTATAATGGACAAACAAATAAACTTTGTGGGAAGGTATGCTAAAGAGCTTAAGGGGATATTTTTTGGATTATTAAAAGCATAGCCCAAGAAAACAGCTTAGTCCGATCATTGCACATGATGGCCTTAACATTAGTTTTCTTAAAAAATTTCACCATGCCCTAAATTAACATTTAAAAATTTAAAAAAAAACGAATAGTTTAAATATCTTCTGTAAAGAGTACCTTCTTCACTTAAAAAAGAATAAAAAAACTTGACAACAAATGTCAACAGTGGACAAATAACAAAGTGAAAAGTTATTAAAAGTAAACAAACTATTATTAAAACATTTATTTTTTACTACTTTTTCAACACACATACAACCACATATACATACATATATACAAACATACATAGTTACAAACGTAAGAATTGACATTTCTAAAACAAAAAGAAAAAGTGTCAAATAGTAATTGCCGCAGCAGCGAAAGGACACAGCCCTACCAAAAGAAGTAGTTCTATTATCTATGCACTGCACTAAGGGACATTTGCAGGCAAAAACAAAACTGAAAGCAATACCCTCAAACAACAATAGATAATTTAAATAAGATCTACTTGTTTAAATAAGAAATTTGCAACTAGAAAACACCATAAGAAACACACATATGCAGTGGGTTAGGCACAAAATATTATGGGAATTTTTCAGAAAAATATTGTCATGGTTGTGACTACCGGAGACAAGCATTTCATCCTACATGGTATAACAAGTACCGGCTTCTCTAAGTGAAGCTCCTAAAATCTCCGGACGAAGGTATTTGTTGCAATATAGAGAGGCAAATCCTGTGCAGAGAAGCTTTAGTAAGCGAAGTTGTTATTTGTTATACAATAGAGGACACAATCCTTGATTCCGGCTATGCTTTTGAATTTTTACAATTGTTGTGGACATTATGACACTCTGCAAAGTGCAATAACGTCCGCGGACATTACAACACACCTCTGATGGACATTATGACACTTTTAAAAGCGTCATATTGTCCATGGACACTATGAGACTTTTTTGATCATCATTACGTCCATGGGCACTGTGTCACTGGACGTAATGACATGCCACCGTCAACAAGTTACCAACAACAAATGAAAGTCCGACGGGGTAAGATCTGAACTATCAATATAAAATTTTGTTTTATATCTGTGGCACTCAAGCGGCATTTACAATACGCTGCCTGAGTGGTTCCCAGTAGTGTTGCAATTTTTCTAAATGCTGACAATAATTTTAAGCAAAAAATTTTCAAACATATCCGATTACAAATCTTATTTTGTGTTTTATTCGACCGATTACTTTAACGATATTAATTTCACCGGCAATCTTGTTACTGTTAAATAAGTCCTCCATCAAGAAACCACAACCATATCGACCCCTTGGCGCGAAATTATCGTATGTAACAAAAACCAAATTTTACAGGACAGCCATTTTTCTACTTTTCTCTGCATTCGCTTGCATATAAAAATGAAAATATACATTCAATTTTTGGAGCAAAGAAGTGGAATTCGCCTACAATATTATGTCAGGTGACGTCTCTTTGAATGTAGAACAAGATTGCATCAAAAACTCAATTTCAAAAAATTGGCATATACGATAATTTCGCGCAAAGGGGTCGATATTATGTTTTTTTAGAAAAAAAAAGATTATGCAAATTTTGAATAATATAATTATTAGTCGTTAACTAATTATTGTTGATATAAAGCAAAACATGTTCAGATCCAACCATATGGCTGTGGTGGAAAATGTGTTTTCTTTGCATATTGATAGGTTAGTGCCTCCAATTCATATTTTTCAAACTTGTTTGACGCACATGCCTGATCTTTGTTTTCCGTATCACAAACGTCACTACTGAACCGCAAAATTCAATACCTCTCGTCTTACACACAACTTCGTTCAATGACTAAGTGAAAATAAATAAGAGCAGTTTAACCTTAAAGGCTCAGTTAGCCGGGAGTAACAGTAACAGTAACAGTAACAGTAACAGTAACCTTACCGTAAAAAAGTAAGACCAATCTATTTCTTACAGATTGAGACGTAACATCTTACTGCTAACTTTAATCGTTCTAATTTCTTTACATACAACAAAATGAATCAGCTGATTTGCAACGTTACTGTTACTCCCGGCTAACTGAGCCTTAAGAATATAATGTTAGTTAGTAAACACACAAACTATGTGTAAAAAATGCCGCATTAATTGTAAATAATGTTTATCTAATAAAAAAATGATTTTGAAGCTCTTTTGAAGGTTTGATCCTAGCAAGTACACTGTTTGATTATACACGGTTTCTAGTTAAAAGGGTGTGCAAATCATGTTTGCAGGGAATTATGTGTAAAAACCGTAATCCGTAACATTCGTAATTATGTAAAAATTCTTAATTTTGAACGTTGTTTTTCTCAAACTTATCCCCTAGAGTGCAACGCCAGGAAGTATATTCGCATCAAGACGCAAACAAGCCCACCCTGGAATGAAAAAAATGTCCAAGCGGAGATCTTGACTAAGTCTATTTTCCTTCATATTTCTAATTTCGAATACAGATTTGTCAACATCAATTTTTAATTAAAACATCAATATCTAATACAAAGAGTTCGAGCTTTCAATCTTCATTTAAAATAGGCCCACTATGCAAATCAAAAGAATATTTTTCGTTTTTTTCTTTGTCCAGCCATATAATTAGAAGGAAAACAATTTAAGAATATCATAAAGAAAATAAAAATAAAGCAACAACGAAGAAAAATGGTTAAAGAAAGAAAAGCTACAACTCCCATATGGCAAGTAAATAGTGCGAGACCTTAAAATGTGACCAACCAACCGGTAAACTTTGCTCCATGGATGAGAGGTAAATATAATAACGTAAAAGTAAAACAAGAAAGAAAGCAAAAAACAGTTACTACAACAACTATAATGATGACTAGTTATAAACTAAATGTTCGCCAGCTAAAATAATAACAATAATAATATGTACATATAAGAAAGAAACACAACAATAAAAGCAACAACTATTACTCGCCAAGTACAATAAAAATGTATAGACATTGACACCGAAATGAAACAATGACGATGTCAGCAACGACAACTTTTTACTAGTGAGTAACTGTGTGTTGTTATTCATGTTGTCACACGAAACATTCACACAGTTACATGTACACAAAGCACTTGCATTTGTTGTTAGTGAAACAGTCGGTTGGTAGTGGTAGTTTTAGCAATAGCAGTAGTAATCATGTGTTGTAATTACATGACACTTGACGCAAAGCAATTTGTTACTAACTTTACACTTAGGTACAAAAGTTGCACATCACGACACACATACACACAGTCGTTCTTTTAAACTTACACACACATACATACAACACACTTTCTCATGTAATTGTACATTTGTTTTAACAAATTTATTTATGTTCTTTGTCGCTGCAAACAGTAGGTGACAAAATAATTTTTCTGAGTGTAAACCTATGCTCCTTCAAGGAACAACGGGACAATATATATATTTATATATATATAAACTTGAACGGGATAATTCAAAAGTTTTAGGAGTACAGTTTATAAATAGAAATATAAAATTATTTTATAAAAAATTTGAGAAATTTTGAATTTTATCAGTAAAAAATGTTTATATTTCTTTAATAAAATTAACTCACAAAATTATTTTTGGGCCTCTGTCAGACCGTTTTAACTTGCGTTTTTGAAATGAAGCACATGTAAAGTTCAATATTAAGGGAAAATTTTATATAATGTCGAAGAAAAAAAATGATTTCATATACTCTTAATTATTTTGGGAATATTTAATAGATATCTTGTGAGTTCAAGGGTTTTTATTATTATTTCGCAAAATGTTTTTCAAACTTTACTATAACAATATCGGGGCAGCTATAGTCAATAATGCAATTGTGCAAAATGTTACATTATTATTTGGAGTAACGTGACACATCAAATGTTGTCAGTAAGTGAAATATGACACAAAGCAAAATCGCCCAAAGCAACGTGTGAAAAATTCACCCAAAACGAAAAAGACGAAAAATGGAAATTATATCTAAAAATAAAAAAAGAACCAAAAAATTATGTTGTGTAGATTATCATGTGGTATGGCTTGACCAGTTTAACTTTAATTTTTTGGTCTTATTTGGATGCTTTCACAATTTTTAGAATTGGGATTTGTTTCACTTTATCTAAAATCTTTTTTATTGATTTTCTTTTTAAACAGGAGTTATTTCATAGCATTTAGAAATCAACCAAACATTAGTTTCCGACTGTATTTTAACTTTTTTTCACCAATTATGTTGACAACTACCATTTTCTGTTTCATATAAAAGAAAAACGAATTGCTGTTAGGGGAGAAAAAGGAGTGCGAGGTAAACTAACCATTTAACACCACAATCTAATGAATATGAATGAAAGACCAAAACAATTGAGGGACTATAAACTCTTTTAGCTGATATTTACCTTGTGATTTTTGGCAAAAACTCAAAGCAATTATTTGTCATATGACCTAGAACTAAAAACATGTTTAAACATTTTTTCCAAAAAAAAAACAAACAACAAGTTGGTTTATTTTATTTTTGTTAAATTAAAACAAATTGTTATTAGTTTTGTTTTACTTACTTAAATTAGCTTTAAAAAAATATACTTGAAATATTTTAAATATATTTTAAGTATGTTTTTTCTAAAATCGATATTTCAGATATGAAATACACCCATAGAAATAATAGGATTTGAAATGGTCACGGACAAATGGTTCATTACGTTCGCCGAAAAATATATATTCTGATTTATTTAGTCCATTTTAAGCCTATGACAATCATAATTTTATTAAACTTTTATTATGAAAAATAAAAATTTTTTTACGTAAACTTTGCCAAATATAGAAATTTCATATTAACGCAAGCGCGAACGTTGGCTGCTATTCAACATATAAAATTTACTTTTGGTGGATTGACGAAGAGCTGTGTCTTTAGATTTTTGTCTCCTAGTTGTGAATTTACTTGTGTTTTAAGTGTCTTAAAAGTCTGGAATCGTATTTTAAATAAAATATGACGCGTAAAATTTTTACCATTGAAGAAATAATTGTTATAATTGTGGAATAAGATGATGGTGTGGACACCGTTTGTGTGCTACAAAGGACGAAAATTAAATTCCCCTATGTTTATCTAAATTTTATTATTTCCAATACAAACTTACAAGTATGCTTATATGTATGTCCTACCTCATTTTTAAATTATCAAACTGTTTTGCAAGAAGCTGTTGGAACGTTTAAAATATATATTTGAAATCAAGAGGAGCCTTTGCATTATATAGATATTACGTCTGCAGAAGCCATGAGCAAAACAAAACGTGTCAAAATAACGAAGAGTAAATACAATAATAAGTTTTTATTTATAATACATATAATTTTTATAAAATTGAACAAAAATTGAAAAATTAATATAAAAATTTATTATTGTATTTAAAATTTTATAGATCCTGAAAATAAACTGAAGATGTTCGAAATATATTGATCTAATTTATAGCAAAATACAAAAAGTTTTTTTTATTTCATTTCACTTAAAGACGCAATACAAAATAAAAACTCAATAATATAATTTGATCCAGCAATACAAAATATTAATCCACAATTTTTTATTATATCCAAGGCATGAGTTTTATTTTAATTTGCATGACAAGGCCATTCAAAATTATAGTATTGCACATTTTTTATATAAGTTTTAAACTCTTCTGTTGTCAACACATAGAAGCTTAACTTCTTTGTTTCAATAGAAAAAAAACGAAAAACCTATGCCACAAAAAAACTTTCGTGATACAGCAAAATAACTTTTGCTATGATCTAAACGATTGAAGAATTCTCCAGAAATTTTACCTCTAAACTGACGGATAGCCGAGCTTGCAAATACATTCCTACTGAACAGAAAGATGGAAAAACTAAACGTTGCAGATAAAAACCTTTACAAAGGATGTGCAAAAAATGCAATGCATATTTTCATCCAAAACGTTTTGAAGCGTGCCATAAAAAGTAATTTTTTATAAATACAAAAACCATAATTTTTTATATTTTAAATAAACATATTTTATGAAATTGAAAGAAACTTGTGCGAAAATATGTTTTATGCAATAAAAACAAAATTTTTTTAAATTTACAATGCAAAAAATATTAATGTTGAATAGCGGCCAACGTTCGCGCTTGCTAACACCGGGTTTTGACGGAACCAGTAGGGCTAGCTCAATTTTGTGAACGGATTTGAATTCAGGAACCCCAAATTAGATACGAACTCAAATTTCATTGAAATCTGACTACTTTTTTGTTTCGCGGCCGGAAATGGGTTAACAAATTTCAATCGGGACAATATCTGAGACAAGAATTATTATATTAACCGAAGTTGAATGTGTATTCTAAGGTTTTTCAGTGACCTGTTACAAATTGTCGAAAAGGTGCCAATTAACCCCCTCTAAGGACATCACAATTTTTAAGTGGCAAGTACCCGTCATATAAAGTATTAGAACAAGAACCAGTCCCTGCCACTTTGGAACTGTCACGTAACAATTTTTGTGTTAGTCACCCTTCCCGAAGTGATAATGCAAGTTTCGGGATGATTTAAAAACAAAATTTTACATGCTTTACATTTGTTTTAATATTTTGTATTGACTTTATAGTGTTGGACAATTTTGAGCCACGTTTTCAAAATACGTAATTTTTTTGGTAAAGACTACAAAAAAGTCTTCCAATATTTTTAAATATGTTTATACTAATCAGTAAAAAAAATTAATATACATGCTCCACATCAAGAACTTCATAGCATTGACATTGACGAATCAATGGTGCATATGGTACTTTTGGGCATATGGTACTAAACAGTTCATCCGCGGTAATCCAATCCGATTGGGCTATAAGTTTTGGGCAGCCACAACTTGATTGGAATATATACTATTGTTTGAACCTTATTAAGGCTCTTTCACACCTTTGGATTATACATATAAGTACTTAGCACTGGGTGCCAGTGTTGTATTTCAATTCGTTGATGTATTGCAAGGCAGATATCCCAATGTTCTGTTCGACATATATTTTGAGAATATTTTTTTCTTTCAATAAAATTGATTAAAGAACTGAAGATAGGAAATTTTAAAGCGGTGGCAACAATGTAAAAAAAACCGAAAGGGAAAAGACTGTCCTTTGCAATATTCAACGGCCCTTAAGCGAAAGGATCGTCTTTTATTTAATACGCGACACTAAGTCGTTGTTTGTAAATGGGTAGAAAATAGTATTGTTACAATAGCTTAAAACGACTGTGAAGTTCTGCCGTCATTACTAGAAAATCGTTATTCACAAAGGCCAAGAATAAAATTGCTATACAATAACCAAAGCTTGTTAAAAATATAATGAAAGCCTGGGCGTAGTTAACAGAGCCGACCAAATCAAACATCTATTAGAAACGGTTGTTTCCTCAACTTATTTCGTTCGTATTTAGTGAAATTATCTTAATTAAACAAACATTTTGTCTTGCGGTAGCAGTGCTTGTTGCCCAATTTGAATTTTGTATAGACGCATCTTTAGATTTCATCTTAAAATTCTCTGTTATTGAGGACATGTCCAATTGACCGGAACAACGACGAATTAACACAGAGGGATAATTTTTAACGCATATTTTGATGAGCACCTCTTTCAGGACGGTCGACCTCTGATCATTCCTCTAAATACCCGACTAAATTCCTAAGTACCTCATGCCTAATAACCATAAATGGTTGACAAGGATAGGAAAATTCGATAATTTAAGAGCGTTGTTGTGTATTGTATGCTAGATTATCAAATTGTTCAACTTTTGGTTTTTTTCGAGTAAGAAATTAATTGATTTTTTAATTTTAAAATTGCTCGATTAATCGAATAAAGGCTTTAAATTGTTCGAGTTACTGGAATCACTCGAATAATTCAAATAACTTTATCCAATGCGAAAAAACAAATTGCTCTATTTGAATTAATACTTTTATTTTATTAATAAACAGGAAAAAGGGGTGCCAGCCAGCTATGAAAAACATTTTAAACCAATTTAATATTTCTGAAAATCTAGTGATATTTAAATCGATTAAGGTCTTCCGTTAAATTTTTTTTAAAAATCACCACGTTTTTCCCTGATTTTAGGAAAAGCTGTGGTAAAGATAAGAATTCAATGTACACTATATAAAAGGAATTTATTTTTATAAACTTTTAAAACAGGATTTTTTTTTTTTTTAAATTCTGATAACTTATATATATTTTTTGTAATTCCCTTTGTTTTAAAACTCTTCTATACAGGTTTGTTTAATTTGTTTTTTTTAACGTGTTTCTATTTCACGACTTCCCACTTTCACACTTCGTTTTCAAACAAGAAAAATCTAACGATATCTCAAATATCAACATCCAGCCGATTAAAAAATATGAGGTAATAAAACAATTGACAGTCGGGTAATAACAGGTAACCCTTAAACTGATTTCTTTACGAATTTGACGTCGTTTATAGACAGCGTCTAAAAAACAAACTGCAGTCGAAGTAGAAAAACTGACATTTCTTTAAATTCTTCATTTGTAATTGGCAAAAAAACCTGCTGCTTTTACTTCTGATTTATTAAAAGTAAACTGTCGCTATCAAACCAACTCAATAAACATATTTTTGCTTTTGGTTACGACTGCAGTTTTTAAACCCTGTTTATTGTGATTTACATAATTTGTCACATAAGCCCAGATCTTAAAATGGACTAAAATATGCTAAAAACTATGAGTAATGAAATGAAATGCAAAAGGTAACATGTAATTTAGTTTTAAGTTATTTAATCAGTTAGAAATCCAAACAGAATATTTTTACACTAAAAAGTAGAATTTTAATCAAAATTTTCAAGAATTCAGTTATAACCTGCAAAAAGAAAAAACAATAGTGGTATTCACACCGAACTTGTTAATTTGTTAAAGTTACCAACTGTGAACTACCCCCTTTTTTAAACTTTGTTAGTCTGATTACTTTCGTAGTAAAACAGATGATTTATTGTTCTGACACAATTTATAACAATTTATTTACGCAAAAATTGCCAAAACACATATATTTTTTTAGAAATGTGTCACAAATGACTTTTTTATTATATTTATTTAGAAACTGCAACAGCTGATTGTGAGTTACCAACTAACAACTATTTTTTCAGGGGTGCCGTTGCGTTAATTTGTTAAATGTTAATCCGGTAGCACGTTAAATATACAAAAACAAAATGCGTGTAAAAAAGTAACGATTAATGACTAACAAGCTCGGTGTGAATACCACTAATTATATTATAAAATAAGAAACTTATACGTTCTTAACATTGTTAGATCTTATTTGGATAATTTAAATAGTATACACGGGGTTTTTATGCACGCAAAGAAAAAATACATCCAGAATTATGAATAACTTAACTTGTTTAAGAGGAACAGTTTTATGGAAATTATGGTTACTGGAATTAAAATATAAATAAATAGTTTTCTATATGGCAACCACAACCAGTTTATGATTGTCCATATGCATTTTTTTACTTATTGAAATTATTCATATGTTTGCCACAGTAATTTTTTGCTCTTAAAAATCACAACAAACAAAAACGGTAGTGGGGAAACATAATATGATTGTGGTATTTATATGGCTGATTTGTTTACAATATCACAGTGGTAAAAAATACAATAAAAATTACCATAGTATTCTAGAGTTTGTGCAAGCAAATTGAACAAGTAGTCGTAACTAATATTATATTATCTCCAAAGATAGACAACCAGTCTAGCGAGAATACGATTTGTTTAATATGCTAAAGACTTGCTGCTGGTTCATCTATTTTCGAACGAAGACTTCACATTTAAAACAAAAACAAATAATAAAATATTGTGTTTGTTTTACATGTTAGTTAAGCGATCAAAGTCTTCGTTCAAAAATACATAGATGAACAAGTTACTCTTAAGTCTGAGTCGAACTGAAAACTGAAATATAAAGCAGTTAGCAAAATGTAAAGGCCTTTTATACGTCACGTGGCTTCAGGTAAAATAATTAAATAACCGTAGAGCTGATGACACCAAAATCTGCAACACTGATCCCTTAGGCCAATAAATGTTAATCCAAATATTTTACATTTTAGATATTTCTGTATAGAAAGCAAATCAAATAGAATACCTAAAAATTGTTTAAATTACTAACCTCCATCCACTGGCTTAAATTCGAGCTATTGTCATTATTGTTATGCATGCAAACACTTTTTGTTTGTAATTCATGGTCTTAACGACCACGTTCAAAGCAAAAAATATCCATCCAGGCATATATCCAGCACATCTACTTCAAAATCAGCATATACACTTTCTTCTCCAGACACAGGCATTCATACATACTAATCTCTTAAACTCATTCGCTAACTTTTTTCTGTTTTGTCTCTTATGCCTTTTACATGACTGCCTTGTAAATGTCGTTAGAATGAAAAAAAGCGATGACATCAGGAGACAGTGACATTCATCACACGCTTATATTCAAGTGCATTTAAACACACATAAACACATACTTCCAATCATACATACACTCAAAATGAAAGTTCATAACTTCTGTAAGAAGGCAATATTCGACTGAGCTGAGTGTTTGATACCCTCCACCAAAAACTAGAATTTTTCGGGAACGGACCTTATATAAATCCCTATGTTTTGTTATTAATCGATTGAATAAAATTTCATTAAAACACGAACACGTAAAGAACTCCACAAATAAAGCAATTTTTAAAATTTTATTGTTAGCTTAATCATATTATTTTCGCCGGCTCCCATAATTTGGTTAAATAAGTCCTTCATTAAGAATCTAGATACTACCGTGCTTTGGTTGCCTCCGAGCATGTAATGGTTACAAATAACAAAAATATATTTGCCACTAAAAATGTGATAGTTGTTGTTTTATCCATAACATTTTGCGTTTGAAAAAGAGAAAAATATTATTGTTAATATAAAATCATACAATTATTATTCTTAAAATTTACTATAATATGTACGGAGGCAACGATCATGTTTTTGACTTATTGATGAAGGCCCAATTTAACCGTAATATAATTGCCAGTGACAATAACATGGTTGAGCTAATCATAATATGTTTAGCACATTTTCATTAAAAATTGTTATTTTCGAGGTGTCCGTATAGAAAAATGTGATTTCTCTGAGTATATTAAAGTTATTTAAAGAAGAATGTCCAATGATTTCTTTATATTTTTTTTAAACTACAACCAAGAGCCGTGGAATGTGAATGGCATTTCATATTGGGCAGTTATTTAACATTTTTTGAAGGCTTGAGGAAGAGATTTTACCAGAATTTTAGTTAAAAAAAAGATGAAACCATACCTCACACAGCTCGTCCAAATAGGATTCTCCTGCATAAAATTTTTCGCAATTGAAATCAATTTGGCTGTGTGTTTTTTTTACTGATTAATGCCCAATTTTACCAATTCTATTTTATTATCAATTAATGTTTCAAAAAATTCGTTTTTCATGTAAAACAAAAACAAAATTTTATGAAAAACTATTGGCTATGATTATCAATAACAATTTTAAAATAATTTTCATGTTGTAAAATTCCTTCCTTCATAAAAATAATTTAATGAAAATTAAATTTGATGAACTTAAGCCTGATTAAAAAATTAAAAATTTGGATTAAAAACCATAAATAGTTCAACAAAATAACCACAATTCCAACTATTGGCGTTTTCTATTCTTCACAATAAATATTGCCTTCTAAAAAGGTACATGTCTTGCCAGCCCTGTAATAATGCTATTAGAAGAGAACAAAGCACAAGATATTGAGCCCTAATAGCAAAAATGATGCAACCAACAAAATAAAATTTACAGAAGGTTTTTTTTAAATATTTTTGCTTCAAGTCTAAGGTTTTGTTTCAAATTGCTTTTGCTGTCATTTCGTAACGGTACTTCTCAGAGATATGAAATTTTTACAGATGATGCAATGATCAAAAATTATCGATATTCATCAAAAAACAAAAATCAAAATAGCGATAAGAAAAAGTGAAATGTCCTGTTTTTAACACATGGCGATAATTGCCATTATATTTAATTTATAGCGAATTTATTAACGCATTTTTTTCATTATTTTTTGACATTATGCTTTTGGGTTTGTTTCTATTATTGCAATTTTTCGCGAATTTTTAGCCATGTTCACGATAGACGTGATTTTTACTGTAAGTTTTATGATTTTTTTTAAAGCTTTAATGATTTTTAATAAATATTAAACTTTGCTATCTTGCCGCTGTTATTTTCGGATATTTTGATTTTTGCGTTTGTTTCAATTTTGCAATTTTTGCGAAATTAAGCCATGATCGCGAGCATTTTTATCTGAAAGGGTTGTGATTCTTTACAGCTTTACCGATTTATAAAAAATATTATACAATTCTATAATGCCACTGTTACAAAATGTATGCAAATGTCTGCTTATTAACCCGAATTTTTGCCATTCCTTATAGTCTTAAGGACTTTTTATTAATTTTATGGCTCGTTTGAAATAAAATATATTTTCGCAATTTTTCGCTATTTTTTCAAACTTTTCCGAATTTTTGCAATTTTCGCGTACCTTTGTGGCTCTTTGAGGCAGCCGTCGCCATTATTAAAAACAAACCTCCATATATAAGCCCCATATATAAACATCATATATCACCTTTTGTACAGGGCACTAACAACTCTCTCGATTTAATCGGGGCGAAAAGTGCAATGCTCTATGCCATAAGTAAAGATGAATGTTTTAGAATAAAAAAGGGTTTCCCTTTTAAAGAGCAAAGCATTTTTATTAAACGAACACAAAATTCCATTTTTTTAATTCAATATCAAATTTTTTCTGTAGAAAAGAAAACACCATATATTTAAATATGAATTGAAATTTTAATAAATTGGTGATATTCGCCATAAACGTCCTAAAATAATAGAGGTATGAAAATAAGCCCAGTACCAGCTTACAGCTTAGGATCATTAACCCAAAATAAGTAGGGGCGTTTGGCTTTGAAATTCTATTAAAAGTTAAAAAAATGCATTGAAAATAACATGTCAGTCTGAAGGAAAAAGTAATAATACAGGCATACTTTAGACTTAAGGCGGTCTTAATATCTCAGGTGAAAAGGTTGTTCACAATCCTTAAATTGTGTCATTAAAAAAGGAGCTAATTGCAGACTCTGGTTTCTTTCCTGCAGACAAGCATAAAGCTTCGCGGGATAAGCTAGGAAATTATAAAAAAAAAAAAAAAAAATAGAGTTTAAATTGCTGGTAAATGCCACACAGTATGGAAACTTAAGACTATAATTCAAGTTTAGTAAATGCCAACCTTAAATAAAATCAAACAAAATATTAACGCAAATGTGACACCCTGCAGCTACTGGTAATCTAGATAAATATCTCTTGCTGTTACACACGAAGTAACAAATCCAGTATACCCTTAGTCACCGCTCATGGTGGTGGAGGATAAAAAACCCCCTTTTAACCCGATTTCGCATTCATATGAAGAAAATTGCTATTTCTTCATTTATTGAGAGCAATATTCAGACACTTACACACACACCCACTGACACATTTTCCCCAACACTTTTGTTTCGTTTTATTGTTGTAACTGTTGTCATTTTCAATGTTGCTAGTGTTTTGTTATCACATTGCATTGTATTGCATTGCGTTGGTATTGCTGATGAGTCTCTATCTGTCAAATACCAATTGCTATGGTGTTGTTTTGTTACTTCGATTCTCACTCTCGTGCACACATTTCCGAGTGCTTGTGTGTGCACCAACACAACGTGTCTTTGCATATGGCATCAGCATAAAATACATTGTATTAACCTTGGTTGTGAAAGTGTTGTCGTTATTGTGCTACTATTGCTTGGGGTATGTGTTGGCTGGCGGAAAACTGTCGTCATTTACTGGTCTAAGTGACAATAAGACTTTTTGATTAGTTAATCTTCTAATCTCACGTGGATGTGCCATTGAAAATGACTTTAGTCATTTGAAGGTTAGATAGTACAATTGGAAAATATTAATAAATAAACATTAAATTTCTGCTTCTTCTGGTTACGGTGTGCACAGTAATTAACTTAAATACGTTGTAAGGGACATTTTGGCTGTAGAAGTCAGTTGTAATTAAATAAAGTACGGTCAGGAGTTAAATAGAATTTTATAAAAAGAATAGAGGTGCAAAACAGATGTTTTATATTTTCAAAAGGAAAAAAAAATTTATGCAGTCTAACACTTAATAGTTAAAGGCCCGTTTTCACAACTTACCGACAGCTAAAAGTAGACTTTAACCGGACTTATAAAAAGTGTTCCATTATTAAAACTTTACTTTTACCTAAAGTAAGCGATAAAATAAATTAAGGTTCATCGTACCGTTTTACACGGCCAATAAAATCCTACCTTTAGCTATCAGTAAGTTGTGAAAACGGGCCTAAATGTAATATTTTTTATTAAATTATTTAACCTTAAAATTGAAATTTAGAATATCTGCTCAACAACTACATGACAAGAGAGAGCTCCAGTTGTAAAATTCGCTAATACTGGCGTAATGGCTAAAAATAATGTTAAAAGTAATTAAAAGCTAGTGAATTGTTTATACAGAATGAGAGATCTTTGACAGATTAAAAATGGAAAATTTTCTTACAAAAAAGTAATGTGCGATCAATTTTGCTTTATTAAGAAAAGTGCTGTAGCAATTTTTTATATTCGTGTAGCATTGAAAAAGCCTTATTAAGACCAAATAGAAGGTACAGGCGGTCAAGCGTGATAAATTATGAATAAATTATCTCCAAAATTGCAACCTGGGGGGCTGATTTCGATTCGAAATATAAAATTTTTCGAAAGCAATTTCCGATTCGAAAGTTAAACCGTACTGCATAACCAGTTCGAAGTTGTATTTATAAACGAATGGGACATTTGATTAAAAGTTGGTAGCTATTAAAATACCGAAATAGACGAAATTATCGCAAAACAAAAAATAAGTCGCCCATTACTTTATACTTCCTTTTATTTGTACTTGTAACTTTGTTTAAATACTAGCTGACCTGGCAATCTTGGTTTTGTCGTATAACTTATTTCTTTCAGATGTTGCAGTATTTGCCGGCCAAATTTTACCAAAGATCGAGCTTTAAAATAAATTCATAATTCTTCCTATTTATCATTTTTGATACATACTAGAGAGCATAGGAGTAATTGGCTAAAATCAATACACTTGAAATTTTTTTATTATTTCTTATTTATGTTTAATTAAGTCTATAAAATATGAATAATTCTAGAAATCATACAACAAGGCTTCTGACATAAAAAGCAGAAATTCGATGACCATTTGTTTTTATTTTTAGCCGAAGTGTAACATTTTTGATATCCAGCACGTTTATTTTTTCAGAATTATCGGTTTTATGTTTTTTTGATGGACCAGCTTCACTGTCATTTAATTCATCTGTAATTTGGGCTGAAAGTTTTTGAAAATTGCCAATAAGTCAAGAATAAATGATTATCAATAACAATTTTAATTAATTTTCATGTTGTAAAATTCCTTTCATTATAAAAATAATTTAATGAAAATTAAATTTGATGAACTTAAGCCAGATTAAAATATTAAAAATTTTAATTATTGCCAGAGAAAGTTAATTTCTAGGACGTTTTTCCATATAGGCTTTGTCAGTGATATTGCTAACTCGTGAAGAAAAGTTTTACGTTTTGTACTGGTTTGAGTTTGTTTCCAGTTGCTGGCAACTTCGTTGTATATAATGTAAGCATTCAAAGCAGAAATATCAATAATGTTGGAAAAGGCAGCCATCGGCCAGCGATTATTTTTACGTTTGCAACTATAGCAACTCAACTTTTATCAACCGTTTGAACTCCTCCTTTCGTGGAGTTTTAAAACGATATTATTTCAAGCAACTTTTTGGAGCAATCGGCAACTTTAGGTTCATGATGCATTGTACTCATGACAATTGTACACTTGTCTTTGTGGCTTATCAGGGGTAGAAGCGAAAGCTTTTGACCAAGGCTATGCGAACAAAAAAACTGTCCATGGTAAAATTATGTCCTTTATGACCATCCCCTAAACCAAGAACCACCCGTTCTCCTTGGTTTCGTTCAAGAATTCCTGATATATCCTTTCCCAAATATGGTTGAATTTTCCACACATAACAAGTACGCTAGTCAACAAGCAGCCAAAATTTCAGACCATACCTCTCTGGTTTAGATGGAATATACTGGCGAAATTTACAGCGACCATGAAAACCTAGCAACTGCTCATCCACTGTAACACAATCATTTGGATTGTAAATTGTTGAGAGGCTGTCAGACCATTTTTCCCAAAAGTTTCTAATTTGTGCAAACTTGACTTCACTCTTCTGGGAACGTCTGGTTAACACAGCATCAAAACGTATTACATTGTGTATATACAAAAATGTTTTTTCAGACATTATTAGACGAAATGTAGGACGTCCATTGTACTCATCAAAAAGATCGTGTAAAGTTTCATTATTTGACCTATTGAATGTGAAATATATGAATACATATGAATGTCATTCGAACATCTTAATATTTGATTACTTGTATACTCCGGCCAACAACAAAACTGCCAAATAAGCATGAAAAAATTCCTCACCGATTTCAATATGATTGGAATCATTTAAATGTTCTCCATATTCGTTGGAGTTATTGATTACGATCTTTGTTATTTGTGAGGAGAAAACTAACAAACCCGAATCTCGAATAGTATTTACGCAACTTGAGACACATTTTGTTACATAAGTTGATTAGTTAAGCAGATAACTGGAGGGGGAGTATTTATCCCTCTTGCCCTATTACACGCTCTATTCTCTATTTTCTTTCAGATATTAAAGTGTATGCATGCCAAATTTTTATGAAACTTGTTGATAAGTGAAAAAGACAATTACATATAAAACAACAACAAAATTCTAAAAATTATTTTTAGTTTTAAATTTAATTTTCTATGCGAACGTTCACGTTCGAAATCGATAAGCAGGCTGTAAGACTTACGAAAAGTACTGTTTATTTGCGATAAGGTATAAACAACTTCCGATCATTCGGAACAAAAAGTATGAAAATCATAAATAATTTCTTTGATGGTCACCCTCCTCTACTTTCCGCACAAGATTTACATGAACATATTGGTATCTATCGAATAATTTGCAAGCACTTACTACATAGTCGTCCATGGTCAATGGAGTCAAATAATTTACTAAAATCAAGAAATGTTAGAAAATCAAACCTGTACTGCCTTCTAAATCCCGATTGATAAAGACTTAAATAATTTCCACGTTCAAGATTATTCCCATATAAACTCCAACAATCACTTAAGGACAAACTTATCTCATATAGATGTAGATTTCTAAATAATATTTGACACAGAGAACTTTTACATGAATGATAACCTCATAACATAGTTTTATATATACTGTGGTGTAGGGTATAAACTTGTCGGGGATGACCGGCCATACTTTCTTACTTGTTCTTAAATTGAATAAAACCTTTAAAATAAATGTTGTGGTGAATGTTGGTTACCAATATTAAAAAGGTATTTCGTAAATTAACACATTGAGTTCAAATCTATTTTCTTCACACCACTTTTATCAAAAATCCACAATCATTTTACTCAAGAAGTTACGCTCTGCACTTAAGAAATTTTTCATCATAAATTATGATTTGCAAAACGACATAAATATAAAGAGACAACTTTTCTGTCAGAATCCCCTTTAGAAAAGAAACAACTCTTAATACTGATTTATGTTAGATTTGGCTCGTTTTTGTTTTTTTTTCTTCTTTTTTTTTTTGTTGGCAGCATTTGTTGTAAACGAACACCAAACAGAATAAGTAGAATAAAATGAAACAGAAAGTAAACAAATATTAATATTATATTAAATAACAATAATAATAATAAAATAATGATAACGTTTAAGATAAAAAGATTAAAAACACTCAACAACATAAATTCACATGCGTCTAAGGATCAAGACCATGTGATTATATGTGTGTGTGTGTGTGTGTGTGTGTTTATAAAAGTGAGGCAGAGGAAAGGGAAATAAAAGTGGAATGAGTGGTAAGCATGTGATGTTTTGTAGCGTAATGTTTTGTATTTATTTATTGTATTCGTTGGTATGTTGGATGTGATGTCATTACAAATGTCTAAATGATCATTTATAATGATTTTTTTAGGAAAGAAAATATATATGTGATATGCGAGTATAAACTTAAATAAAGTAAAATAGGCTTAAAACTAACAAAAAATGAACAAAATAACTGCAGCGCTTTGTCCCTATCATTCCACTAAATACTCACACATGTAACAAGAGGAATTAACAAAATAATATCTTTTATTTTTACCAAAACTAAGCTGGAATAAGAATCCAAAAAAAACAAAGACCATATCTACAACTGAAATAAGATGAAAAAAGGCTTATCATCAATCAATGTATCTAAAATGTATTGTAAATATGTAAGAAAGTATGGGTAAAAACGAATGTGGTAATAGTAAAGTATAGAAAACTGTATATGTATACTGTGCAAATGCGTATTTGTGAAAATATATTAGGATTCCTAATCGGGAAAATTGTTGCAGTAGTTCCTGGGAATTAAAAGACGGAAAAATATTAAACCTTAATTTAATAATTGGTTTTACGGAATTGTTCTTCCTGATGTTGAAAGAAAATTGTTAAATGTTTTTTTAATTTTTTGGGTATATAATAACACGGTGCTATGGAATCTATTCTGGGTGCGACCAATAGAGCTTGGGGAAACCAAACGGACTGCCAGGTATAACGGACGCTGTGGCCGGTGCTTAGGAAGTCTGAATCGCTGCTGAGCAGGAGTAGGGTCTGCGTTAGGACCATGATATAAATTATCACGAGTCGCTGTATGATAGGCAGGATGTCGGTGAGGATGGTATCCGACTCATCGGATATGTGCAGGTTGTGTGAGAAACCGGAGTAGTTGGGGAAGGCCTTGCTGCGCGAGAGGAGGATGTGTGCTGGAAAAAGTGTACACAAGAAAACTTGTTTTTTATTTTCCTGGAATATGTCGAATATTTTCCAACAGGGCATCACTTAAGAATAGTGTTACCTAAGTTTTTCATTTAAATAAAATTGGTGCTGATGCGCTTTGATTGATATATCTTTATATATATATATACTTTATCCTAAAAGCCTCGAGCCCGGGTCATTGGCAGAGAAAGAGAAACACCGTTTAGTGATTTAAATGATGCAACAGTAGTAATTATTTTGAAATATTTCTAAAATAAGGTTTTCTAAAGATTTAAAAATATGTTCCTCTATAAAAGCCCTTTTGTCTCTTTTATTGCCATTTTTATTTACTTTAAATGATTTGGTTATTTTTGCTTAATTCCCAATTTATATTCCCGATAAAAACACTGAAATTTATTGTTGATGTGATAAGTTGTTCCTATGCGCATTTCACTGGTTGCTTAGGCCTGATCGTCAGGAAACTTCATTCAAAGATCTTAGAAAAACTAAAGATATTAAACCAAATAAAACTGTTAAACGTATAAGAATTATAAGAAACAGTTATACTTGTAACAATATCAAAGTTTAAGCAAAAACATCAACAATAAACAGTGAGTTTATATCTCCTTACATTCCCCACTACAATAGCTTATCCCATCAACAATAAATTTCAGTGTTTGTATCAAGAATAAAAATTGGGAATTAAGTACGAATAACAAAATCATTTAAATTACATTTTGTATTCACACGAAAATTATTTTGATAATTTAATTTACTTGAATTTAAAATTTAGAACAAATTTTTATTTTCAAAAGATTTTGTTATTCGTGCTCAATTCCCAGTTTTTATTATTGATAAAAACACTTGGAATTTATTGTTGATGGGATAAGCTATTCCTATGCTCATTTCACTGGTTGCTTAGGCCAGATCATCATTAAACTTCATCCATAAAGATTTTAGAAAAACTAAAGATATTAAACCAAATAAAACTGTTAAACGTATAAGAATTATAGCAACAGTTCTACTTGTAATAATAGCAAAGTTTAAACAAAAACACATCAACAATAAACAGTGGGTTTATCTCGTCTTACATTCCCCCTACAATTAGTTGAAATTCTCTCAACATTAATTGTAGTTGTAAGCTTATCCCATCAACAATAAATTTCAAGTGTTTTTATCAATAATAAAAACTGGGAATTGAGCACGAATAACAAAATCTTTTGAAAATTTAAATTTTGTATGCCCAAAAATTGAAATTACTTTTTGATTTAGAACAAATTTTAAAAATTGGGTTTTGTTTTAAATGTAAGTTTCACCAACGAAACTTGCGTTCTACATCGAGGGGGCACAGCAGTTAATTAATTATCTTCAAAAGTTTTTTTAAAAAATTAAATTTTGAAACAATAGCACAAACGATAAGAGACTCATATATAAAACTTATTTGTTGAATCACTTTACACATTTTTAACGAAAAATACCTTTAATAAGAGTAAAAACTTATCAATATTTTCCAATTATTCTTAACAGAAAAAATTCTATAGTTTTCCAGTTAAAATAAAAAACAAATCGCAAAGTTAGGAACCCTAGAAAATATGTATGTGTGTGACTATTGGTGTACAAAGTTTACTATCACTACAAATAACATAATATTTTATGCCATACAAGAGGGCTTATTGAATATGTGATGTATACGAATGTATTTTATCTGCTGTATTTGAAGTATGCATATGCATGCACTATGGGCTTTAAGAGGATTTCAAGTCAAATTGTATCATATAGAATTATTATACGTTGCAATAGTGATTAATGTAATCTTCAAGGTACATTATTTCGACCTGAAGGGATTTTTTCATATCGGATTTATCAATTAAAAACTAAATTAGATAAGCAAAAAAATTAACTGCTAAAATTAAAGTATTATTTTATTTAAATAAAAACAAAGTTTTAAGCAAATTAGTTTCGCTGAATAAAATTTATTAAAAAAAATTTAAGACATTTACTTGATAAACTTTTTTCTTTATACAGTATAACATTTTCGAGGGCATTAAATGTGCACATAATTTTGATTTCGGTCTCCTAAGGTACTAATCGAAACTAGAAAAAATCATTTGTGATTTCAACTCGAGAAGAGTAAATATTTTGCAAGGCTGTATCTCGTAAGCCGATTGGAATTTTGTATTCCTGTTTCCAGCAAGTACCAAAGAGCGTAAAAAACTAATTCTAAAAAACTGCATCTAGTGTTTCAAAAACTAAATAAATAAAAGTCAAATCAGTATAATATTTTACGCTACTCCCTATTAAATGTATCCAGATGATTAATCTTTATTCATAACAAATGTCATTCGGACTTCTTTTATTTTATTTATTTCACGCAGAGAAAAACCATGTTTAAATATAGGTGGCCAACAAAACTATTTTTAAAGAAAATTTTAAAAATATTATGTTTAATATTACCGACGTTAAAAAGTCGAAGAGCAATGCTAAGTATTTCGTTTTTAATGGGTCTTATACGCGGTGATGTTGATTCTGATTACTTGTTGAGTAAAATTAACTTAAATGTTCCAGCTAGACCTACACGAAACTTTCAGCTGTTATATTTAAGGTATTATCGCTCTGTTTACGCTAACAATGACTCATTTCGTCAAATTTGCTTAAAATTTAATATTCTAATCATCTAATTGACTTTTCTGATAGTAACGATGTTTTAAACAAAATTATTGTTTATTTAAACTAATTACTAAAATAATTTCTTTATTTATTGTACTCTAATTTAAGCACTTATGTCTGTAAGGATTTTTTAATCTATAGACTGAAACAAATAAATAAAAACAAAAAAAAATAAAAAATACAACCACATTATTGTCACCTTCAACAATATTATGGTTGAATAAGTCGTCCATCAAGAAGATACAACCATTTTATGGTTGCCTATATACATGTTATGGTTAAACATGGCAATAATTTGGTTGAAAACGAACCATGCTAGTATAAGTGTTAAACATGTTTTGGTTATTTTTAATCATAGCATGGTCGGAAGAAACCATAATATGATTGTGGCTTTTTGTTTTAGGACTAATTCAACCATAATATGGTTTTCGGTGACAATAGTATTGTTAAATTAATCATAATATGTTTAAAATTTTCTTTAAAAATAGTTTTGTTTGAGGTGACCATATTTAAACATGTTTTCTCTGGATGTTATTAATTTTAGAATATAAATTAAAAAATACAGAGTACAACAGCCAATCTGGGGGGTGAGAAATTCCAAGTCAGGGTGATGGTACTAGGTCAGTATAGTAAAACCCTCAAAGGGTTTGGCGTTCGCATGTCTCAGTTTTTTTTATGACATTTTAAATTTTTTCCTTATCTTGATGTTTTTTTGTTAAACATAACTCGAGAACCACTTGTCCGATTTTGCTAAAACAAACTCAAAAAAATTTAGAATTACAATTTCTTTAATCCGTTCATATAACGTTTTTCTTTATAATCAACAGTTTTGCAAGTAAAAATAAATTTGTGGAGAAAAAAAAATATTATAATTATTTCGCCCTCGAAAGTATGCTAATAATTAGTTTAATTTATTTTCTTAAAAGTACATGAGAGCGTATACATATGTGTTTGTTTTTCTAATATTAATCATACGTTCAAAATTACGATCATTTACGATTTTTTTAGTTTTTATAAAAAAATAAAATTTTAATTTTAGAATTAAATATTAATTAAATGGAACATATACATCAAGGCCCATCTATCAGGTCTGCTTTCTTGTACAAAAACAAAAAACGATTCTTTTTAGTTGTCAGAAATGTACTACCACATATACAAAGCAAAAGGAAAAAACGTGTATGTGTGCATTACCATAAACGTAAACAAACGTATACATGCACATGTAAGCAACATGTAAACAACTTTTGACAACTAAAAATAACATAAACAATAATCATCAGGCTTCTTGCGCAGACCTTTTCAATGGGCCTTGATATACATCATTTCGAAAATATTATAGGGGAAGCAAAAATTTAATGCAAATAATTAATTTATAAATTTTTCATTAATAAACAATTAGTTAACGGTTAGTAAGATCTTTAAGCGTTTATCATATTATCGCTTTTGTTGATAGTTTCGTTTGTTTTTGTGCTTAAAAATCCCCTTTTTTGGTCGAAAAGTTTTTGTGAACATTTGCGTTTATGCGATTTTATATTTTTGTTTATTGAGGGCCGTTTGCATTTTAGCTACCGATATAAATCGAGCGCTTACTGCGAAAATAACGTAAGCGACATAATTTTCAAATTTCGTTTTTTTGCATAAATGCCTCTATTGCCTTTAATGTCAAATTTATTAGACCGATCGACTGTCCTCTAACGAATTTGAGTTTCTCCATATACCGACCAAAATATTGTTTTCAGTTGGCAACACCTCTCAAAATACATGTAAAAGTTGGGAGTCAGCTTATTAAATTTATATGTACGGCAAATAAAAGAAAAATAATTAATTGGCAGATGAGTTTTGTTTAGCTTTGCCGCCGAATAGAAGCAAATGGGACATTTAGAAAACCAAATTACTATATTGTGCAGTTTTTCGTTGGGTAAAAAAATAATCGCGTAATGAGAAAGCGGCCATAAGATAATCTTCCCATAGTGCAGTATACATTGTTAACTAAAAAGTTGCTGGCTCTTCATGCTGCTATTGGTACAAGTTTGTTTAGGTATGTGAGACAATACAATACAATTTTCTAACATTTGACTTTTGATGATTTTCAATACATTTTTGTTGTTGTTGGTGTTTTTTTTTTGTTGCCGATGTTATTTGTTCAGTTTTTTTGTATTTTGCAGTAATACTTGTTTTTCCTCTCTCTCTATTTAAGATTTTTAGTTGTAGGTTTTTGTGTATGTGTGTATAAATATTTATAGACACATAAAAATGTTCTGGGAATATGAGGTCATGTTGATGGATTGTAACATCATGTAAATTAATTTCCTTTTCATATGAACATCTTAAGCTTAATGATTGCTTTAATAAAAATTGCCATATTAAAAATATGTGTGCCATGTTAAGTATGTATGTGTGTTATCTATCTATAATGCGTACGAGTTTTAATGTTGGTATGTAAGCGTTAGTGAGTATATATGTATTTGTATGTTTACAAAGAAATATCTTCATGTGTAGAATGTACATATAAAAATTTGATTGTATTGAGTAGTATGTTATTGTGTTGATTACAAGTAAATTATGCACGTGCTTTGTTAAATAGATGTATGATGACGTAGCACACATAAATATATTCACACACAATCACTATATGTTTGCTTGTATAAAGGATGAGTATGTATGTGTTTGTGTGTGCGTGATTTCTTAAATAAAATAATACGAGTAATGATTAAATGTTACAGATGAATTAATTGATTTCATTGCTTTTTTATTTTTGCATTCAATTAAATTGATATCAAGAATTAATATTGATTTCATTAAAGGTCTTTTTTTTTTTGTTCTTAGGCTTAAGAGAAGAATTTTTATCTGAATGGAAATTTGTCAGGTACATTTTCCAATTTTTTGTGAATTTTTAGCAAACAAAAATTTCATAATGTTGCTAAAATATTATATTTTTTTTTGGACCCCCACACCCCTTTTCCGAATAGTCTTGGTTCCAATTAACCAACTTATTATGTTGGAATTCAGACTAAAATTTGAAGAAAAAAATTTCTTATAGAAAGTAAATTCGGTCTATATTTGACCTTAGATCCCATGCAAACACCACTCCCGAATGTTGATATTGATATACAATTTTGCACAGATAACTTATATAATAGCCACTATTGATAATAACCACATGGCAAAATTTTGCACTGGTATGTCATAAATTGACCATAGGTGCTATAAAATTCCCCTCTCCACAATCCCTTTAAGACAAACAAGTCGTTCGTAAATTATTGTGTTCTATAGGGTTATATTTTATTTTATACAGTGCTGTCTGGGTAGAGTGAACCCCCGATGATTTGAATACCTCGTTAGAGTGAACACCAGAATGTTTACATTGACTACTCTGTAGAGTGAACACTGATGAACCTCTATAGAGTGAACATACTTTATAGGGAGTTTTTAGGTTTGGCGAAGGAGAGAAATAATGAAAAAGGGTGTAAAAATTAAAGAGAACATAAAATAAAAGAACCGATTCAACTTACTCTGGTTGGCAAGTTACTCTCACAAATATGCAATCTATGAAGTGTTAATTTATTTAAGTCTGCGCGTATGTTCCATTAAGGCCGTGTCTCAAAGTTCATTTCTGGATAATTGGTGTTATATAGTTGTTACATAAAAATGGATTCGAAAAAAAGAAAGCATTTATCCTTAAAACAAAAAAGCGACATTATAAAAGAAATTGAAAAAGGTGCTGGTGTTACTTTTTTGGTACAGCGTTGCAAAATCGACAATTTCTGCCATAAATAAAAAGAAAATCGGAGTAATAATAAATGCATTTAAAATAAATAAATTAGTTTTTTAAATAAAAAAAATTTAACCTTGATTTAGTGAACAACCTAGGTATAGTGAAATCGCTCTGCAAAAATTAGTTCACTCTACACAAACAGCACTGGATATGTTTATATTTTTGGGCAAAAAATATTTTTTTTCTTCATACATTTATTTATAACTGCGAAATTTTTTTAAATTTTTTTTGGGCTTATTCAGACTAGTGGTTCTCGATTTATGACAAACAAAAGAGCCCAAAACGTGACAAATTCCCCTATACAATATTTTCTTACTTCAAATTAATTTTTAAATTATTTATTGAGGTTCCATGATCAAACTAGGGATGCAGAAGTTCTTCTTTTTGGATCTACTTTCATAAGCAATTATCATAATTGAGTCCCGAATCTATCACCTGAAAAATGTTGTACTGTGTTATAGAACACAATAATTTACGAACGACTATATGTATATGTCGATTTTAAAATAATATGCGTCACAAAAAGTTTCTTTATGAATCTGAAGCTCATAAGATAATTTTGGTTTGTCAGGTCCATGTCTGGGCATGGGTCCAAAAAGGGGGAACAATATCAAATATATATTTTATATAGTGGGGTGAAGGGTATCAAATAGCCGGGCTTGTTCGACTTTACATTTTTCCATGTTTTATAATAACGCAGATTGGAAGGGTATATTGCGTTTGTACCAATGTGTTTAACACATACAAATATTAGTTTTTGCATTTCGATTAACTCTTAATTACTTTTTCTTTATCAATATTACAATATGTTTGTATGTCCATCCAGCTCGCTAACCAGCGGCCAATGTAAACTTTGTGTGCAATGAACAGGTTAAAATTTTGGAAATAAATTAATGAAATTTTATTAAAAATAGTACAAATCGGTCTATGATTTTACATAGGCCAATACAGCTTGCTTTCCGAAATAGAATAATTTTACCCAAACCACAATAGTGGAGAGGGTATTATATATTTGCACTGATGTGTGTTACCCCGTAAAATATTCATAATCACTTTTTGAGCCGATCTTACGATGTGCGTCCGGCTGGCTGGCAAGCTGTCCATGCACATGTGTGCGCAAATTTGAAGATAATTTGATTAAATTTGGTACATAGAAGTGAAGCCATTAAGATACGATAAATACATTTTTCGTATATTTTGATGACTTTCGGTTCCATGTATAATCCTGACGTTTTTCGGCATCGTAACCGACTTAATGCTTATATAATAGCAGCTTTAATAATAGTGAAAGAAAACATTAAGAATCTAGTAAAGCGAAGAAGTGCTGGGAAACTATAGATAGTCTTAATATATCGAAAATATCGATAGGAAAAAAATCAATAATCAATTTAAAATACATCAATTAAAACATATAACACCAGCTATAGTCACAGTTTTCCGCAGCAAGTTTACTTGCTAATAATTCGCGCTGAAGGTTATGTGTACAAATAAGAAGAATAGCAGGTGGTAACGATAGCTCAGCTGTGCTTCTTTGTACTCCTAATTAGAGGCCCTTTTGTCAAAATTTGTTTATGTTTACCTAGAGACTAAAATGTAAAATTTGTTTGTAATGTTGGAAGGAAATACAATTAACGACTATTAGAGGAAAAGTGTTCTAGAAACAATTTAGGAAGTTATGTAAAGTTGCAAAAAATATCTTATAGTCCCTGCTACAATTCAGCTGCCGCTGAATTATTATATAGCAGGAGAAACTTTCTTAAACCAGATAAGGTGGACATGTTTGTGTTTTAACAAAAAAATCAATTTGTTATCAAATAGTTTATGTCTATACATATCGTCAACTATAATACAAAATAACGTAACAATACTTTTTATAAGTTTACAGAAGAAGCAAACAACTTTACAAAATCAATAAGAGCATTTGAATTTCTTTAATCAAGTCGCCGTTTTTGTGAACATGTAGCTTAATGAAAGGAAAAAGTTAATTTCGAATTTTTTGATGGTATGTTGTTTTGTATTTAAGGTGACGGTATGTAACCATTTTTGTTGCATAAAGCTACGGTCACACTTATCAAATATTTAACGAAAAAAACGGGACCAACAAGCAAACTAAATAATCATTTCCGTCAATTTCAATATTTATTTAGATAAAAATACCACATTTTACAAAAAACAATTTTTTTGCTATGTCTGGTAATATAATTAGTTTATTTTATAATATTAAGAACATGTTAAATTTCAATAACGTTACGGTTACGGTAACGGTTATTTGGGCAAATATTTAAAAAGTGTGACCGTAGCTTAAGAAATTCAATATGAATAGTATGCATTTAGTTCTATTTATATACTTTTGTTTTGTGTGTTTTTTTTTTGTTAATTAAATTTTATGTTTATGGTTTTCTTTTCAAATAAATCTTTACGTATTTTATTTGAACATACATTCTACATATCGCTCCTTTGTTGCAACATAGTCCTACCTCAAAATATTAAAAACTTTAAGTTACTTAAGCAAAAGTGTTCCTTTATACCATTTTTATATGTAAAATAAAAATCAGTATTATATATCAAACTGAACCGAAGTTATAGAAGAATATATATTTTATTAAATCTGTATATGGAGGTACATTTTGAAAACTTTAATCAAATTTTGCCAAGTTTGTTTTTTTTTTGTGATATGACTGTTGCAATTAAGGAGCGATATGTGTGTTGCAAATAAAATCAAGTTCTTAATCGGGCTTTATTTCGTTGTTTTATTTAGTTATTGAAATTAATTTTACTTAAAATGTAATGCTTAAAGAAAAAAAGGAATAATTTGTTAAGTGACAGAAGCGCATTTATTCAAAAACGGTCATATAAACTAACGTGCTTACATACAAACATAAGTCTTATTTAAAAACAACGAACTGTAACCTGCTAAAATATAAGTTAAATTTGCTCTACTGATGTGCAAACATTCAGTCCATAATTACATATAGCCCCCATACAAGATGTTTTTCGGAATAGGGTACATATTTTATGTAAGCATAAGCACACGCAGAGAAAAATATGGTTGGGCATTTTTACGGCAACAACACTATGCTTAATGTAACAATATATTGGTGGCGTACACAAATAATTGTTATTTTTATTAAATATCAACAATATTATAGTTACTGTAAACATATCAATGTTTATCGCAATTATAAATTTGATAATTGTTGACCGAAAAATAATTATTTTTGTAACAACAAAATTGTGATAACTTTCTAAACATATTATATTACTCACAACCATATCATGATATTTAATAGCCGTAATATGATAACTTTCTAAGCATTTATCATATTATGTTTAAGATGCAATCAAACTATTTTTACTCTAATAATATTATGTAAGCGGCATTTGTAAAATAATTTTGTATCAGTTGTGTCGTTTATTTTTTATGTGAGCGGTTAATCAATTTAAAGATAAATTCCCATTAAAAAATTAGTAAAAAGAAATTAAAAAAATTTAAATATTATCGGAGTTCATTCAGTATTGGTGATTTAATAGTGCAAATGCAAAATATCGTAGTTTTTTTGTAGAATCCAAAAACAAAACACACAGACATTTCGTTATCTATATATATAAAAATGAAAAATGTTTGTATGTTTGTGTGTTTGTTTGTTTGTTGGCTTATAGACTCCGAAACTACTGAACCGATTTTCTTGAAATTTTTACAGTAACATCACGTGAGCCCTAAAAATAAAATAGGCTACTTATTTTTTCGATAGGGGCAGGGGAATTGGTGCCCCCCATAGGATGCCAATATTTATTATCGCATATTTTAAGAGCCGCTGACTCTTTTTGTAGTAGGATCTTCTGAGCCCCGAAATTGAAATAAAATAGCAGCGGGGGAAGTGGTTCCCCCCATAGGACGCCAATGCTTAATATCGCATATCTTATGAACTGTTATAGTGAGAATGTTCAAACTTTGTGGAAGTCACTCTTATGGTATACTACACTTTTGAAAATAAAAATAAAGCGGGTAGGGGAGGGGGGGGGGGGGAAACCTCCCATAGGATGCATATATTAAATATCGCTTAACTGAAGAACTATTAAAGGGGGAGTCTTCAAACGTGGTTAAAGCTACTACTATGGCAAACTATAAATTTCAGTATAAAAATGGGCGGGGTAAACAGGGGAGGAGCAGTACCCCTCATAGATAGAAATATAAATAAGAGCCACTGCACGCATTTTGTTGAACTTTTGGTAGTAGGATCTTCTGAGCCCCGAAATTGAAATAAAGTAGCAGCGGGGGAAGTGGTTTTCCCCATAGGACGCCAATGTTTACCATCGCATATCTTAAGAACTGTAATAGTGAGAATGTTCAAACTTTCTAGAAGTCACTCTTATGGTATACTTCACTTTTGAAAATAAAAATAAAGCGGGTAGGCGCAGGGGGGGAAATACCTCCCATAGGATGCATACATTAAATATCGCTCAACTGAAGAACTATTAAAGGGAGAGTCTTCAAACGTGGTTAAAGCCTCTATTATAGTAAACTATAAATTTCAATATAAAAATGTGCGGGGTAGACAGGGGAGCAGCAGTACCCCTCATAGAAGACATATAAATAAGAGCAACTGCACGCATTTTGTTGAACTTTTGGTAGTAGGATCTTCTGAGCCCCAAAATTGGAATAAAATAGCAGCGGAGGAAGTGATGCCCATCATAGGACGCCAATGTTTAATATCGCATATCTTAAGAACTGTAATAGTGAGAATGTTCAAACTTTCTAGAAGTCACTCTTATGGTATACTACACTTTTGAAAATAAAAATAAAGCGGATAGGCGCAGGGGGGGAAATACCTCCCATAGGATGCATACATTAAATATAGCTCAACTGAAGAACTATTAAAGGGAGAGTCTTCAAACGTAGTTAAAGCTACTATTATGGTAAACTATAAATTTCAATATAGAAATGGGCGGGGTAGCCAGAGGAGGAGCAGTACCCCTCATAGATAGAAATATAAATAAGAGCCGCTGCAAGCAATTTGTTGAACTTTTGGTAGTAGGATTTTCTGAGCCCCAAAATTGAAATAAAATAGCAGCGGGGGAAGTGTTACCCACCATAGGACGCTAATGTTTAATATCGGATATCTTAAAAACTGTAATAGTGAGAAAGTTCAAACTTTGTAGAAGTCACTCTTATGGTATACTTTACTTTGAAAATAAAAATAAAGCGGGTAGGCGCAGGGGGGAACTACCTTCCATAGGATGCATATATTAAATATCTCTCAACCGATAAAGTGGTTAAAGCAGTGTAGCGAAGCGCACCGGGTTAAGCTAGTATTTTATAAAAGTGTAACGATATTTCTGTGGTTTTCATGGGCAACCGCGTATGTCTTTAGCAAATTTTTCAGGAAAGCCGAAACCCCATTCTAGATCAAACTATGGGCTAGGTATTGCACTTTTTATTGATAGATCTTTTTTAAAAAATTTTTAGAAACATGTAAAGAGCGTTTAAAATTAGCCAATGCCAAATCGGAAAAACCACAGATTTTGAATTTGCTATTTTGCAAGCCTTATATTGAACTCCGCTATTTGATTTAAATTAAGAAAAATAGTAAAAAGCCACAAAATAAAAAATCGATGCCAAAAAGTTTCAATTTATTTTATATTTTTATGACAGTTATGATAGGGGCTGTATCATAATATGATAACATCTTAGCATATTATGATTAACATGACAATAATACGACAAGGTCTTAACTAATTATGATTAACTTGACAACAATTTGATTAAGGCAAAAATATTATGATGTAATATTACGAGTATATTTAGTCATAATATGATTCAATAATAATCTTAATGTGGTGACTACAATCATAAATCTAGTCATAATATGATGGTCTTAGAATATGTTTACCACAACCATGTTTTTTCTTTCCGTGCATTTTTAAAAAATTGTTCCCCAAGAGGAGTTAATGGGCAATTTCTGCCTCTCAAAAACTATCAAACCGATTTTAATAAAATTTAAAAAATAGATAGATCCATATTTATATGGATACATAAGATATGCATTTTATAAAAAAATAAGAACACAAGGGGAGACAAGGAGTAATTGCTGCCTCTCCGAGACTATTTAAGGTTTTAATGAAATTTAAAACATAGATGGATCCCTATTCATATAGCCATACACTCTCGAAAATTTGTTTTTAAATACTGTGGTTTAGGGTTTCATATAAGCGATTATACTTTCTTACTTGTTTTTATTATGTTGGTATTTATATAAAATTTGGTCTACAAATATTTAATTAAATTTTCCAAAAAAACGTTTTTGTTTAGCATTTACATTTACATTGTGCAACAGTTTTTTTTTCTTAACTTTAAGGCATGGGCGTTTTCCGTGTAGGTTTAGTTTATATTCATTTAGTTTATATAAATTATGTATAATAGAATTTGGCGTAGATTACAACTGAATATGATGATGTCAACAAAACTTGTAAGGGTTTGCATAAAAGATGAACCGTTTTGTTCTATTTATCTAATTCTGAGGAACTCTATAATCTTTTCATTATTTTTAGTAAATTCTACTGGCATTCATTTTCAACCCATAGAAATTTCTATTTGACAAAAATTCCTTTTTTTTTATTTGTTTTTGATTAAAAGGCCATGGTTACAAAAGTGTTTATATTTTTCGAGTTAATGTCATTTATCACGCGTGGTGTTATATCTTATAAGCTTATATTTATTAAATGTTTTTATAGTTTTCTTTCACTCACCAACAATAAGAAGCACAAATAAAAGGCGAAGAAAAATTGAATTGAATTTAATTGAATTGAATGGAATGGAATGTTAAGTTATGCGAATGAATTGTTCAAATGCTTACAATTTAATAAGGGGTGGAATTTCACACAAGCTTTTTCTTTTTTTGAAAGCGTAAGTGTTGCTTATTGCTGATTTTTGTATGAATTTCGTAATGGAAATAAATAAAAGCTAAAAGGGCCACTAAACAGTTGAAATGTTCATAAAATGAATATATTGTAACATTTGACACATCGTCTTGACCTTTTTTTTTTTTGTTTGCTTATCCATTAAAGCGACACTGTTAAGAAATGACATTGGCATTGCCACTTGCCACTTGCACTTGTATTTGTATCTGTAATAACGACACTTGTAGTTTCCTTTTGTATGGGTGATAAGATTTAAAGCAAACAAATACTTATGTAGATATATAAGTAGCTAATATGTATGTATATGTGAGGGGATATTATGAAATAGATGAACGCGTACAAATTTTAAAGGAATTTCGTTGGAAATGAAGGGGAATTTGTTTTATAAAAGAAGACTGATTGTAAAAAATGTTTTTTTTTTTAAATTTCTTTATTTATTAAATATTCTTGTTATTAATGACTTTGAGGTATTTTTATTTTCAACTTAAATGAATTAATTTCTTTGGAAAATGCATACTAAAGCGATTATTCTTTATTTTGAAGGAAGTTTTGGTATTAATTGTTTGTTGGGAATATGTAATTGTTTTTAGACTCGAATTTTGAAATATTTTTTTGTAATTTTGACTGTTTTTAGCGGTTTGTTTTTATTTATAAGCGACATAAAATATTTTGCATTAGAATACTTTAAACATTTTTAAAATAGTAGTTTCAGAAAAAAAATCAATGAGTCAATCAAAGGAGTCTATTTTATTTAGTAATTTTATTCTAGTTTCTTCGACCGTTTTTATATACGTATTTTATTTCTTATTATCGAGCTAAAAGCTTCGTTTGCAATAGGCAGCAACATTTTCACTGCTGTTCACATTAGAGAACAATTTTTTTTTTGCAACAAAATGCATTTGCAATTAAGAAACCGTTTTCAAATTTTTCACACAACAAAATGATGTAGGAGGGCTTTGGAACTTTTTAAATTTCCGCTAGTTACACTGTGTGTAATTTTTTAAGCCATGGCAAAATAACCATATACGGAAAATAAATAACCATAAAGGACCAAAAAAAACAATTTTAAAAATTCGATTTTTTTTACCTCTTTTACCCCTGTTCAGGTCGATAGGTAGCAAAATTACACACAGTAAAATTTTCACTTTTGCGGCTACATAAGAGCTACCTAAACGGTGTTAGGAATCATTCTGCAAAAATGACACCGAGGCCCTAAATCTTTAAGGGCCCATAAAAAAAGTTCATGACTTTGGGCAAAACTGGGAGACACGGCTCTTTTTTTTTTTGTCCTTTATGGTTATTTATTGTCCGTATATTTATTTTTTTCGTGTTGCACTGTGTTATTTATGAATTTTATGTAATAAAAAACAAAAGGTGCGGGCTTAAGACTTGACTTACTTTAACTTGTTATTATCAATTATTTTTTGCCTAGGCGTTAGACAACATATTATTTCTATTAGAAAATGATAAAATGCCCTTTATTTTCTTTCAACCCGAGTTCTGATTAAAATTTTATGAGCTTTAGCCCAATTTAGAAATATCAAAAATTTCGATCAAAGAACAACAGTTCAATATAAAATCTGAATGGTTATAATTGCTCTTATACATAACAACAAAAAATTTACTTTAGCTCTTTTTCCTTATTGCTACAGATATATAACAATGGAAGTGCGTTTGATTGTTCCTTGTAAGATCCTTAGCTACTACACCAATATTACCGAAATTTTCATAGAATTAAAAAATGTTCATATTTGAATACGACAATTGCATATTTGATTAAAAAAATTTTTGAATTTTCTTCGATGATGACTTTTGCGGTATTGATAAAAAAAAATGTGTAGGGATAATTGTTGAATTTTTAGTCAACAACCAAGAGTCAATAAGAAAAGTTGTTGCCCGAAATAATTTTTTTCAACAAAATGTTAACGTGATTTGTTAAAATAATTTGTTGAACAAATCAAATAAAATGTTTATCGAATCTTTATTTATTTATTATTAATTATGAAGTGCTAAATTCTAATTTTAAGCTTTGATAAATGCACTAAAATTTATTGTGGAGAAAGTTTCTAGTTCCTATTCGTATTTCGATGGTAGCTAAGGCCAAATCATCAGGAAACCTGACCACCTTGTTAGATCAGCCATTTACAGAATCGGTACAGCTAAAGTTTTCAAATTTATAAATAAATAATTGGGTTATTAACACAAAACACCTGTCAAAAAGCGGCGAGCTGAACTGGAAAATTTACCGTGGAACCTCCTATACAAGGTCAATACAATTGTCTAATTATCTGAGGAGTGAAAATAGCAGAAGTTTGAAATTTTAGTACAAGTCGTTTGGCTATAAATGCAGAAGATCTGTTGTTAAAAATGTTACTAGTTTTATTTAGCCGGGTTAAGCTAGTTAAGTAAAAGAAATCAATTTTTCACACTATTTCTGTGTAAACAAAAAGAAATATTTGATACAAAAATTAATTTTAAATATAAAATGTTTTAACTACAAATTAATTTTTGACTTAAAGACGCATTTTTAATTAAAAACAAAGAAAAATTGTTTGTGCAAAATTTTTATTTCCGATGCAAAGATTAGTTTTTGACCAAGAAAACTTTTTTCAACACAAAAATTTGTTAATGACACAAAATTTTAAAAAGAAATGAATTCTTTACAAAGCACTTTATTTTTGTAGAAAAGAGATACTATCTGCACTCCTGTAAGTTTTAATCTTTTTGACAGTTGAAAATGTTAAAAACACTTAAAATCTTTTGAAATTAAGCAAACCCAGTAATTCTCACTCTTCCTTTTTTTAATTTTTTTTTAGTTTTTGTCTGAACTCTAACCAGGTGTTTACATCAAGTGAAAAACCAAATATCCTTTTTCATTTTTGAGCTTTTCACCTTGTCTGAGAACTATTAATATTCATTAGCACCCAGAAAAGGGTCTTTTAATAACAACTCAACTATAATGAAATATTAGATAACATTTAAATAAATAGACATCGATTTACCCTTTCCCCATTAATTTCTAATAAATTTTTATAGAACTACTAGAATGGAATATAAAGTATTATTTAATAGACAAATACAAAATAATGTTTCATCCTGTAAAGATTTTATAATTTATCATTTTCCAAATTTTTTTCTCTTAAGCATTTGAACACTGAATAGAATTTTTTAAGGTTTGTTCGTATCTGAGAGTTTAAAAAGTATCTGTATAGACCTTTTGGTTATTATAAAACACTTGTTGTTAAATTATGGAAATTCTGAAGTAATAACAACAACAACAACAACAATAAAATAGAAGAACAAACAAAATTATAGATAAAGAAATAAAGTGAAATCTAGATCTGAGGATTTTATTTATTAAGTAGTAAATCAATTTTTTATGTTTTTTTACGAAATTCATTTTCTTTCTGATTTTTCAATAACACAGATTTTTTTTTGTTAAAAAGTCATACATTTACGAACAAAACGAATGTGTGTGTTTGAGTTTGTGTATGTGTATCCTCTTTTCGAAAAACGATATGTTGTGTATTTTACATGCAGACACATATACTAAAGTGAAGCTTATACATACGTAAACGAATATAAACGTTTATATCAGAAGAATTTGACAGATTTATGACAGCTTTAAATAAATGTTTACAGAAATTAAAAACAAAATAAAACAGAAAAAACAGCACAAAAGGTAAATAAATGAATGGATGAATATCCACCATCAATCTATAGAGGCGCTAAAGGAAAGGAGCAACGGAAATTATTTGTATCTATTTTGTGTAAAGTGATTATTTTTTAACAAAACTAAATGTTCGTTTTGAATTTTTTGTTGTTTGAATTTTTGTGTCAAAAGTACTTTTTTGTAAAAAAAAAGTTTCTGATATATTTTGATTATGTCGAGCCCCAACAGCGAAAATAACGTAAGCGACATCATTTTCAATTTTCGTCATGGCCACATAAAGTACCATTACGATTTTATAGCAAGAACAATTTGATCGTAAAAAGTTCTATAAAATAAAATAAAAAAAAACCTGTAAAATTTTATTTTTGGCGCTTACGTTATTTTTGCGGTTAGGGTTTGATATGTAACAGGTGTTTTTTGGCTGCATGTGAGCTTTCGATATCGATTAATACACGCAAAGAAAAATAAATCATCATATAAATGATGCCCCAACATAAGAATGGGGATATCAATTTTATTTTAAATGGCATCAATGAAGCAAAAAGTGACATCAATCCAATGACGAACGTCATCATAAAACATTTGCGTCATCTATGCTAGACCTACATTGACATCAATTCGATGCTACATTTTGTGTATTATTAACATTATTTTCATTTAAAAAAATTAAAATAAGAAGCAAAAATTCCCATATTCTATTTGCTTAAATTGTTAGTAAATACATCAAATTTTACAAATTTTCAAATGATTACGAAAACCATATCGGGTATAATTCTTATGTATTTTAATTGAGAATTCCTCTGTTAACAATGGGCGGAATAGAATAAAGGCGAAACAAACATGTGTTACGGGTAAGTATATAAAAAAATTCCCCCACTTTGACTTAATTAGTCCCAATGACTCAAGTTATTGACAGTTTGTCATTAAATTGGGCCTTATAAGTCCTTTCTCCTACGTTACTGTGTCATTGCACAGATTAGTGACTCCGATTCGTTATTTCTGTGATGCCGATGTGTCATTCTATTGACGACATAATACCAAGTGATGTTAAGGCTGATATCACATTAACGCAAAGTATCATGGGGTCATCACCAAAGATACTTGTCATAGTACTGATTTCAAAGTACTGACGTTATAATGCTTTTTCTCTCAGTGTATGGTTTCACAACTAAGAATGTTAAACTGTGTGGACATTTCTGTTGAGTAAGCATTGGCAAGTCATCATGAATAATTTAACGCTAGAACAATGCATTTAAATTGTAAAAATTTACTTTAAGAAACTTCATCTGTCCGCGGAGTTCATAGTCCTTTTACGAAGCTCATTTCTGGTTAAATGTCAACGTCAATGAGCAAAATTGGTATATTTTGAGCGAAGACAATCCTCCAGTTGTTATTGAATCATCACAAAATCCATCCAAAAAAACAGGTGTGAGTGCAGGCCAATGTGTCTCAGTTAATGAACTTGTTAAAATTATAGAAAAAGTTTGAAAATCCATTAAAATTGACTGTTTGGTGCGGTTCACACACTCCTTCGAAATGAGAAAGCTGCTGCCGTTCAGGGAATAGCGAGCGCTATCGACCCATGCAAACTGAATTTTTGTCTTCAAAATTGAATCAACTAAACATCAACGATTTTTGTTTCGAACGAGATGGCGCAACTTGTCATACTGTGTGCTTAACAATCGGTTTATTGCAAAATCCAAATGTGGAACAGTTTTATTTCCACAAGTGGTCCAGTTTTCTGGCCCCAACGTTCGTACGATTATCTCTGGATTTCTTTTTATGTGACTATGTTAAGTCATTGGCTTATGCCGACAAACCAGCAACTCTTGAAACATTGAAAGCAAGAATTCAAGCCATCATCGGTATGACGACAGATTTATTGGAAAACTAAGGCAACAATTGGAGTGATCAAATGGTCCATCTTACTCGCAGTTGCGGCGGACATGTGTCGGAAATCCTATTATTTATATATGTAAATAAAAGCAATGAAATTATCTACCAGTTTATAATAAAATAGTTTTATTCCAACAATATTTATCTTGTATTATCATTTTAAGTTCTCAGCAGCTAAAAAAAAATCACTCTACATATGAGTTTTCGTGTCAAAAATGAGTTTTGATTATAAAAATCAGTTTTTATGTCAAAATAAATTGTTTTATTGCAAAAAACCTTTTTTTTTGATGAAAATTCATGTAACACAAATCATTACAACAAAAAACATGTATTTTTTTTTGATCCAAATACATAAATAAGTTTTTATGCCAAATTTAAACTTTTGTGCCAAAATAAATTTTGGTGTCAAAAACGAGTTTTTGTGTGACAAACTAAATGGTTTGTGTTAAAAATAATATTTTGTTTCATATTTCAAATTTTTTGTCAAAAAAAAAGAGATTTTGTGATCAAAATTAATTATTTTTTGTCAAATATTTATTTTTATGTCGAAAAAATTAGCTGCTGTAAGGGAACAAGAATGAAATACACTCTAAACACTACTTGTTTATATTAAAATATTTCAATACAGTAAAGAAATATTGATTATACTTCTAGTATTTGAAAATTACCTCGTTCAGTCTGCGAGAATTTGTGGTATTGAGTTGTGTGTTGAATGTAGCGGTCGCATACATAGAATTGTTGTTGCAATAAAATCGAAAAAATTAACATACAAAATATGTTGTACATAAATATACATATATCCCAAACTCACACTTAAAAAAAAATAATGTGTGTATTTTTTGTACCCACTCTCATTCCTGCGAGTATTTGTCATTCCCTTGTTAATTTTTGAGAGTATTTAGTGTACCCGCACTTTCCCTACAGAAAAGTATTTGTTTTTTGTTAACCAAATTACGTAAATTGATCGACACAATTGCAAAGAGTTTCAAAATGTTTAAATGACTTGAAGCCGTATATGGAAAGCATTAATTCGGAATAATTTTGCACTGGTAGATAAGCACATGTGACCCATATTCTTAGAAAATAGTTGAATGAGAGCTAAATACATAATAACGCTATTGTTTATTTTTTATGGGTATAAGTTTAATCTCGATCGATTAACGAACATTCTTATATGGTTTCTATGTGTTTCAAAAGGAATAATAAAGCAATATAATCAGGCATTAAAAAGCCTTCATATTCAATTTAAGAAAAATATGCAGGAATTCTCAAGGAATGCGGGCATGGTTTTTTTCATCTGTTTGTAAGCACGTGACCCTCTTCTTGGAAAAAACCATGAACTTTTAAAAAGGTAAACAAATTTCAATCGGTGTAATTGGAATAAGAATAGGACTTCTAAACTTCTAACTATGCTGTATCTGAATTAAAGCAGCAGAAAATTTTAAGTTTGTTCAGATTCACCTACTTCAATATGAGAAATTTCAACTGTCTTGATTAGCTAGCAAATTTTCTAAAAATGTTGTTCTATATTCTTCTTTTCTAATAACTTTTCCCAAACTAGAAAAAAAAACTTAATCAAATATTGCCTTCAATCTTTTTTAACTTCTTGTTCCATCTAATTTAACATTTGGTATGACTCTGAAGGGATAAATGCCGTACAGAATTCAATGCATTTAATATTAAACGTCATACTTTTATTCGACTTCATTCTTCTTGTACGCTTTTTTTTTTTTTTTTTTTTTGATGAATAAACGTTTAAGCCATGACAGAAGATGTATTAAAAAAAAAGCTGTTCAGACTCACTTTGATAAAGTAAACACGGGCACAAAGACTAACACCAAAACGTACGCACTGGAATCCCGAAAAAGTCGAAACGTAAACTTTATGCAATCAACAACAAACAAATGTGGGAATACACCAATGAAAATAAAATTGTTCAGAAAAAAGAAATATATTAATGAAATGTTGTGAAGAAAAAAATACCATGGAGAGAAAAAAAGGGAATAAATAAAAAAATCAAAAGGATATTTTACGCCTTATACATCATGACAAAATAATAAATCATGTGGTTTAACTTTGATTGATGACAAACACAGCACAATACAATAATAATAAAACTGTATTGCATAACAGGGATTCCCACTTTGTTGCTACAATAGATCTTTAAGTTTAACTTGTTAAACTTTAAGTCCTCGTCCGTTTTATGAAAAATTTGTTGCAGCAACTATTCTTGATTCCATTTTGAAACAACATTTGTGTCCATATTACAAAACTTTTGCTCTGCGGCACTTTTCCATTCGTATTTCCCCTTTCAAGAATATCAAATCGTCGGCTAAAGTCGCAAACGTGACAAGTCCACTTTTTTCGAAAAATGAGATTTTAATGCAGTTGAATAGTTTTTTGAAAAATACACAATTTCCATTTTTTTGGTAATTAAAAATCTCGTTTTTATTCAAGTTTGGCAATGATATGCAATAGTGTCAAGTCCAATTTGTCAAAAAGCGCGCGTTAAGTCCTCTGAACGTTCATATTGCATCAGCTGTTATATTTCGTTTTGGCACAAAATTAGTTGGTTCCAGGCTTAGTTTCATTTTAATGGTAAAATTATTTACTTAATTGTAAATATTAACTATATATTCAGAGTTTTATTATTGTTTTAGCGTTAGGAAAACATAATATCTGCTTTTTGGTAAAAAATTAACAATATGGATTATGGCGATGAAGCAAACGATGGTTTTGTTCAATATGGAAATGAAGAAGACGATGGAGTTGTTGGTCTAGTTCCGTATGGATTCCACAGCAGTACGGATGATTCAATAGAACTTCCTATTAAAAACAAAAAGCGAAAACGGCGAGTGCAACTAAAAAACGATTCGTGGTATAAAATGAAGAATAAAAGTCTGCGCCAACATGGAAAAAATACTATGGCAAAACGAAAGAAGGTGGGCATTGGCAATATAATAAAGTTAAAAGTGCAAGATCTATGAAAAAAAGGTGCAATCATGAAATGTGGAAAATAACAGAACCTCAAAGGGAAGAAATTTTTAATGAATTTTGGAAAATGAGTTGGCACCAAAAGAAGGTATATGTGAGGACATTAATTCAATGTTTTAAACCTAAAAGACCACGAAATCGCGCAATTGAGAACGTCTCTAAAAGAAAGAAAACATTAGAGTTAACAATATTGTTTTGCGTGTGTGCCGCACTCTATTCCTAAACACGTTAAGCATTGGTAGGTTTTTTTTACATTGAAATAATATAAAAACAAAGAAGAAATTTTTAATTTAACATATACATATAAGTATATTAACAAATTGTAGTTTAAATTATGAAAATCACAACCAAGTTGTGAAGACGCTTCAAAAATAAAAGGCGTCAAGTCCAATAAAAAAAAAGTATACTTGCAGAAAATAAGACAAGTCCAAAAACAGCAAAAAATAAGTGTTTAAAGATTTTTTTAGATTTAAAAACTTTATTTATTCAAACAATGGGCGAAATAACAATGTATTGCATATACAGTTTCCACAAATATTGGAAAATATATTATTTAAACGGTTTTTCCTCTCTCCTGAACAATTTGAAAAAGTGGACTTGTCACGTTTGCGACTTACAGTACCGACTACAATTGGTTGATTTTTTGTCAACTCTAAATGTAGTTGAATATGGGTTAAGAAAAAACAAAAATAAAAACAAATTACCTTATTTTATTTTGCCAGTTCAGTTTATTTACTCTGCCACATGCATATTAGTTATCAAAATTTTTCTTGGAATTCAAAAATTAATTAACAAGGTTTCTTTCAAATGTGGTAAATTCCTATTTCATACTATTGGGGAACTGAAATTTATTTTCCAAGGGATAAGCTATTCCTATGCGCATTTCACTGGTTGCTTAGGCCAGATCGTCAGGAAACTTCATCCAAAGATTTTAGAAAATATATAATATATATATATATATATATATATAAGTGTATAAACTAAATAAGAAGCAAGAGATCTCAACTTTACTTTTTAAACATGAAAATAATATGTTTTCGCCTTGTTCAGTTGTTTTTGTTGCTTCTACACACAACAAGCAAATCGTTTTTAACCTACTTCTGTGGTGTTGTTGTAGAAGTATACAACAAACTTTGATAAGTTTAATGAGATTAAAACGCTCACTTTGTCATTCTACTCTCAGAGTCGCACTACAAAAAAAATTAATCTTTTTACACTTGGTTTAGGAATTTTGTACTTATTTTATGAAATTCCAGGATTGATTGTCGAAAATTATACCATTTAGTATGGTTTTAAGTACGTCTTAGTGTTATTCGTAGTACAGTAAAAATTCGATAATCCGGATAATTGATTGCAGACCCCAAGCCGGAGTGGCGAATTATCTGGATTAACGCATGTATGTATTTATTAAAAATTATAATAATTCATAGCAAAATTAGGCATAAAAGCATAAATATTAATTTATACAGTTAAGTTTAAATGAAAAAAATACACATTTACATACTGTTGTGATTTGCATAAAAAAATATATAAAAACGGACTATAGATTTGCAATCCGGATTATAGAATACGCAATGAGCTGCAAAATTCTGTCCGGATTACCGAATATTCCGGATAAGTGGAGTCCGTATTATCGAATTTACACTGTACTTTAATTTTTGAGGTAGTTTTGAACTTAAAGTAAGTATAAGAAACTTAATTTATCCCGAATGATTTTCTTTTTGTGCATTAACGAAATTGTTTTGAAACCTCGAAAGAAAATTTGTTTAAACTAACGTTTTCAATAAATATCTGCCTCTGAAAAACGTGCTGATGTTTAGACTTTTGGAACTTTCCAATACAGAAAAAAGGAATAATAAACAACAACAAATGGACATGTGTGGTCTTTGCTCATATCTCAGTTATTTATGGATAAGGCCGAATTTCAAAAGCAAACTTTTAATACGCACATCTAACAAGTCACTCTCAGACTATAAACCAGACTTGAACTTCTTTTCTCAAAAGGATCCAAAATATATTTGAGGTCTTCTGACAAAACAGTTTAAGTCAGATTTAAAAAGCTAAAAAAAATTGCTGTTAATTATACGAATTTTCCTTCAAAAAACTGTACTATTTTAAAATTTTTTTATTATAAACGAAATTTTTCTTTAATTTCGGTTTGTTTTGTTATTTGATAAAAATAAAAATGATTTTTCCACCGAATTTTTTTAAAAACTGTTTGTGTTATCTTATCTTGACTTAAGAAGTTTTGTCAAAATGCCACAGAAATATACTTTATAGGGTCTTAGATCAATATTGTTGAAGTTTCAAATGAAATGACAAAACTTAAACCTTCAGTGAAGGCTAGAAAAAGAAGAAGAATTAACCACGAAATCCCATTTGGGAGACACTGACTCATACAAGCAAATAAATATACAGGGTGATGACTAAGTGACGTTGACAATTAGAAATATTCATATTATAGAATCTGGGTATTTATTTCTCATGTTGAGTAACATTTATATTCTAAGTCAAATTACAATCCTCAAAAGCTTTCATATTTTAATAGTCTGATACAAAAAATACAAAATATACCTGGATAATATTGAAGGAATAAGATTATTAAAGTATAAAAGCTTTTAAGGATTGTAATTAGACTTAGAATACACATTCGAATAATATGAAAATTTATTTCTATTGTAGTTTTAAAATATATTTACACGGCAATTTGAATATACATGCGTCTCTGAATACTTTAAAACTAAACGGACCAGAGAAGAAATCAATTAATACAGGGTTCACATTTGCAAGAGGTAACATTTTTTAGAAGTGGATAGACAAAAATTCAATTTATCAAATTAAAAGTTATGCAAAAATCAACTGCCGAAGTTGTGGAGCATGCTAAAAACATGGTATATAAACCTGAACATCCCTGCGGTAAATATTGAAGTGACTGGCCATTTTAAGGGCTTTAAACTCATTTCTTTAAGATTCGCTTTGTATGATATACTGACTTCAGCACTATTCTTTCTAGAAGGTATGAATTTCATTTTGAAAGACTTTCCAAAATATTCAGGACACATTCGCTACTCCCTTCTTTGAGAAGGGAGATAGGAAGTTATTCAGTTTTATTTTTTAGTGACCTTCTCCATTCTTTGTGAAGGAAACGAAGGTGTTTTTGAAAGGCTTGCTCCCAATGGCAACCTGAGTAAGACATAAACAAGTATGGAATGCGGTGAAGAGATCTTGTGTCTGTCAAATAAGGCCATCTATTAGGCATTTTTCCTTTTTGTTACCACTGGTATATGATATAAATTTGTGTGTGTTTTAAAAAAACACCAACATAATCAATGTGTTCAAATTTTAAATTCTCAAAAATTCAAAACTTTGAATTTTAAATTTTTGGCGAGCAATATGGCAGCACATGAAAGTGATAAAAATTGTTGAGTGTAGAGCGGAAAAAAATCTCATCCAACAGGTTGTGATTTAAAAATTTTAAATTACTGAACGAACCAAATTTTATGGATTTTTTTTTTCAAATATATTAAAGCTCTAATTTTGTAAAACACAACACAACGGCAAAGAATTACATTGAAAGCAAGAACAAATTCATAAATATTTTGTAATTTTGTTGTTGCCTCTAACAGAAATCATTGCTTGTGGCGTTGAAAATTTTAAAACGGTAAATAAATTTCTGTACAAAGCAACAACAAAATTACAAAATATTTATGAATTTGTTTTTGCTTTCAATATAATATTTTCGCGTGCGTTGTGTTTTACAAAATTAGGGCCTAAATGTTTTTTAAGGGACCTGGGAGTATTTTCAAATTATCGTGAAATAAAAATTAATGAGTTTTAAATAGGCATTGAATCAAGTGAATACGAAGACAAGCCGGTTAAAACAAAAAAAAAACAATATTAGACATCAAGAGTTCGAAGAGCTGTGTGTAGATATCCCCACTTGCTTGAACCAGAGCAAGGTTCATCTAATTTTGAACTGCAACCTTAAGATCAAAGGCAGACTCTTGTTTCCAAAACCGCTAATCTGATCGCTAAAATTTTTGATCACCAGGTGCTTTTTGAACATAAAAGAAATTTCTATGCTGACTCTTAAGACTTAATTGAAGAGCTTTTGTTATATGCTCTGTTTTCGCTTTTAATGTCGAAAACTTTTCCAAGTTTATTCTTAAGAAATTTGAAAAAATGTTTCACTAATTAAGTCACAACAGTACTTATGCACCACTCTGTTTATAAAGAGAACACACATACATATCATGACACTTCTATGTACGTCTAGTAGTACATGCATGTGTGTATGTGTTCCTTTTTAGATTTAAAGAAAGAGAAACAATTATTGAAGTGTGTAATAAATTGTTCAATGGAATGAGTTTACAAGAATTGCAAAGCAATTAGATTAGGGGAGATATGGCATGTGCATGACTTAGTAAAGAAAAACATTCAATTTACGTTTTAAAGTAAGAAAATCAACTCAATTACTATATAATTTAAATAAATTAATTTTACTTTTGTTGGTAGATGCTGAACTTTAGATATCTCTATTGTTGTCATAAGGAATCCTCGTTTGTTCCTTAAATAGCTAATTAAATAACTCATTTGGATTTATATGATTGAGAGGTGATTCAATGCTCTTCAAAACTGATTACACAGGAATCTTTAAGTATATTCACACTTAACAAATATTTGACCAGAAAATGCGTAAAAAGCATGGCCACAAATTTAATCAACCATTAACTTTTTTATTGATTTTCTAAGTTTTATTTCTTAGAAAAATCGCTGTAAAATTTAATTAATAAACTATTAAATAATATTTGATCTAGCAAACGTTTTTTTAAATTATACAAATGTTTAAAAAAAGAGTGGCTTTATGTGGGCCGTCAAATATTTGCTTAGTGTGACCAAAGCTTTAGTATTATATTTTATTGATTTCTTTTGAAAAAGAAAGAAAGAAAGAAATCAAAGGAACATATGTATAAATTAACTTAATATGGATAAACGGTAGTCACTTCCTTGGTAATTTTATTGTAAGCTTTCAACATATTTCAACAATTGCTAATGACGGGAGTTTTTCTTTTCCACAAGATAAATGTATCTGGCTAGAACTTGTGTCAGATAAAACTACATGGTTACCGAAAATAATATAAATTAACGAATACGCAAAATTCATTTAAACAAAATACAATAAATAAACTAAAAGGTGGTCCAACCACAACGCCCGATGTAAATTGTAAATGTATCTTTACATTTCGTATTATTATAAAAGGATCTAATGACAATTATGTGTGAAACAAAATATCGACCAAGTGCTTGTCATGTGTTCAGTGGCATACCCCTATCCGATGGTACATAATTTCAATGACTCTGAGACATACTTGAGGTTCAATATCGTTCATGTTCATATCTTATCCTTTAGCTCTTACATAGTTCTTGGCTTATTCACGTACACTTTTTCTTTTAAATATCCCTAAAGGAAGAAGTCCAACGGTGTCAAAACACATGATTGTGGCAGCCAATTCACATCGCCACGACGTGAGGTAGCTAGGCCATTGAATTTCTCGCGCAAGGGAGTCATTATTTCGTTAGCTGTGTTGCAAGTGTCACCATTTTGAACCACATATAATCCAGGAATTAATACTCAATTTTTGGTTACAAGAAGTCGGTTATCATCTCGAGTTAGCGAACACCACTCAAGGTAACTGATTGGTCGACCTTTTTTTCCATCCCATAAACCGCACTAACCAGGCACTCTTTGTGAATGCAACGGCTTTTCAACCATCGCTCGTGGACAGCGTTGCCACAACCAAACAAAACTTGAAACCAAAATGTAAAAATAAAGTAACCTAAATTATTTTGTATTAAATATACTATTTTATTCGCACTTCAGTTGGAAACTATGTCTAAAGAAGGAATTGTGTTTGTTTGTATCTTGTAGTCTTATAAGCCGCTGGACCGATATTTATAAGTTTAACGGTTTTTTTTTTGCAGATCGTCTTCAAAGAACAATAGGCTGTATAATTTTTCAACCTTTTTATATGAACAGCTCTTTCAATTAAAACTTTTTAAGTCTTGCTGTGTTCTAATGGTATCAGAGTGTTAAATTTTTCTAAATTATGCGGTAGATCTTTTATATATCTGTAGCATTTTGTCAACAACATCTTAAGTCAAATTTAAAAAGTTTAACAATATCGACCACTTTGCGCGAAATTATCGTATATGCCAATTTTTTTGAAATTTAGTTTTTTAAGCAATCTTGTTCTACATTCAAAGAGACGTCACCTGGCAAAATATTGTAGGCGAATTCAACTTCGTCATATCTTATTTTATCTAAGCACATGTATATTTTCATTTTGATATTGCAAGTGAAAGCAGAGAAAAGTAGAAAAATGGCTGTCCTGTAAAATTTGGTATTTGTAACATACGATAATTTCGCGCAAAGGGGTCGATATGTTGTTTATCATACGAATTTTCATTTAAAAAACAATTTTGTTTACGCTTTTATTTTTTATATTATAAACGTAATTTTTCTTTAATTTTATTTTATTATTTAATAAAAATGTTTTGTTCACCTAGTTTTTTTTTAACTTTTTTGGCATCTTATCTCGTCTTTAGATATTCTGTTAAAATGCCACAGATACATAAAGATGTTTTTGCCGGCAGGAATAGAATCCTATTAAGCAGGATGGGATCGGAAGAGCCTTTGACCTTATCGATTATCTAGAAAAGTGTTTCAGTTAGACCTATGAAGAATTAAAAGAAGTAGATGATGGCCATCTACACTTTAAAGTGTGTACTTTATATGGTTAAGTTGATACTCTGTTAAAGTGTAAGCTTTTTTAAGCAGATTAAAATAATATTTTTATTGGCTGCACAAATATAACACAATTTTTAAGAGTCTTCATATTCGCCAAAGTTAATTATTTTCTATATACGCGAAAATATTCAAAACTTTTCTTTTTTCAATGAAAATACATAAATATTCGACATTTCAGAACATGTGTAAACGTGTCTTTTATGTTTTTTTTAAATACATGAACACATACAATTTTTATTGCTTTTACAAAATTTTTATGGAAACACGTCGTATTTTAATTTTTCAACTTTCCTTTTCTTCCCTTCCCTTCTAACCTTTTTTTCTCTGGTATCTACACGGGTTTTGTCTTAATTTTCTTGCGGGCTGGCTGGATTGTTGTAAAGGAAATTATTTTTCTTGCACAATTTTTTTTTAACACAACTCTTTCGGTTAACTGGTGCCACTGTTAAAGCTGCCACCAAAATGTAAGTAAATGTTGTTGGTTGGTGCTACGTGCAATAATGATTTTGTTTGTTTTTTTTTTTTTTTTTTTGTACTAAAAAGGGTAAAATCCTTTGGGATGTCGACCAAAATGTAGAGGAAAAAAATAATAAGTAAAAAATTTACGCATGTTAGAACTGCACAAAAATACCTGTAAAGTTTATTGTGTATTTCAAGTGTTGTTTGTGTCTGTGGGTATGTGTGTGTGGCAGCACAGGGTTTAGAGAGAAAAAAAAAACAATTTATATTCCAGTCAAGCTTTATTATTTTTTTTTTTTTTCTTCTTTCGCAAAACATCATTTGACAATATTTATAATCAAGACAGATTAATTTCTTGCTACTTTTTCCTTACATTTCAAAAGTGTATGTGTTCTATTAGAAGAACTTTGAAGGTTTTATAAAATAAAATAAGAAAAATCGTTTGGTTTTTGTATCAATATTGAAAGTAACTAAATGATTAGTTTAATCAGTAAATCCAAAGTTAATAGGATAAGTTAATTTCGTAGAGGTTCAGTTTAAAATGGCAGATTTTAAAAGCTAACGAATTTAACGAAAGGGCATTACCTGGTACAAAATTAGGATCTTATTCGCGAAAAAATTTCGAAAAATTTCCGAGAACAATATTTTTAAAATTGTTAGGAATATTTAGGCGGGAAATATTCGATCTTATTATCTGTAGCATTTTGACAAAACATCTTAAGTAAAATTTAAAAAGCTGGAAAAAATGTTGTCAATCATACAAATTTTTATTCAAAAAACATTTTTGTTTACGTTTTTAGATTTTTGTATTGTAAACGAAATTTTTCTTTAATTTTGCTTTAATTTATTATTTAATAAAAATAATTTTTTAACCAAGTTTTGTTAAAAATCTTTTTGCTATCTTAACTCGACTTAAGATGATTTGTCAAAATGCCATAGATTTAGGCTTTTGTTACAATAAATTGTATTCGTTTACTTAAGCAAGGTTTACTTTGAAAAATTATATTAAGGTGTGGATCCTACTCAAATTAATGGCAGAGAGACAAATTTTGTGCTTATGGGTTCTTCGACCAACAGTTTGAGTCTTAGATCTCCGAATGCCGGGCAATGCCAGAGAAGATGTTTCGTTATCTCCTCTCCTTTCGTATGCTGCCAACTTCTACAGAGATAATTTTAACGAGGCCCTAGCCTCTAAGCGTGCTTACCAACGGGCAACTGGCCAGTCTTAGCCTCAATTAGGTTCCAGCGGTGAACTCTGAACAGCTTTAAAGCAAAGTCCTTCTTTCATCTATAATGGAGCAGATATTTCAGGTTTCCCCACGGGTAAATTCATCGTAATTTCTCTGGCTAGGAATAAGATAAAATTTCTCTACGAAATGTTCCTTAATTTTGAGGGCAAAACACTTTTATAATATGTTGAACCGTAGCGACGCAAAGTGGTGCCGACAGGGCCGGGATGTCATAATGTCCAATGTCATAACGTCCATGGACATACCAAAAAGTGTCATAATATCTATGGACGCTATGACACTTCTTGGTATTTAATAAGCAATCTGTTGTAAGTTCCATTATTGCCAAGCTCTGGCGCGAATTTTTTCCGAAATTTTATTCATCCCAAATTTTAGAATTTTTAATTTCGAAATCCTAATTTTGATAATCCCGAATTTTCTACTTTAAAAATTCCGTTATCAAATCACAAATTTAGAAGCTTAAGTTGCCGAAGCCGGGGTATGTAATACCATGGAGGAGGAAACCATTGCGCCCGGCCGAAAGCCGGCAATGCAGAGAAGCTATAGTAAGCGAAGCCGACCGAAGACCGGATATACTGAAACAAATTAGTTAGCAAAGCAGGTGATTGTTATACCAAAAAGTAAAAATTCCTTGAGTAACAAACACCGACTTCGCTTACTAATGCTTCTCCACACAGCTGGCTTTCGGCCGGGCAAACACACTCTTTGTTAACTTAAGCTACTAAATTCGCTAAAATGTTTAAATAAGTAGACATTGTACTTTAGACTGACTGCAGACGTCCCAAAATGTGTTACATGCCTTTTGGAACCGAAGAAGGTTTCACTGATGCCATGCAAACATTTCCAAATTTGCTCCACTTGTTTTAAAAATTGCAATATTAAATCAAAAAGAAAAGTATTTAATGAAATAACATTATTTCTTTTTGTTTTTGAAAGAGCGGACATTAAGACACATTTGAAAGTGAAAAAACCACAACAAAACTAATCACAATGTCCATTGACTTTACAACAATTTATGGTGTGTCATAATGTCTAAATCGATTCATATTTTTTACGAATACCATTTCCGAAAACTTTCGGGTAAAATCTTGGTATTGATCCAGAAATAAGCATGGGTCTCATATATAAACCTTGCCTCTAAGTTTGCTTTTAGACGAACAAATCTCATACAGATGTTGATATGAAAATAAGATTCAGCACAAAGGGCTCTCATATGAATTTTAACCTTATAACAAAAATTTATTTTGCCGTAGTTTTGCTGTGGTGTATGGTATCAAATGGATTCTCACTTGTTTTATCTTTGTACTTTTTGACTTTTCTAATAACATTCTTCTTAAAATAAATACTTCTTTAACATTTTCGTTCACAGAATATGCCCGACTGCTGCTGATATTAATAATAATTTTCTAATTTTTTTTTTATTTTTTCTGTTCCCAGTGTTGTTAAAATCCTTTAGAGATAATTTTTTTTAATAATTCATTGTATTGAGATAAAAATGTATATTAGTCGAATTTTTATTTGCAAAATTTATTCACGGCAAAGATAAATTCAAATGTAAAATCGTAATAAGAAGAACAAAACACACTAAAAATAAAAGATAAGAGCTGTGTTTTTGAAATCAATTCATAAAAGAAAAATTTAATTGAAAAGAAGTTATTTATAGAGATGTTCGACTGCATTATGCAACCAAAGCATTGCGTTTTAACAAAAAGAAATTTATGGAATTCTTGATAATTTTATCAAAGAATAAACACTTTAAAATATGTAATCAATTTTTTAAAATCGATTGTTAAATTATGCAAATTAACATGTTTAACAATCGTCAAACTGATAAGGAACAGGTGTAACTTTTTTATTTTTATATTGCAATAAATTATTTCTCTGAATTTTATATAAAAAGTTATTTAAAATAAAATCTCCCTCCCCGTTAAATTGGTCTTTGACCTTTAAATACCTGAAATTAAAATATGTAGGTTGCAATTTATTTGTCTTTTCGCATCAAAGTTCTGACTGGAGTGATTTATTCTGCCACACTGTCGCACTCATTCAATTCAATTGGTATCGCTCTACTGAGTTTTGCATAGTAACAGCGTGAAGAAAAGAGGGATTGTTTAATACATATTTTTTCTGATGGGTATTTAAGGGTTAGTTATTCTACTACAAATGTACTTTCACAAACTTTATGTGGAGAAAACGTAATAAACAAACTATTTTATTTAAGTGTTATTGCATTTTAATTTTTAAAAAACATGTTGCAGTTTGTATTTAGGGTTCATCACATCAGTTTATAAATCACTTTCTTGCCTTACATTGTAAATGTTTCTCCGATCGAAAGACAAAAATTTAATTTAGACCAGCATCTTAATCAGCGGCCACGAAAGTTCATTTGCATAACTTTTAAAATAAAAAATGTCCCAATTTTAAAACTTTTATAACATAAGGCCATCTTAGGCTGAATTCGGGATAAAAAACAAGCAAACACGCAGTGCGACAACCGTGGACAGTTATGTCCGTGTTCATTATTCTAATGCATATCCCATTTCAACACGTTTACGGTATAATGAGTTCATTATAGGCTAATTTATAAAAGATTGGGCCTTAGTTTATAAAATTGGTACTTCCGGCTACGAAGAACGTTAAGAGTGTAAAGAAACTTGCATAGCTCTTAAACTTATGGAGATCTGATTCTGACACTACTATAGTGGCATTAGGATTCATATTTAAATCTACTAGATGTTTAGTTATGGCAAATACAGTGAAACTTCGATATAACGAATCTAGAGGGGATCGAAAAATACTTCGTTGTAGCTATTAATTCGTTATACATATGCATTGTGAAACCTTGGTATAACTAAATTTAATGATATACGAAAAAATTCGTTACAACTACAGTCTTTTTCTGCCCAAATTCTATTTAACACGAAAATACTACGAACATAATAAAAATTCACTATTTAAGAGGTAAATAAAAAATTATGTTTTTATTATTTTTTTATTTTATTACATTTTAGTAAAATTTTGTGTAATTTGCTTGTTTACGGAAGTTTAGAATGCAACCATCAATATTTTTTTCGACAGATGCTAAGCTATCAAATGTATTTTGCGGTGTAGAATCTTGTGCCTCAAAAAATGATAATCTTTCTTTACTATGTTTTCCACCGTGGCATATTTCGGATTAAAACTCCATTGTTTGGTCTGGTGCGCATTAAAAAAAATAGTCCAGTTTCATCTGCATTAAAAATATTGTGCGGTTCATATTCTGCCAACAAACTTAGTAACAATGCTTTCCATACAGAACAAACTTCATCACTTACACTGGCACTTTCTCCACTCACTTTTCGAAATCCGATATCATCGCGCTTTCTAAAATTATCAAGCCAACCGTTACTAGCTTTAAAATCGTGGTTTTCGGTCCTCCTAAAGGAATGTTTTGATTTCGACATTGTGTAAATCATTTAGATAAACATTGCTCAACGTCTTCATATTCTGCAAGGCGTAATCTTTTGCATTTTAAAGCTTTAGTGTTGCAAATAATCTCCTGATTTTTTTAACTTGCAGAAATAGTACTCGGCGGCATATTAAATTGTATCGCAATTTATTGCTAAGTTTTGTCACCACGATCGACAGCATCAATTATAGAATTTGTTTTTCTCGTATAGAAATTCATTTACGCTTTAATAAGTACACTCATTTTGGCAAAGAACCAAAACAGAACTGACTACATTCGTGGCGCTTTACATATGCAAAGACATTTATGTAAATTTCGTTGTTTTTAAAAGGGACTTCCCCAATTTGCTTAAAATTTAATTTTGATTTTTTCTAACTTCGCTGTATGGAGGCTATAGTTCAAGACTTCGTTATGTAAGGGCTTTTGATAACGGGATTTTAATGACTTACACACTTTAAATGTTATACATATGTATGTATTTCTCAATTTTAATTTTGTTGTATAGATGCTTTTGAAGAAATACTTCGCTATATAGAGGCTTTATAGCTCAGAATTCCTTCGTTATAGCTATAGGGCATTTTTGTATGAAAAACTTTTTTCAAGGGACTCAGCTAAAAAATCGTTATATTGAATTTTTCGTAATAACGAAGTCCGTAATATCGAAGTTTCACTGTATAAAGCTGTGTTTTCGGAAATTTTGACAAAATATTTTTGAAGTTTGCCTGCCCGCTAATGAAAAATGATGCAATAATTTCCTTATAATTAAATATTTCTCATACGCCCAGTAAACTTTAATTTATCTACTCTCTAAAGTATGCAGCATTTTTGTACATATAACGATGTTAATGTGGCGTATACTTACTATTTATTTGGTGTAGTTTAATGTAAAGCAACCGCTAAAGACCGTATGACACTACATTTTTTGTGCATTGTTCAAGCTTTGGTGAAAAAATTTACCAAGTGCAAACTGTCAAAAATTTTAAAAAGTTATCGATAACAAATAAAGTTATGTGAAAAAACCCGTAAAATTGTGTAACTTAGAAATGACATTTCAAGCTTGAAATATTATAACTGTTGCTGAATCATCGGTTTGTGGGCAAATTCAGCGATTTAACGCTGAATTTTGTTTGTTTTTTTTTTATGTTTCTCATAAACAAAAAGTTGACAACATATAATAAAAAAAAAAAACTTCATAACAAAAGAAAAACTGAAAAAAAAATTTTGTTTACATTTTTTATAGTTTTCTCTTTCCAACATTTACTGTTTCCTTCTATCAATTCAATGAACGAAAAATGTAGTATCATAAGGGCTTAAAAGAACCTACATAAAAATGTATCAACTCTCAAAAATATGCAACAGTTTTATTATTAATGATTTATATAAATTCTAAATTCTAAAAATAAATAATAAATTCACAATAAATTCGTATTGTTATTATCACGGAAAGTTTAAAATGGCACGAAAAATTGATAAAAAAAATGGCAAGAGATATGGCACAAACTTGCAAAAACATACATGTTGCTATTTAAGAATTATTTATTTTATTAAGTATTGATTGATTCAAATTGTCAAAAATAAATAATCTCCTGTAATCGCATTAAACAGTTCAATAAATGAAAAACACTCTTTCAACATCGCAAGATAGCGCTAATAGTTCAGATGGAGAAAAGTTGTCAATAAATTCATCCGTCTCACTTTCATTTAAATATGAGTAGTACACCGCTAAGTTAAAAAAAAAAACTAAGTTGAGAAAATCGATTAAAACAGCTTTTATTTTTTAATTAAAATGCTAAGCCTTATAGAGAGTTTTTTGCAGGATATTGAATAATTAAATATAAATTGCGCATAACAGAGTTTTATTCAAAATTGATAACGGCTTTGGGAGGCATTTTAAAAAACAAATAAAATGGCAGCGTTTTATAAGTGGACTACGCACATATATTTTTTTTTATTTTAATTAATCTTGTAATCCGGTTTTACAATCTAAATTTTTCTTTAAACTTTTCAACAAGATTTTTTTACTGACATTTTTTATTATTATTTTTAAATTAATTAAATTATTATTTTTAAATTAAGTCTAAGCTTTCAAATAATAGAAAGCCCTTTTGTTTGTTGTTGTAGCATATATTTTTAAATACTGTTATTACTGAAGTTGGGTCGGACAGATACAATTGACTCGCTGAAAGCGACAATTGACCGAAAACTTCCGAAATATGCGGCCAGCCGTATTCCGTCACGGTGGAAAGTGCTCTGTACTGTTATACTACAGAAAAAAATATCCGAAATAAATTGATTCGATCTTTCTCTCAAAAAAGGCGTTTCTTGTAGCACAGAATCCATAATTTTCCTACTTTTGCTAAATCTATATTGAGCTGAAGTTATCTTATACTTTATATTTTATCACAAGGTGTTTTATCCTTTAGGGAAATAGGAGCATTGAATACCAGATACTTTAGAATGGAGAATCGATATTGATGAGGTTCCTTCGGGTGGCTGCGGCTTATGCTCAAAATCTGCATTTAGACGTCATTATCTTTTCAGCGTGGGAAAGTTTAGCTTTCTGTTGCTAATCAAAAGAAGCTCCTGTTAGCGGTGGAGGAAAGATAGTCTCAGCTCCTAACCTATGGAAAGAGGTACTAGTTTTGCAGTGCAACGTCCTACGCACTCGTAGTCTCGTTGGTAGGCGTACTAACACAAGTACTTACATAAGCCCTTCAAAAAAATTTAATTAGTTAACAACACTTACAGTTAAGTGATTTGATTTTTAGAATTATTTTAAATTCTTAATATCCAAAACACAAAAAAATTAGTTTTTTTACCACTGCTGTCCCCCATGTAAAACTTGTCAATCGGAAAAAGTACTTAAAAGGAAAATTATGGTGTAAATTGAAAATTTCCTATGGTACTTAAAAACTTCTAAATAAACATTTTTAAAAGATCTTTTAAATACTAAAAGCTTTTTAACTCACAACAATACTTGTGATATTTTACTACACGTTCCCAGCAAACTTAACCAAGTTTTTAACATTTCACTACAGAACTTTAAGTATCAAACGATAAGTTTTGTTGCAATGTTTTTTAATGTGACATAAAGTATTCAGTTGACACCATTTGAATTTAGATTTCATTGTAATTTTTTTGTATACCCTCCACCTCAATTAGTTGTGCAGAGGGTATATTAAGTTTGTCATTCCGTGTGAAACTTTTCTGATTATTCATCTCAGACCCCATAAAGTTTTTATATTGTGGGTCCTTGAGTCGATTTAGACATGTCCGTCTGTCTGTCCGTCCGTCTGTCCGTCTGTTGAAAACACGCTCACTTTCGAACAACTCAAAAGAAATGAACAAGCTTGGTGCCAAATTGCTTGTAGTTATTCTAAGCAGTTTGGGATTGAAATTCAGCAAAATCGGTGCAGTAGAACCAGAGCTATGAATCAAAATGTGGAACCACCACCTAAAAAATATGATAATTTTGTTACAAAAAATAACACAAATGGTGGAACAAGGCACGGAATGAGATAAGATTTTGCAAAATTTTGTTTTATTCGACTGGAAATCACGCTGTACAATTTCGTGAAGATCCGTCCATAATTTACCTTAGGCCCCATATAAAAACTACTCCCGGAAAACAGTTTAGTACGCCTAAAAGCGATAAAAATAATGCTATCTTAACAAAATTTGGTACGTCACAGTTTTTTAGGACTAGAAATAGTATTGTGAAATTTCGTGAAGATCGGTTCATAATTTACCTTAGGCCCCATATAAACCCTACTACCTACTACTATCATAACAAAATTTGAATTAAACAAGCTAGTTTAAATTGCTAAATAATTTAATATAGATCTAAACCTCAAACCAACCAATTTTAATGCTGATGTCTGTTTTAATAAAGATAAATCAATAATAAATAGACATCATATAGATATCCCTCCTGAAATATTCGAACAGTCGGTGGAGAGTATTAAAGATTCGGCACAGCCGAATAAAGCACTCTAACTTGTTTTTATTATTTTACTTGCTCCCTATTAAAGTATTTATCAAAAGTATTCAATTGTTATTTTGAATAATAATTAACAATTAAGTACACACAGTTTCAATATAAAAACCAACGAAAAAAAAATAATTTAAACTTTTTCCACTTTTGAAACAATTTAATCAATATTTAGACAGACTTTTTTACAATGTGTAAGTTTAGAGTTTGTGTGTGAGATTGTACGTATTATAAACGTAAGTGTTTGTAGTAGTATACAAACCAATTTTTTTTTTTTTTTTTTTGTTTGTGTAAGGGCAATGTTAACTTTGACTCTAATTAATAATGCAGAACATACAACATAAAACTTCAACAGCATCGAAATGCCACCTTAAATTCACCGCCCCCAGCCCTTTTCCCACATAAAATTTTATTTTTCTAGATACTTTTTCATCTTCTCACAAGGTTTATTTTTTGCCTTCAACAGAAAAAAAAACACTGTAAAAAACGAGAAAATAATTAAGAAAACTGGTAAAAACCACATAAATCAATTTCTCAAACTTTTATAAAAATATAGAAAAAAAATTTAACACTCAGTTTGCTACTTTTGCTTGGTTTGCCTCGACTTTGCTGAAATACCATGTATTTTTGTATGATACAAAAAAAATCACACACAATGTAACAGGTTTAAAAGAGCAAAATCATCTCAATCATAGTAAAACTTATACAGAAATGATGTTGAATATTTTGCTCCGAACCAAATGTGGGTGAAATAAGCCTCTGCGTATTTCAGAGACTTTTAAATTTAAAAAAATTTTATCAAATGCAATAAAATTAAATTCAAATTAATGTACTTCCTTGTAAGGCTTATAAGGAAGAAATGTAAAAGTTTCACCAGCCATCTCGCTGGCATAAGGCATAAGCTGGCTTATGATGTTCGTATTTAACTAAGTTAAATTTGGTACACAAGTATCTTGTTGGAAGAGAAATCGACTCATCGACCAACTATTTTTTTAAAAGGTTCATATATGAACATACACTCAAAAGAAAAATCAATCCATCCATACTCTTATCATTCCGGTGTTAATAGTACGGTGAGTACGGATTTGCTTGATTCAAGTACCAAATACCAATTTCGTGTTTGAAATACTCTGAAAATGATATTGATTTAGGTAAAACTAAGATTGAATCAAAATGCCTTGACTTACTTACCCGTATTACACCATAACATAAGGATAAATCACCAACATCATGCCTGATATGGTTTTTAATTTAGAAATCTTATGTACATATTTAACCAATAATATAAACTAAATAAGAATCAAGAGTTCGAATTTACTTTTTAACCCTTCGTGGTACACAGGAGTCTGGTCAGACCTATTTTCAATGTGTATAGAAAATCAAAACAAATTGTAAGCCGGAGGGAGAAACACAACGAAAAGTTAAATCCTTTTTTTACTTGAATGAAGAATTTTATGCTTATTTCAAGAAATTCCGGGATTGATTTTCGAATGAAATTCCATTTAAGATTGTTTTGAGTACGTTTTAGTGTTATTTGTACTTGAATTTTTGAGCACCACTCGTACTTAAAGTAATCATAAAAAACTTGATTTATCCCGAGTGTTTTTCTTTCTGTGTAAATATAGTTTTTCATATAATTTTTTTTTTATTTGATATGAAAACCAAATATAAATTGGTGAAAATAAATTATTGTGGTAGTTTTTAAATCTCAAAACAGACGAAAACTATTTTTAGTCTTGTTGAATATTTTAATGTTAAAAATATTTTCTATTTTATTCCAAAATGTATTTCTCTTTGCTACCACTCACACAGTATAACCTACAGACAGAGACCCAACACTAAATGGGGCAATACTTTAAAAAAATTGAGCGAGAGGTCCCAGGTAGAAAAAAATTACGATGGGTAAGGGCTACAAGTAATATAAGTTGTACACCCTATTTACCAAAATTATAATGCATTCACTTACGTACTTACATGAAAACGTTAATCGGCGGTCCTCTGACTCTGGTTTTCAATGTTACTATGATTCAGTTGTCACAATTTTAAACTAAATGACCATTAAACTAAATGAACATATTTTAACTATAGAACGCTGCAATATGTATAACAAATAAAAATACTGTATTTCTAACTGAAAAACTGATTTCCTTCTTTATCGCAACATTGATTGATTGTTCTTAATGCACGTTTTTCCTCAAAAGCCCATATTTTTGTGCTTTTTGTGGTCGATTGGCCGGTGAATCGTACAACGGATTACAGAAAGAAAATGGATTGTTGGTATGTGGAACAACCTTCCTGCTGAAATCTTCCCTCTCACTTTCAACATGAATTAGTTTCAATCGACCACTTTTTTCTCTTTCCTCCTTTACATAACTTATTTTCCTAGTTCCAGTACTATGAAATGCATTTGCAGGGGTCATCCCCTGAGTGCTGGTTCTTTCAAAAAAAATGCATGTCATATTGATTGCCAAAATTAACAAAAAATGAAAACAGTCTTTTAAAAACTGTCTATTGCTATAAAAGCAATATATAGCTACTAACATATAAGTATAAAAGAAAAAACAACATGCAATTTTTTTGTGAATAAAATACACGAACACTCATTTATTTTTACTTATCCATATTTAAAAGCACCGGTGAACTTTGTCGGGAAGGTTTCTTTTAATCCCATTTTAAAATATTTTTTTTCCAATTTTTTATTTTGTACCTTTTTATTTATTTTTGTATGTTTTTTATTATAATTTATCCTTTTACTGCTTTACATAAAGATACACGGTTAACTTTGCAAAAAATGTATATGGGTAGAAAAATTTACTTGCTTGCCAGACAAAAAGTAATAAGTTCATTTAACTAAAAGATGAATATTCTCTTAATGATTAATAAGGATTAATGACTTTCTAGGTCATATGCGAATGTTAAAAATTGTTGAGAATTATACTTTATTTTTATTATAAATTTAAATATTCTCACACCTGATAGGTACCAATGGGCAGCCTTATTTTGGTGTCAAGGGGATGGAGATTAATTGTGGTTCACAGATGGCTACAAACATAATAATAGTGATATATACTTACTTTGGCTTTATTAACCCAGGCTGGGATTTTGAGGTCTCAGTTAAACTAGGTTTAGTTAGGCTGAAAATAGAACAGCTTAGTTCTTTAATAAAAATATTTTAAATTTAACAAAGGTTTGAAAACCAAATTTTCTATGAACATTTTTCTTAATAAACGTTTATTAAACTTAATAATCGTTTGAACACGGGGGTTAGTCTTTAATAAAATAATGAAAAAAAAATTACATTTCGCCGAAAAAATCGAAGCTTCAGACTACGTAAAACTCAGCTTAAACTTAATCCACATCTCAGAAACACGGCCTTATTGCATTAATGTTTTATTAAACATACATATAATTATTGAACTTGCACTCTTTAACTTTAAATATTTGTGTGTTGTAAAATACCGGTGACGGTTTTTTTTTGTAAAAAATTTCCAAAGAGCCCTACTTTTGGGTTAAACCCCATAGATTTCCAGGCGGATGTATGAAGAAGCTCGAGATATTTAAGGTTATCTGCAATCTCAGATAGCCAAGCTGCTATCACAACGCTATTCTCTGTATAACTTCTCTGGATGAACTAGGGAGACTCAAACACGTGACTTTATGTTGAGTTGCTATCCATTAGGGCCTTGCGTGCTATCAAAGGGCATATTAGTTAGACATATTAGAGGCGCTATCCGCTTATTTATTGGTCCTGAGCCTTTTTTCTGTATCCCTGCTGGTTAAACTACACTAAGAGAAAACCCTTCGTTAATTAAACAATTTTTTACATTCTTGCAACGAATTTTGTCATTATTATTGAGCGAAAATAACACGTGATTCCCGCTACGAAAATCGTTTCATTAAGTTTAAAATTGTCATAAATACAATGAACAAAATTTCAAAATTTCATTAATTCTATGCCCTAAATTTAACAAATTTAATTAAGTTTGATGAACTTATTGAAAATTTGGATTAAAAAACATAAATAGTTCAACAAAATTACCACAATACTAATTATTGTTAAAGCTAAGGCACGAGCTCTATGTGTACATTTGTTCTTCAAGTTGTGCTGAAAAAGGTCAACAAGAAAAAGAAAGACAAACATGAAAAACAAAAATGTAAAGTACACTTTATTATTGACAAAAAAGTAGGAAAAAAGCAGAGGTAAAGGAAATGTAAAATCAATTAAAAATTGATAATCATTCGAAAAAAGCAAATTTCGACTACCAAAGGTTTAAATACAATTTGGTTTATGGATTGATGTTTGACGCAGCAGTCGTCGATGGCTGCGAGTGTAAGACGGCAAATCCCTCTGAGGAGATCGAGTGGTAGCGATCGAAACATGTCAGGGTAACAAGCTGCCTGGGTTCGAATCTCAGGTCAGTCAAGAATTCATGATTATCAATAACAATTTTAATTAATTTTCATGTTGTAAAATTCCTTTCTTTATAAAAAAAATAATTTAATGAAAACTAAATTGATGAACTTAAGCCTGATTAAAAATATTGAAAATTCGGATTAAGTTCTGCTCTTTTTTTTAAAAAAAGCATATAAAAAGAAAAATTGGTAAAAATTTCTTATAAACAGCTAATTTTGTAAAAATTTCTTATTAAATCAAATTTTGTAAAAATTTCCTATAAAATCAAATTTTGTAAAACTTTCCTAAAAAAGAATATTTTGTAAAAATTTCCTATAAATTTTGTGAAATTTGCAAAAAAAATTTCTTATTAAATTTTTTAAATAGTTCTGATAATTTTTTTAAAAAGGCATATAAAAAGCAATATTTGTAAATATATCCTATAAACAGCAAATTTTGTAAAAATTTCTTTTAAAATCATATTTTGTAAAAATTTCCTATAAAATCAAATTTTGTAAAAAATTTCCCATAAAAGAAAATTTTGTGAAATTTGTAAAATAGTCTTATTAAATTTTTGAAATAGTTCTAAAAAGAACATAAAGAAACTTATGAAAAAATGGTTTATTAAACTTTAAAATTTTGCAAAAATCTGCTATAAATAGCAAGTTTTATAGAAAATTCCTATAAATAGCAAATTTTGCTAAAATTTCCTATAATTTTGTGTAAAATGTTCTTAAACTTTGAAAAAATCTATATATAACAAATTTGGTGAAAATAATCTATAAAAAGCATATTCGGTGTAAGTTTCCTATAATTTTGTAAAAATTTCCTATAATTAGCAAAGATGGTAAAAATTTTCTATAAATTTCCTATTAATAAAATTTCATTTTACAAAAAATATTTTTAAACTTTCAGTAAATGGCAAATTTTTTTTTAATTTCTTACTTTCACACCATTCCTGTTCCACCATTCAATATGTGGTTAGAAAACTTTTGCCTTATTCACTGTCATTTCGTTTAAATTAAAACTCTCAAATGTTGTCATGAACGTAATCATTGTGTAAGTACATCTAAATATGTTTAGAAAGTAAATCTTTAAAAAAAAAATTCTACTACACAAAAGTTGCAGCAACAATAACAAGTTAAAGCAAATATTGTCTTTACTTCAAAGGAATATTAATGTCAAGTTTGAAAATAACAAGTTTACAATAAGTATTTTAGCGAATTCATTATTAAAATTATTTAGCTTCACAACACACACGCTGTAAAATCGTCCACAACTAAGAACAACTTTTAAATCGGCGGTGGTTGTGAATATTTTCAAATTACCAACAACCAATTGAAGGGAAAACGTTTGTTTTGATGTTTGCAACATTAAAATTCTAACATCGGTGGCATCAAAATGACAGCCAAACATCAAACATTCATGCATAAAAATTACAAGAACTAAAACAGAGAAAATGACCAGCATAGACATGCTAATTTCACACAATAAAAACGCGCATACATGAACTCACATCTGAAACATTCACTTTGTTTTTGGGACATCACAAGCAACGACATTATTAACGTTATTCGTGTCAATTTTGAAAAATCATTTAGCGAATAAACGGCAAATAAACAATATATACAATGATCTATTGAAGTTAGCGAAAAGTAGGCAGATACACACAGTTTAGGATGGACTACTAAATAACACTGTGCAACAAGGAAAAAATTACGGTTCTTGCAATCAATTCTGGTAGGAAAGAGCAAAAAAAAAATATAAGTGTGTCGGCGATTTCAAAGTTCACATCCGAATTTTAATTAAGGGTGCTTTTAAGTTGCACCCTTTTGGCCTGTTCGTGCAGCATATCGGTATATGAAACTTTGTCTTCTTTACACCTGAGACATAAATTTGTTCATCAACTTTGTACAAAATATTTTGTGGAACATATTAACCCTCTAACTACCTTCAGCATAGTCATTTTTGGCGATCCATCTAAATAAAATTAGTTTTAACAGTTTAGTAAACTAAGACAAATATTAGTGAAGTTAAAAGCAGGGCTGTGGAGTCGGAGTTTAAAAGTGGGAGTTTGGCTTTTTGTACCGGATCCGGAGTTGGAGTAGGTACATACAAAAACTTGCGACTCCGACTCCAAAATTCTTTAACATAAACATTTTTCTTATATTTTTCAAAATAAAAAAAAATATTTAGTTTAATTTCCTAATATTATTTCTTTACAATAAATCTTCAAGCTCAATGTCACATTTATATAAAAAATATTTATTATTAATACAATATTTCTTTATCTCAATGGATAACTTTTTCAGGGATTTTTTTTTTTTTTTTAATTTTAAACAAAAAAAAATTGTCAATTGTGAAAATAATAAAAATTATACACAGGAAACAATAATTGTTCTTTTCCATTTTTATAAACTTATTATATTTCCTATCTTATTCTTATAAATTAAATGTCTGTAATTTTGATTAATAATTAATAGTTTTTATATAAAAGTGACCTTGAACTTGAAGATTTATTCTGAAGAAAAAATAAAACCAGTCTACTTAACAATGCAAGAATCGTTCGTTTCAAAAATTAAAAAATTAAGATAACGATTGATTTTGTAGATCTTTTAACACTTTATGAGAATAAATATATACATTTTATCGAACCGTGATCTTTTCTATGTTTTTATGTTACCTAAAATTGCAGAATCAAAAAGTTCAACTAATTTTCTTCATTAAATCGGGCACCGGAAAGGACCGAAAACGTTGTTTTTTATTTCTTTCAAAATATATTTATAATTGGTGTTCAATTGTTTTTTAAAGTTCAAAATAATAAAGTTCTCATAAAATTGTTTTTAAGAAAATATTTTTTTTTTTTGTACAAAAAATTACAAACCGAAAATTTAATTTTGTTCATCCGTACAAAGTAAAACAGTTTTCATCACTTTAAAAAAATAAAAGCAAACAAAAAAAAAGATATTTATTTTTTCAGTACAATCTTGTACATCAAGGCGAATTTACACCAGGTGACCTTATCTTTCTACGAAAGAAACAACAGCTGATTACTAGCTTTGTGTCAAAATGATATACCGTTCATGTGGTTAATGTGGGAATATTTACTAAATTTTATATTTTTCACTTAAAATTATGAAATTTAAAATTTTTTTAAATTATTACATTTCAAAACAAACAATTTATAATAAAAAGAAAATGAAATATTTATTAAAATTGTTTACTACAATGTTGTATTATTTTTGACACAACGTTAAAATATTTTACAGTGTTGTAAACGTTTTCAAATTAAGACCACCTTGTATGAATTCGCCTTGTTGTACATGAAAAGAAAAAAAATTGAAATTTTTTTTATTATAGTGAACATTTATAAAGCTAATAAGTAATAAGTGGTTTTAAAATTATAAAAATTATCCTTGAATTAACCCTCCGACGCGCGGTGAGGTCCCTGTTGACTTTTTACATTTTTAAACAAGGGCTATTTTAAAAAGGATGGGGAGAATGGCCACATATTTAGAAAGCGAAGTTATTAATCTCTCAATTTATTCAAATTTTAGTAAAAAAAAATAAGTTTCTTCTTAGTTTTTATATTTAAAATATTTGAAATGCATTCAAATAAAAAAAAACGAAGTAGGCGGCCAAAAAATCTGAAATACGTTGCAAATTTTAGTAGAAAGAAAATCAGTTTCATCATGAGTTTTAATATAAACGAACGTGTTTTTAAATAAAAAAAAAGTAATTGGGAGCGTGTGAAAACTACACTAATCCGTGCATCAGCTTTCCAACAGCTTAGTGTAAGCGATCAGGAAAATGCTAATAACAATTTAGCTATGTTCCTTGAAAATGAGGAAGACGAAGAGCCATTTGTTAATGACGATAATGATGACGAGTATGTACCAAATGATAAAGCATCTGATGCTGAAAATGCATTTCCATAAAGGGTCCCTACGGACCTTACCGCTCAACGACCGACTAAAAAGTTACCGCTCCTCGGAGGGTCAAATAGTAATTTTATCAATAAGTTTGATGTTAAGTTTAAGCAACAATAAATTTTCTAAATGTTCAGATCTTAAATTCCTTCCATTTTTGGTCATAAAAATTGGCAAAGCACTGAAGGCTCTTTCCACAGATCCTGTGTTGCGGGTACAGCTAATGCAACAGCACACGACCGACTAAAAAGTTACCACTCGTCGGTGTGTCAAATAGTAATTTTATCAATAAGTTTGATGTTAAGTTTAAGCAACAATAAATTTTCTAAATGGTCAGAACTTAAATTCCTTCTATTTTTAGTCATAATAACACTATGGAACATTTTTGGGATTATTGTCGGGGGGGGTGAGAAATTCCAAGTCAGGGTGATGGTACTAGGTCAGTATAGTAAAACCCTCAAAGGGTTTGGCGTCGTATGTGTCAGTTGTTTTTTATGACATGTTAAATTTTTTCCTTATCTTGATGTTTTTTTGTTAAACATAACTCGAGAACCACTTGTCCGATTTTGCTAAAACAAACTGAAAAAAATTTAGGATTACAATTTCTTTAATCTGTTCATATAACGTTTTTCTTTATAATCAACAGTTTTGCCGGTAAAAATAAATTTGTGGAGAAAAAAAATATTTTTTGCCTAAAAATTAAATTTTTTTTTTTTAAATTCATAAAAAATCCAATACGGAAAAAAGGATCAAGTGTTATTAATTTCATGTAAAGTCACATAACCTATAAACAAAAAAAAAAAAAAAAAAATATTCTTGTCACCTTCACTTAATTGTAAATAAAAGCAGAACGCGTTAATCGATTTCTATGATCTATGTCGCATTTTGTTTATACGTTTTGTGAATTTACATGAAATTAATAACACTTGATCCTTCACTTGTTTTCCCAGATTGGCTGTTGTACTGTGTAAAGCACTGAAGGCACTGAAGGCTCTTTCCACAGATCCTGTGTTGCGGGTACAGTTAATGCAACAGCAGCTATTTTTGATAATCAAGGATCTCTAAAGATTTTGTTTTTCCAGAATTCCGATATATTAGCACTAAATGGACACTTTTCCTCGTGTTGCAGTTTTTCTAATGAGTCCTGCACAGACTAACAATTACGATTTATGCACACAGTTAAGTATAACGCCATTACAATTGTAAGCGCAATTTTCTATTATAAATTTAGTTAAAATTCACAATTTTAACTTCGAAATTTAGTTTTTATTGTTAGCAAGGCCCATCTATCAGGTCTGCTTACTTGTACAAAAACAAAAAACGATTCTTTTTAGTTGTCAAAAATTTACTACCACCATAAACGTAAACAAACGTATACATGCACATGTAAGCAATATGTAAACAACTTTTGACAACTAAAAATAACATAAACAATGATCATCAGGCTTCTTGCGCAGACCTTTTCAATGGGCCTTGATTGTTAGTTTCTAAAAACAAAAAAAATATTTTTCTCATAAACGTTTTTTTAAGAACTTTATTATTTAGAACTTTGAAGAACAAATCAAACAAAATTATTTTTATTATTTTTTTTTGTACAGTTGAAAACATTTTTTGAACATCAATGATAAATATTTTTCAAAAAAAAAAACTTTTTTGTGTATTTTTCAAATTTTGAATTTTTATTTTTTTGTTTCTTTTCATGTACAAAATACATTTTGTACTTTAAAAATAATATCTTTTTTGTGTTTTCTATATTTTATTTTAACTATCGGTTAGAAATAGAGTCGGAGTCGGAGTTTGAGTCGGTGTAGGACCTAAAAAATTTCCGAAACGGTATTAATAGTACGGCAAGTACGGATTTGCAATCGCAAAATACTTAAATTATCCATATTCAATACCGATTTCGTACTTGAATTAATCCGGAAATGAGATTAATTTAAGTGAAACTAAGATTGAATCAATATCAAAATGCGCTTGATTCAAGTATTACAAAGTTGATTTTATCCCGAATTCGTGCTTGAAAAAAATCAAAAAGAAATTAAGAAGAAAAAATTATTATGATTGATTTACTTACCCGAATTACACATTACAGAATAATTAAACATATTTAACTTTTTAACTCTTCGTGGTTCACATGAGTCTGGCCAGACCTTTTATCAATGTGTATAGAATACCAAAACATGCGTAAGACGGAGGGTTAAACACAATGAAAAGTTTAATCCTTTTTACTTGATTTAAGAATTTTATATTTATTTCAAGAAATTCCGGAATTAATATTCGAAAGTAATCCAATTTACTATTGTTTTGAGTACGTTTTAGTGTTATTCGTACTTGCAGAGACCGACTCGTACTTAAAGTAATCATTAAAAACTTGATTTATCTCCAGCGTTTTTCTTTCTGTGTATAACTTTCTTATTTTTGTCAGATCTCCTCGATTTAAAGTCTCTTTTATTCGAAACAAAATTTTTTTTACGTTAGTAGCAAGGTGTATTCATTTTTCAGGTGGCGTTGAAGGCACAGCTGTGCTACTTTTTTTTCTTAATTATAGAGAGGAATGTCAAAAGTTACTTGTGTTTTTAAAATATCGGCCAACGAAAGCAACAAACAAATACATTGTTGTGTTTTTGGTGTTGTTACTTGTTACCGTTTACATGAATTCGCCTTGGTAAGTAGGTTTAAAAGAAATAATTAATAAAATTTTCTATATTAATAAAGGAAATAAAATAAAATTCATAAAATTACTCCAACTTCCAGCACTAGCTAAAACTTTAAAAATGTGTATGTAATTAAGGTAGATGCAACATTTTATTAAATATTGGATGACTTTTTTTCTCTTAATACAGCCCCGCTTCACCCTAATGCACATACAGGGGTACTTTGCCGGCCCAAAAGTAGAAAACAAAACCTAATCCAATTTAATAAATATTTGTCTTTTTACTAATTAATACATTTAATTGACATATTTTTAGTATAAAAACATCTGTATAGAAATAAGCACCAAAACTTCATAAAAGTACCAAACTGCTTATGAGGACTTCTTAAGGAGAGAAGAATACATTTTAAATTTAATATTTATCTTTATTACGTAAGAAGATTAATAGTTTAACATAAATGTATAAAAAGTTTATTTTTCCCCTTTTTCGCCCCCTACCTTCATGAAAAAACTTTAGAAAACTACCAAACTCTTCTCCACTTATTTTTTGATTAAATGATAATGTTTTTTGAATTTTACGTCTTGTCCTGTTCGATCACGATATATAAGGTTACCGAGTTAACGCGAATTTCGAATTTCCGAAAATGCCTTTTTAACGTGTACACACATCAGGAGGGGAGCCTTTATTATAACATTTCAATTCACTGGATTCAGTTGATTCATCACCCAGTCAGGCACGTTAACTTTATATATCTTGAGGTTACTGAGGTGGCAGAAAGTGGCAACTGAAATTTATAAGACTTTACTACTTTTGATAATTCACAGTAGTATATGATGTTATTTACACTAAACCTTTTCTAACAACTTCTAATTTGTTGTGGAATTTTTGTATTTTGAACTTAACCAAAAAAAAAACTAACCGGCACAAAATCACAATATTTACATGGAAAGTGTTTTTACTTAAACGGCTTAAAAATGACATGCTAATTTACAAAGCAATCTTTGAGGGAAAAATTACAGCATACTTTTATTTCAAAGTAAAAAAATCTCCTTTTAAACCATATAATAACCAGAAAAAAATGATCCACTCTGCTCCAGTATTAAAAGTTACATCTTTAATGAAGGACTGAATAAAGATATGATTTGTATGTTTTTTAAAAATATGTCTTTAAAATTTTATTAAAATTAACAAAAAAAAAACCCCATTTTGGGCGGAATTGACCACTGTGCAGTGTCCACTGTACAGTTGCTAGCACATTGTTAGTGTATTTTAAAATTATACTTATTGTATGTATGACAGATACGTACAATCATTAAGTTGTGCTGCTGCTGGTGCAGCGAAAAATTGATCATAAATTTTTTAAACGTTAAAGTTTTAAATCACAAATACACTGTTTTGGGACTTTGTCATGGAAGTTCATAGTACGGCAGTGTAAAATATATAAAATTTAGGGTTTTATAGAAACGTAAAAATGTGTTGTAAATTCCCAAAAATAAGGCCCTCCACAGAAAGTCACTACATTAATAAGATATTTTTATTTAATAAATCTGGTAAAGCAAAATATTTAAAATCAATAAAAAATTAAGAGTTTCCTCTAACATCCTTTTTGCACTTAATTTTAAATTTTCCTTTCCTTTTGCACTTTTTTTTTTTTTTAATTTTTTTCGAGACAGGTACAACGAAGGAGTCATGTGTCAAATGAAAACTTTAAACAAACATTTTTTTAATTATGCTTGCTCATCTCTCAGGGCAATGAAGTGTAAAAGAGTTTCTGACATTGTGGCATTGGTATTGCTAAACTTTGATACTTTTTGTAGGTTTTGGTGGTTATTGTGGCAGAATGGTGGAAAAATGTTTAAAATATTATAATAGTGTGTTCGCTGTGATGGCACTGGTTTGGTCGTTCAAAATTCGAGTTTTTTCATATGGACTGGCGAGTATATTCCTTTTTGTTGTTGTTGCTTTTTAAAAGTTAACGATGAAAAACTTTATGCTAATGTTGTGTCATATTTTTGCGTGTTTGGCCACATAACCACTTTCCATCATCATCACCATCTACAATGATGTTGCAACATCTACATTCCGTCTAATACAAATATAATAATAGTAAGATACAGTGAAAAACAAATAGAAAATACCTAAATAATTTTCCTCCTTTAAGATTTTTCTAATTAGCAAAAAAATATTTTGATAAAATGTTAAAGGCTGCAAAAGTTATCGAAAAAAAATTGAAAAATAAATATCCATAACAAATTATTTCTGCAAGAAATAATTTTGTTTAAAAATGTATCGATAACTCTTAGTTTATATAAAAAATTTACCAAAATTAAAAGGTCATAAAGAGTTATCCATACATTTCTAATCAATTTTATTTCTTTCATTAAGTCTTTGTAGAAATTTTATGTTGTTTGTACATTTTCTGCAGAAACTTAATGTTATCGATACATGTTCTAGATAAACCTTATATTATCGATAAATATTTGATTCCTATAAGATATTCATTAATTTTCTCAAGAAGCATTATGTCATCGTTAAATTTTGTATAGAAACTTATTGTTACAGAAAATATTTCAACAAAAATTTTACGATATCGAAGGAATAAAATTAAATTTAATATCAATAAATATTTTAAAGAACCTCTAAAAAATCGACTTATTTTCCATAAAACTATAAATTTTCTATTAAAACTAATTGCTACAGAAACATTTTTTATAGAAACTTTATTGTAACGATAAATTTTCTATAAGAATTTATAATATCGATAAAAGTTCTAAAGAATCTTTATGATATCTTTAAATTGTCTATAGAAGCTTGATGTTATCATAAAATTTTCATTGGAAAGTTATTGTGAAAGATATATTTTTTAAAGAAACTTAGTTTTATCTATAAATTTTCTATAGAAATATAATGCTATCGATTAATCTTCTACAGAAACTTTATGATAACGATAAATTTTCTATAAAAACTTTATAATATATATAAATATTCTAAAGAACCTTTGTGATATCGATAAATTTTTAATAGAAGCTTAATGCTATCGTTCACATTTCTAAAGAAACTTATTTTTACAGAAAAAAATTCTAAAGAAGCTTAATTTTATCAATAATTTTCTATAAAAACTTTATGAAAATGAATTTTCAACTAAAACTGCAAATTATCGATAAATTGATAAATTTTTCTTTATATAATTTATGTAATTATATCAACTTTATTCTCGAAAATAAGTACAAACTCGGAAAAATCGGTTCAGATACAAAAAAGTTATGACCCAAATTAAAAATTTTTTTAAACACCCACTTTCGGGAACCATAGATCTCCCCGAGACCAAGATTTATAACACAAGTAAATGGTAAATTTCTTCTTAAAATGGCTGAGCTATAACCCAAATACAGAATCAACAAAAATTACTCTTTTTTATAATTAACTTTGTTAAAATAAGTTTTATCAACCCTTTTTACCTTCGGTGAAGGTTTTTATCAATAATAAAAACTGGGAATTTAGCACGAATAACAAAATCTTTTGAAATTTAAATTTTGTATTCCCAAAAATTGAAATTACTTTTTGATAATAAACAGGCAGGTGCACGGCCTAAAAAACACTTAATTGACAACATCTTTTGTAAGTTGTTGTTGTTTTTTATTTTGTTTTTCTTAACCTACTTACAACTACAATTAATGTTGAGAGAATTTCAACTAATTGTAGCGGGGAATGTAAGACGAGATGAACGCACTGTTTATTGTTGATGTTGTTTTGTTTAAACTTTGATATTATTACAAGTAGAACTGTTGCTATAAGTCTTATACGTTTAACATTTTTATTTGGTTTAATATCTTTAGTTTTTCTAAAATCTTTATGGATGAAGTTTCCTGATGATCTGGCCTAAGCAACCAGTGAAATGCGCATAGGAATAGCTTATCCCATCAACAATAAATTTCAAGTGTTTTTATCAATAATAAAAACTGGGAATTAAGCACGAATAACAAAATCTTTTGAAGGTTATAAAAATAGTCATTTTTGGGGATTCAGTATTTCGGTTATAACTCAGCCATTTTCCGATATTTTGGTATATAAGTCATATCCATAGGACGTATGGCAGCCCTAAAATTTAGGTTTTTATAAAAATGTTGATGTTTTTTAGCCCATTTTTCAAATCGATATATCTCGATTCCCAGACGTGACCCAGCGAAACGCCGGGACACGTATAACTTCTTTTTTACCGATATAACTTTCCGTGGTAGTTTGAACTGTTCCCGATCACTGACCCCTACCCTTTGTCGCACAGTGTAATTATCTACTAAGATTGTACTTGCTACGTCACATTTAATATTTTTGCGCAAACGTTTAAACCATTTTGTCACAAACTTGTTAAATAGTTGTCAAACTGTTTACGCTTTTTAATGCGAAGAAGGAAAAAAGTTTCGCTGAAATATTATGTTTCCAAACGGAAAGTGTTTGTTAAGCCGTTTGAGTAGTTTATTTTCCCCTCAGGTTCCAAATATTTTCCTGGACAATATTACTACTTCGATCAAATTCAAAAGAATCGTCAAATGATTTTCGCCAAATTAAATAACTCTTTAGATTATTATTCGATCGGCAATACTTGCTGTGGTATATTGCAAAATAATTTAACATGTAAATATATGTAGAGGAAGTATGTCTATGTATTTTAAAATCAGTTTTGTACAAACTAAACAGTACTGCGGTAAAAGCACTTAAAGACAATTTCTTAAGTAAAAACTTTTCCTCTCATTAATGCGCAAAAAAACGAAAAAAAAAATATTCTTTCACAAAATTTTCTAAATAAAATATTCCAAATACTTTGACCAGTTAATTTAAAATACTACACAGAAACATTATCATAACTCAACTTTTATTTAAAATTAATGAACTTATTATAATAAAGAGCAAATATTTTAATGACTTTCAGTATAATTATTAATTGCAAAGGATTTCGTTGTGGCATTTCAAATATGTATTTACTTTAATTAAAAGCAATTTTGTGCTACTAAAAGGGAATGGTATGACTGCGGAATTAAATGTACTTAAGTCATTTAATGGTTACTTTAACTCACACCTTTAAGAAGAAAGTGCTTCTTTAAAATTCAATTACTGTGTTTTTTTATTAAATATTCATACAATTTCTTATGTCTTTATTTATCTGAAATTTTGTATTTTTCTAACTACATTTATTTGTTTCTGCTTATCTTCTTTTGTCTTAAGCTACAACTTTTTCAACATCTACCAAAACAGTAGCTTCAAAATAGTGTTTACAAGCAATAACTTGTTGGAAAAGGGCAATATTTCTTAAAAAAATAAACAAATTTTGTCAAAATTTCCAATAAATTGCAACTTTTGGCCAAATTTCCTATAAATAACAAGTTTTATAAAATGTTCCTATAAACAAAAAATTTTATCAAATTTTCCTATAAAAAAAAAATTTTAGCAAAATTAACAAATTTTAACAATATTTTCTTTAAATAACAAAATTTCCTTTAATAACAAACTTGGGAAAATTTCCTATAAAAACCAAATTCCTGCAAAAATTTTAATGAAAAGCAAATTCTGGCAAAATTTGCTATAAAAAGCAAATTATGGCCAAATTTCCTATAAAAAGCAAATATTTAAAAAAAAAGCAAATCATGGTTAAATTTCCTATATAAACCAGTTTTGGTAAAATTTCCTATAAATGCCAATTTTTGTAAAATTTCCTATAAATGCCAATTTTGGTAAAATTTCCTATAGATACCACATTTTTCAATTAAAAGCAAACTTTGGCAACATTTTCTATAAAAATCAAACTTTGGAAAAATTTCGTTAAAAAAAACAAACTTTGACAAAATTTCCTATAAATATAGCACTTATAGTAAATTTTGGTAAAATTTCTTATAACTTTAAACAGCAACTTTAGGCAAAATTTCTAAAAGACGGCAAGTTTTGCCAAAATAAAAAGCAAGCTTTGGCAAAATTTTCTATAAAAAGCAAACTTTGAAATAATTTGGTTTAAAAAGCAAACTTTGGCAAAATTTCCTATACATAAAAATTTTGCCCAATTTCCTATAAATATCAAATTTTGGCAACATATTTTATGAATCGCAGGTTTTGTCAGAATTTCATACAAATTTAAAATTTTGGCAAAATTTCCTAAATATAGAAACATTTCACTAAATATCCCATAAATACCACATTTTGACAATATAACTAATCTTTCCTATTTCGCAAAATTTTTTATAAGGGATTCGCTTAAGTAAAAACTTGTGTGGGAGGAAGTCCCTGTTTTATACTAATGCTAAACTGATAAATATCTTTTAATATTCATACGATAATGTGAAAAGTTTTACGTTTCAGAAAAGAAGTAAAAACTAAACTCTTTCTGTTCATGTTTTTTTTTTTTTTTTTTTGGAAAATAATAGAAATATTAAAACTCTTATAATAAACTTTCGTATTAAAAGTAGTTTGAGTTACATACATATAAACTTTGTTCATTCACAACTTAACTCTTAATATGAAGTACCTGAAGGAAATAAAATAATCAAGTTGTTGCTGTCGACTTTTTGCCATCGTGTTGTCCGTCCGTATGTAGACAGGAAGAGCCAACTAAACGTACAACAATGAAGCAAATTTGTAATAAAATGTATCAAAATTAGTTTAAGACTTTTCGAATAGAGGTAGAATTAAGATAAGTTCTATACATCCGAGTATATGAATAAGTATACTTAGATGTCTAAGTCCTTTTACCTGTTTTCATGCGTACGGCTAGCTTTTATGTATAAGGACATAAAAGTACTGTGGAAAAAAAATAAACTAAATTTTTTCAAGAAAATTAAATATATATTTTTAGTGCCACACATCACAATGAACTTCCTTTTGAATGTCTTGTTTCATTTTATAGAATTTTCTTAAACACATTTAAGCCAAAAAAAAAAATATTTTAGATTATGTCAAATAATGTGTCAAAATTTTTATACGTACGTTTATATTACAGCTGCAATAACAATATAAACGTCCGGTATACTAGTCATTCATTAGATCCCTTTTTCTTCTTTAGGACACTAAAAAAAATCTAGAACAAATTGTAAAAAGAGAAATAAAATTGAGAAAAGAAAGGAAGTAACAGAAAATAATGTTTGTTGTCATGTTTAGGGTCATAAATGTTGGCAACTTTAATAGGTATAATTTACAGACTTAATGGGTTCTTATATGTATGTGTGAATGTGTAAGTGTGTGCATAAGATACTTATTGTATGCCTGGGTATAGAAGATTATCCAAATATGTATGTCAGATTGTAAGTATTTGTTTTCAAGTTGGTTAAGGTGGTTGCAAAGAAAAACAAAAAAATTAAGCAGAAAACTTAATGTTAAACAAAACCTCAAGAAAACATTGTGTTGACACGAACAACAACAACAACAACAACTTGCAGACATTTATAAGACGGCAAATTTTGTATTTTTAATTTGTTGCATTTTCTTATAGCAAGAACGGTGGGAGATTTGTCTTGGTAAATTGTTGTTAAGTTTTTCAATTTTATATGAGAAGTTGTAAATTAAGACGTAAATTTTAAATCAAAAACTCTAAAATTATATAAAAAATTTTAAAGAGAACAAAGCCAATCACGTTTAGTATATAATATTGTTTTGATATTAAAACTTCACTCAGCAAAAAATAATAATCAAAATCTTAAGTTAAAATATTTAGTTTTGCAAGCCAAATTTAAATAAATATAACAACATAATATTCGACACAGTTAAATCTTATATTAATCTCAAATCTCATAAGAAAATTTTGTAATGGCTGGTCCGTGACTGGTGACGTGTCCCAAATATGATACACTCTTAAAAATTTTTCTTTGAATTTTGTAATATAGGAATTCATATATTCGGGCTTGGCATATTATAACTTATGCTTACATATAAATTATTAATACTTTTAAATCAAAATCTTACAAATTTGCACAACTACAGTGGTAGAACTTCGTTTGTCCATCGTGTGTCCGCTCTTGCTATTTTTTTATTTGAAACAGCTGTTATTTAAACTTTATTGTAAGATTTGTCTTATTAAGTATAAAAAAAAAAAATAATAATAAGGCCCAACTAAAATATGCTTAAGTTGGCTTAAGCAATTGTGCGAATACATGTGATTCATATGCGTCGAACCATATTGAGCTTAAAAAAACTTTTTGGTTAATTTTATGAAACTGGCATTTGCTTAAGCAAAGTACGAAACAGATCGTATAATAAAATATTTTTTGATTTTATTTTTGTTTTTTTTTAAATGCTTTTGAGAGGTTTTTTGTTAATTTTTGGCAGTAGCTTAAGCCATCTTATGCATGTTATAGTTGGGCCTTATCGGTTAATAAATAAATATTATAAATTTTCTATTAAACTTGTTGCTTTTTGGATACAGGAAACAAAGAGTTCATTCACTATCCATGCCAACTCTTAGATATACACGAATTGTATTATTTTTAAGTTTGTTAACCCATTAATGCCTGAGCCATGATTCCATTGTGCCATAATGATAAAACTTTTAAAATTCGATTGTTTATGCCTAAATATGAAAGAAAACAAATTTTGGGCAAATCGGATACGTGGGAGCCCAGATATAAAAATTAAGCGCCTTTGCTAAAATTTTAAATTAAAATATTTTATGACTTTTATACACTACCAGACTATTATATTGTATTTTCTTGTTACATTTTACCTTAGATTTCCTTTGGAAAGCAATGAGGTATATTGTATGTACAGAAAAATTTACAATTATTAGACACTAGCAGAATGTAATGCATTTTCTGGCCCGCTACAATATAATAGTCTGGTAGTGTATAAAAGTCATTTCTGAAAAATTGAAGGAATAGGACTATTACAAAAAAGCTTTATAAAATACATAACTGAAATTTAACTCATAGAATAAATTCGAAATTAAAAAAAATGTTGAATGTAATATAAAGTAACCTTTGGAAGGAAATAATTCCCAGTTTCTATTTGTTAAAATATTTAATTTACGTCCTTAGGGAAAAAAAATTAAAAAAGATATTCAAATACATTTTATTTTTAAATCAATTATGATATGCTCCAAAGCATTTTGGGTGCACAGCAACGTCATATTTGTCATGCGCGTCAGAGCTAAGGAAAGTGACTGTATAAAAATTTTTGTATTTGAAAATTTTATGTAATGCCATATGAGCTAGGGAACCATATGCTTTTCAATTCTATGGTTAAGGGTATAGAAAATCCGGCATAACCGAATATAATTTATAATTTTCATCGGTTAAATTGGACTCATTAGTTTTATAAAACCACATTTAAAGAACATAAATGCTATAAGGTATTTTGGAAAGAAATATTTCAAAGCCATTAAACATGGTACATCAACGAAAAAAAATTCTAAGGCTGTTGAAAAAATGCAAATGCTTGTAGCAGATGAACAAGAACAATTAAGAAAGTTTTAAAATTAAAAAAAAAAAAAAATTTACCTCAAACGACCACTTTCTCACTTGCAATTAACTTTCATTCACTTTATGTCTTCAAAATATCCTTTTCACATTTCAATCTCCTTTAAAAGTGTTGATTTTCTTTTCTTACTTTTCACTAATCTCTCTCTATTTTTCCTCTCTAATACCCCCAGCATCTAAAATATGGATAAAAGAGAAAGAAATGAAAAAGAAATCAGCTCAGGGTCATCATAAACAAGCCATCTCTATAATCTTATTGAATTTATATTGGGATATGAATGGAGTGAAATGGTGGGATAGCACACATACCCAAATAAAAATAAAAACACCTTTATATAGAACTAGCTAAGCCCGTTGCGCTTCGCTGCCCCTTTAAAAAAAATATTAGTTAAAATTTTTTTTGTAATAGATCTCTTGTATTTTTAACAATACTTGCGTATTCATAGGGTCAATTGAGCGTGCACCAATCTATACTTAGTGCCGGGTAATACGGAAACTACTGTGAAAATCTCATATGGAAATCGATTTAGTAGTTTAAGAATCCAAACAGAACGAACACACAAACAGTCGGATTTCCATTTTTGTATTCATGTATAAAAATAGGTATAGATATTTCAGGGCAACTGTTTGTTTGTGTTTGTTGCTGATGCTGCTGTATTTACGTTAATGCTATTTTATATACTTAATATCACTACTACCTGTTTCCTGTCAAGTTAAAAATTAAAGCGGATACAGTTCTTCTACGATTTTGTTTTCCTTTTATTCTCGATTTTCTTTTCTAATAACGTCTCTTTCTATCTTTACTTTTTCTTCAAGATTGTATTAAGGTGATAAACTAATAAAAGATTGCCAGCGAAAAAGTGAAAATAAAAAAAGCAGTTTTAGTACAGGAAAATTCATGAAAAAAAAATTGTACATCCGTTTTCGTAATAAAAAAAAAAAACAAAAAAATCTTTAAGAAAAAAAGAGTTTAAACTTAATTTAGTTGAGGTTAAAGAGAATAGCTTATATTTTTAAATAAATGACGATGAACAGATGAAAATAAACTTTTTGCTGAAACGAATTCACAAGATTTTTTTAACCCAAAAATATAACTTTATTAAAATATGTTATAGATTTTTTTTGTTTGTTTTTAATATCAATGAATAAACAAAAGTTAACTTTTACGTTTAACATGGTATTGCAAGATATAAATTTTTTTTTTTTCTTTACGTTTGAGAAAATTTTAAGAAATCTTCTTGTGAAGTTAATGTAGAGTGCATTTATCCAAGATTTAAGCACCTGACAAAAAGTTTTCAAATCACACTTCTTGAAACGGCCGCGCCCGCTAACGGAAATCATTTTCTAGACACTTTCTTGATCAACTCAGCATAACTGAAGTTTCATTAGTTTTTATTTCAAATTGAATTTGAGTGGAGTTCGAGGGGAGAATGGTTTCGGCTTAAATTATGGTGGCTGAGTTTTAAAACATCATAACATTTTGCAATCAAAGTCATTAATGTATCAACAAGTAAAACAAAACAAAGTTTGCTTATTGTGCAGGAATCGTTAACTTTTTAGTGCACTTTCGGACAGATGTGGAAGAGATTTACAGGAGCGCCAGTCTTACTCAGGGTGGATCTTAACCACTGGGGAACAATGCGCTAACCAACCGCTTTTAATTGAGAACGTAACCTGCATGGAAAGGTAGTTTTTTTAAAGCATAATCCGTTAAGATTATACACTCCCCTAAGCTTAGGAGCTGAAGCTGTCTAACCTCCGCTGCTTTTAGAAATATGCTAGCGGTATATTTTAAGTAGCTACAGAAACTAGGGATCAGCCGTTCCTCTCCAACAAGTGGTAAGGTCTCCCTTCCCACTTCTTTGGGTAGTAAACTACTACGTTTTACCCAAAAATATCTTTCCAATGGAAAAGTAAAAAACTTTGGGACAAATGTGGCCACATTTTAACATAAGCACCTGCCATATGGCCTAATCTTATTTCACATTTAAAACACTGGAAGATTAATTTATGCATTTGCCAATTGTCCCCGTTTCAACATGGATACTTCACACCATGGTTGCAATTTTAAGGGTATTAACCGACAAAAATTAAACACTTGCCCCTTGCTAAGGAGCCAGAGCTATGTTACCTCCACTCCTCTAGCAGCACCTGCCGAATAGTAGCAGCACCTAGGGCTCCTCCATATGCCGAACTTTCACACAAGGGTAATAAAATCAGCCTTCGATGTGAAAGTCTCCCTTCTCGCGGTTTTGGCTATTAAGTAAGCCAAAGTGTTACTTCGTCAAGAAAGTACCTCTCTGTTGTCGAAACGGTAGCTCTTCATCAGAAAAGTAAGACTTTCGCAAAGACAATCATTATGAAAGTCAGAAGAATTTCTCGCAAGAAATGCCCTGCACTCACCGGGAGCTACTGACTGTCGTAGCACCAGATAACAAGGTACTCTAGTGAGTACCCTAGTCTCAAGAAATTACGAAAACTTCAGGAGCGCTGTGATTTGGATGTTTGTCTTATCCCAGGTATGCATACACTAGATAGGCCAAAAAATTCACAATGTCCGAGGCCTGTTTATCGACGGAACAGAGATAGATCATGTTCATCTAGCACACCAAGCACATCTCTCTTAAAAGAACTTCATGCCAGTTATACTATAAAACGAAAAAGAAAATCTCCCGATACCCCTCGATGGATTTTCTATGGACACATCCTGTCTGCAGGTACTGACACAATTTCGAAGCCTTTTAGAGCCAAGCATAGAGTACTTCAGGACAAATGAGATTTTGATTTACATGAGCCATATGGGCTAATATCATAGTGGATCTCAACCACTTCATGCTTTATATATGCACATACCAAATGCTCACAGCTTGAAATTCAAGCGCAGAATCCTTTACACAATTTTATATACACCCCTCTTTAAAGAACCGGAACTATCTAATCTCCACTGCTATCGTTAATCCAACACTGAAAATATTATGTAGGTGAAATCAACGTAAACTGAAATATAAAATAAATGAAAGTTAATTTCAAGCCCGGTCAACCAAATTTTTCTCTAAACCAGAATAAAAGTCAGTTTATTTTTAAATGTTTAAAAATAAATCACGAATTACCTTTAGAACTACTGACTGAATTTTGTTTCGAAATTTTAACTATCAAAAAACAAAATGTCATTTAAAAGTTCTTTCTGCCAAGTATTTTTACTAAACTCATTCGTCTTTCGTAATTAGTTTTTCAAATAACGTGCCTATAGAGCTTAAAAGTATTGGTCATACTAAAATGACTATATTTCGGTTTAATTTTTAATTCAACGGAAAACTTTAAAAAAAACCATAGTTCAATAAGTACCAGGTATGTATGTTCATCAGGAAGAGTTTTCATTATTTGCCCATATAACGTCAAATTAATTTATTTGATTTTTGACGCTTGTTTTAATTTTTTTCTATTTTTGCTTTTGTTTGACGTTACTTTTTGATTTTGAAATTGAGAACAAAATTTCTAATGACTATACCTTGTCCTTATTCTTCCATTAAAAAAACTAAAAACAGTAATACCTGTATTCATAAAAACATTTTAAATTTAATAAAGGTGTACAAAACAAATTTTGTATGAAAATTTTTCCTAATTAACGTTTGTTAAATTTATTAATCCTTTTTAAATACGGTGGTAAATGTATAACTTTCTTTGAGTGAAACAGCTTCTGTTGAATATCAGCAGAAAGTAGTAACTTTTCACAGGCCAAACTTTCCTACAAGGGTAAAAAATAAGCCCTCTATGTAGAATAGTCCCTTCCCGCGATTTCGGCTTAAGACACAACTACTACGTCCTTCGCAAAGTATCTTTTCAAAGAAGGCCAAAGCTTTCGCTTAAAAATCTTCCTGTAACAGGAAGTGTTCTTGCAGAAGCATACTAACGGAGACCTTAGACAATAGTCAGACCAGAACCGAAGACACAGGTGCCTATGAACTACTGTAGCAGCAGAGAACAATGGGGTGCTCTGGTGAGTAGCCCGCAATAAAGAAATCCGAAAACTTCAAGGGACCTGTAATTTCAGACGTTTGTCGCATATTTTGTATGGATGCACCAATTTCAAATTGTATCAGATATAAAGTGTGCCAGTACATTCAATTAAAATAACCTTACAAGATTTACAAGGAAGAATGTAACAACAAATGTTGAAATATCCTTTAGATGTTTGCAACGATGCTTTGGGTCAGATAACATTATAAATTTCTATGTTGCATTGCAAAAATGCAAAAGGCTTTGCAACTAGCCTTTTGGAAGTCGGCCATATATTGAGTACTATTTGTATTGTAGTTTTGAGTTCACGTCGAAAAAGTTTAAGAGAGAATCTTAGGTAAAGAAAAATCACCATTAAATTAAATTAATAGAAGAGTTAAAAACACCTTGAGTAGATATGGATTATACTTAGAATAGAGTTGGAATAAAAAATGCATTGAGTATGTAGAGTTAAAGTAGAGATAGAGAAAAGTTATAATTCAAATGGACTAGAGTTAAAGAAGAGTTTGAGTCGAGGTAGAGTAGAGTAGGAAAAGAGTTAGGGAAGAGCTAGAATAGTTATAGTCTAGCAATGGATCAGAGTTAGATTAAGAGTTACAGAGTAGTAGGAGTCAGCCGACCTAAAGTAGAAAGTTAGAGGAGAGTAAGAATAGTCTATGTGTAAAGATAGATTAGAGTTAGTGTATTGTTATATTAGAGTTAAAGAAGAGTAAGAGTAGAGTTGGATTACAATAGAATTAGACTTGAGTAAGCGTTAGAGTCGAGGAGTTAGGCTAGAGTAGAAGTTAAATACACGCTAAGTACTGTTAACGTCATCTTAGGTAGATTTGGAGAAGAGTTGACTTAAATTAGACTTGGGCAAGATTAAGCGTAAAATTATAGTAAAGCAAGTGCAGAACTAGTATGAAGTAATATCTAATGCAGTCTACACAGAAAAAAATAACAAGAATTATTATGTAATTAATAAAAAAATTTTAAAATTTTCTAATATTTTTAACAATTTTCTTAATTCAATTGTTTGTAAATTGTCATAATAACAATTTTTTTCAGTTGAAAAAATAAAATAATTTTGTGTCAAAAATTCAATATTTTTTGAATTTTATCTCGTAAAGAATTAACGATATGATTGAAAACTAAGACAATCTCTGGGGTAAGTAAAGCTTTTATTTAAAACTTCTTATCAACATTTTAACGGGGTTTTGTTTATTTTAGTTTTCAAATTATAGTTGATGATTGTGTCAAGATTCCGTTTTGTGCACATGTTAAAACCTTCAAGCGCTTCCACTTCTAAGTATGTCCCTGCTCAAGCTGTTTGCAATGAGATCTTCAATATATTTAAATAAAAAATAATTTAAATCAACATTTGTAATGCATTTCCTTCTTTTAAAAGTGCAATACATTTTTTAAAATTAATAAGCAACAATATATTTTATTAATATGACAATTTTGTAATAAAAAATTGTATTTGATTGCCAACAATTATTTTATTTAATGTTACAAACTCAATGTTAAAAATATTTGTTGAATGAGAACAATTTTAATTAACAAAAGTATTTTTTATATTTACAAAATCGGTTGTTGGTGCCTTTTCAATTAAAAAATTAATTGTATTGACGAATATGGTATTCAATATAACAATTGATTTGTCGTAATTTTTTTCTGTGTACTTTTAAGTTATAATAGTATACATTTAAAAAAAAGGTTAAAATTTGATATCATATCTCCCTTTATAGCAGGCTCACAAGAAGAAACCCGATATTAAAACTTTGCTTAGCAAACGAAAAAATTTGTCTCATTTCGAATTTACCAAAAATTCTTTTTTTATTTCTTTCTTTTCGTTGACATTGTAAAAGGCATAAAGTAATTTCCGTTTCAACAAGCTTATCCCATGTTCTCCTAAAGCCAATTGTTAAAGCGTGTGTCGGAAGTTATTTTCTTCATAGTTTTCAGTTTCATGTGTTCGAAAACTCTATATGTTAATATGAGTTTTTGTCTTTATTGCCTGCATACATTATGACATAATACTTTAACACATCAACAACACGTGTATTAAGAATTTTACATAAGTTTTTGATTTTATGTAACTTTTTGCAATTTTCCTTATAAACGTATGTACTCTGAATTTTCTACGTCAGGAAAATGTTAAAGTCTGAATTGATACTTAAAATGTAAGTTTTTGTAAAACTCATACTTAAATATTTGTACGAAAGGACAAGTATCAGCAAAGATTGTTTGAAATATGGCTTTTTTATCCAGGCTACTGGTGTTAAACATTGAAACGTTCTCACAGTTATACAATAAAGTGAGTTTGTATGTTACAATTCACACTTTTACATATTATATCCTTGTAAAAACGTTGTTTTAAGACAAAGAAACAGATAGAAGTTTCAACGAAGAGAAATAATATTGCATAAAAAACTTTTATTTTTGGTCAAATTGAATAAGAAGTTTTTAAAAAGAAATTGAGAACAACTTACTACGCAGCACACTTACACATACATATTTCAAAAAAAAAAAAAAAAAAATACTTATAAATGTGCAAGTAAGGACTCATGTATGTAAATTTGCAGAGATTTTTTTATTTTAAATCCCTCCAATTTAAGTATGGGTAACATCCGCTTTTCTTTTCGATTCAAGTTGTTTGTTATATTTGCCGAAAAAAGATTTTTTGTTGTCATTGCAAAAAAAAATGAACAAGTGATTTTTTGAGGGTCATTTTATGTTCTTTATGATAAAAAAAACTTTAAATTGAGAAATTTATAAAACTGTTAAACCTGAGTTCACATTGAATTCGAGTTAAGATCGAGACTATTTAAGCTAGGACTTAAGTAAAATATTAGGGCTTCAGAAAAGCTTGTGTAAAGTTCGATTCGAGATCAAGTGCTACAAGTTTAGAGTTGAGTTAAATTATAACAAAAGTAGAGTAGAGTAGAGTAGAGTAGAGTAGAGTAGAGTAGAGTAGAGTAGAGTAGAGTAGAGTAGAGTAGAGTAGAGTAGAGTAGAGTAGAGTAGAGTAGAGTAGAGTAGAGTAGAGTAGAGTAGAGTAGAGTAGAGTAGAGTAGAGTAGAGTAGAGTAGAGTAGAGTAGAGTAGAGTAGAGTAGAGTAGAGTAGAGTAGAGTAGAGTAGAGTAGAGTAGAGTAGAGTAGAGTAGAGTAGAGTAGAGTAGAGTAGAGTAGAGTAGAGTAGAGTAGAGTAGAGTAGAGTAGAGTAGAGTAGAGTAGAGTAGAGTAGAGTAGAGTAGAGTAGAGTAGAGTAGAGTAGAGTAGAGTAGAGTAGAGTAGAGTAGAGTAGAGTAGAGTAGAGTAGAGTAGAGTAGAGTAGAGTAGAGTAGAGTAGAGTAGAGTAGAGTAGAGTAGAGTAGAGTAGAGTAGAGTAGAGTAGAGTAGAGTAGAGTAGAGTAGAGTAGAGTAGAGTAGAGTAGAGTAGAGTAGAGTAGAGTAGAGTAGAGTAGAGTAGAGTAGAGTAGAGTAGAGTAGAGTAGAGTAGAGTAGAGTAGAGTAGAGTAGAGTAGAGTAGAGTAGAGTAGAGTAGAGTAGAGTAGAGTAGAGTAGAGTAGAGTAGAGTAGAGTAGAGTAGAGTAGAGTAGAGTAGAGTAGAGTAGAGTAGAGTAGAGTAGAGTAGAGTAGAGTAGAGTAGAGTAGAGTAGAGTAGAGTAGAGTAGAGTAGAGTAGAGTAGAGTAGAGTAGAGTAGAGTAGAGTAGAGCAGAGTAGAGTAGAGTAGAGTAGAGTAGAGTAGAGTAGAGTAGAGTAGAGTAGAGTAGAGTAGAGTAGAGTAGAGTAGAGCAGAGTAGAGTAGAGTAGAGTAGAGTAGAGTAGAGTAGAGTAGAGCAGAGTAGAGTAGAGTAGAGTAGAGTAGAGTAGAGTAGAGTAGAGTAGAGTAGAGTAGAGTAGAGTAGAGTAGAGTAGAGTAAAGCTGGAGTATAAAATTAGAGATAGATCAGAGTAAGAGTAATTGTAAAGTAATATTCAGTGGCATACAAAATGTAATAAGAGTACAGTTAGAGCAAACTAACATTGCGAGAATCTAAATGGTGTAAGTAATTCAAAAGTGAATATGAAACTCCCCTCTTATTCAAGCACAAGTTAAAATAAATAAACTTAAAAAAGAAAGTTGCAAATTTATGCAGAATATACACATATAAAAGTTAGCTAAAATAAAAGCAGTAAAACTGTTCGTTAAGTATTTTAAATGTTTTTTACTCCGTTTTTTAATTTTGTACTTTTGAATAAAGTCGTTGCGTTTTTTTTCTTAATACTTTTACTGTCTTTATATTTATAGTATGTAGTTATGTATGTATATGTACGTATCTCAAATGAAAAGAGCTTGTTAAGTACACAATTTGAATATTTTTTTCTTAAGCAAAAACAAAAAGAGTAAAAAAATAAAGTCTTGCTAGAAATGCACAATCCCGTGACCTGCTACATATAAGAAATTAAATACTACAGCAAAAAAGTTTTGTACCAAAATTGATTGAAAATATTTATTTAAATTTTTCATTGAAACATGAGTCTTTTTTCAATTTTCTTCGCCAGCTTTTGTTTTTCGCCCAATGACGGCAATAGAACGGAAAGCTGTAAATTTATGCAGTAACATTGATTCATTGTTTACAGTTAAAATGTATCTGTGAATGTCAAAGATGCTCTACTTGCAATAGATTAAAAGCTTTAATCTACAAAAGTTTATTGCATCTTTCCTTCTTTTATACGCAATTTTTTTATATTTTGTTTGCAAAATGTAATAGTTAAGTTATTTTTTTTTTTTTTTAAGCAAAAGTTTATGGTTGTTGTTCTGTTTTAGATTTGTTATTTTTATACTGTTTATCAAGCAGGATATAACATCCTGAAAAAAAACATACTTGAATGTGTGAACGCTTGTGCAAAGGCATACATTTGCTTTTGTTTTATACATCTTAAGAACAAAATTGTCTGGTATTCTGGTTAATATGAATAAATAATATGTGACTTACATGTGAAGGTAACCTATTACTTTTTTTGGAGAGCAATATAGTAGTGATCAGAAAAGAGTACGAGGTTAACTCTTTAATGAAAGTTTTGATTTAGGACAAGTTCTTAAAGAATACATTTCGAGTTGATATGTTAATTGATTACCAGATATATAGAGAATTATATTGTTCTTGAATTTTATACCGTGATCAGATGTACCTTTTTTATTGAGTCAATATTCAGTTTATTGACATAATTATCTTTCTGTTCACTTATACACAATTTAGCTAACTCAATTTTTATCACTACAACATACAACATTCAACGTAAACAAAAATGCAAATGCATAAGCAAAATGTAAACAACTTTTGACATCTTTATGGAATAAACATCTGGCTTTTGCGCAGACCTAATGGAAGGGCCTTTGTTTTGTTGTAGTTTCAGTTGCCAGATGTGAACAATTTTGTTTAGTAAGTTGCGTTTTGCTCACTAAACACACTTGTGAAAGGGTCGCATTTTAATTTTACTCAATATTTATAACAATTTCGTTGCAATTGAGCAATAACTAAATTGCAATTTTATATAGATAATTGAGCTCAATAAAATCATTTATTGCGTAAAACTCAATTAAGGTGCATATCTGAACACGGCGTTAGGTTCCACTTATGTTGTTACCGTGCTGTAATCTGCATGGTGGTATTGACAGTGCCATGTTAGCGCATTGATTTTTGCAATGCAACATAATAATTCGAATTGATACATATGTACGTATCTAACTATTATTTAACTTAATGTGAACTTAATTATCATAAAAGTAATGATATTCTGATATAATAACATGCTTCAAATCCTGTAGATGTTCCCATTTCCTAGGCTGAATTGGAATTTGGCAATTATATAATGTTTTTCGCTTAGTATATCCAAATGGAAATGAAGAAAAGTGCAAAAATTAAACCGATTTTTTGGAAGTAACCCTTAATCCAACATGTTATTCGTACGTTTTTATTCTGCTACTTCCGCATATTAAAAATAAGTTCTTTTTTAAATCGGCCTTTCAGAGGGAAATTTGGGGAACTTTTCATTTACCCTATTAGTCTGCAAAATTTTAAAATTTTACTTATTTTAATACTGGAACTGTCACTTGGGACATAGATTTTAAAAATTTTAACTCGAAGGGACAAAACAGAATAAAAAATCGACTTTTTGGTGCATTTTTTAAACACGATTATGTTCAAAATAACTTGGTACTTAATAATTTCGTATTAACTTGTACCCTTTGCTCTTTAACAAATGAACTTTATTTGAGGGAAAAAAAAGGTACTTAAAAAATTTCGCACAACAAAAAGGCGGCAAACAAATAAAGTACATTTGATGGTGTTAAAATTTGTACTTTTAGAAAAATAAATTCAAGTTTGTGCAAACTTAAAACAAAAAAGCAGCAAGCAAATAATGTATATTTAAGTGGCCACACTGGTTAAAACTTTGTACTGTTGGTACTTTTTGTAAACACATGAGTTTTAAAGTAATTTAGTGCAAATGTAAAGCCTTTATTCTTTAGCATAAAGGCAGTATACAAATAAGATACATATATATGCAGTAAACCAATTATGGGACAAGCTAGGTAAAAATTTAGGCCCTATTTTTGTAAAACACAACGCACGCCAAAGTATTATATTGAAAGCAAAAACAAATTCATAAATATTTTGTAATTTTGTTGTTGCTTCGTACATAAATTTATTTACCGTTTTAAAATTTTCAACGCCACAAGCAATGAGACGTATGAAATCTTAAATTAAAAGCCAATGAGAATTTCTGTTAGAGGCAACAACCAAATTACAAAATATTTATGAATTTGTTTTTGCTTTCAATGTAATTCTTTGCCGTTGCGTTGTGTTTTACAAAATTAGGGCCTTAATTTTATTATCAGTTGTAATAAAAAAACTGAAGATTAAAAGTGTGTCGAAAAAAATTTTAACGAGTTTCAAATACAGCTGAAAATATACATTCAACATATTTAAGGGGACAACGAGAAGTAAAAGACGTGTATTATTTGTACTTTTTTGAAGTACAATCCGAATTAATTATTTTAATCAATTATTATGTACTGCCGGCACGTAGACAAAAAACACGTTTAAATATGGTCACCTCCAACCAAACTATTTTTAAAGAAAATTTTAAACATATTATGGTAACTATAACCATATAATTGTCAGCGACAACCATATTATAGTTAAATTAGTCCTTCATCAAGAACCCACAACCATATCATGGTTGCCTCTAAAAATGTTATGTTTAAATATGATAATAATTTCTTTTTAAATTGACAATGGTATTTTCCTCTTTTTCAAGAGCAACATACTATGGTTGAAAAACAACCATGCTATTGTAAGTTTCTAATTTTAGAAATTTTTGATCATAACATGTTTGGAGGCAACAGTCATATGGTTGGGGCTTCTTGATGGAGGCTTAATGTAACCATAATATGGTTACCGCTGGCAATAATATGGTAATATTAAACATAAAATGTTTAAAATTTTCTTTTAAAATATTTTGGTAGGAGGCGACCATATTTAAACATGTTTTTTCTCTGGGTGTGTACATATGTAGATTAATAACATTGGTCTTTAGAATATGGATGCTACACAGTGTTGCTACGTTGTGGACAATTACCCGAATTGGGTGTAATATTAACTATCGTAGTAAGGGCATGGGCAACTTCTTTAAGATGTAGATCAGGTGTAATTTGCAATTTCTTTCGTTTTAAAACAAATAATGTAAAGATTTGGTTTCAGAGAAAAAATGTATACCTGCCATCTAAAATGTTGTTGGTCCAAAAAAAGGGCAGTCTTCTCAACTAAAGGCACGGTTTTTTATTAAGAAAAAAATTCATCGATTAAAAAGGATTTTCAAAAGCTTGATAATGAAAAGCATCAAAATGAATCTTTGATTTGATCTGAAACAAAAAGACTTGAAATTGTTAAAAATAACTCAAAAATATAAATTTTATTCATTTTTTCCAAGCATTTCTAACCGTTTGTTACGGATAATACGAACAATGTTGGCCTGCGAGGCGTACATTGTTGTTGGCTTTATTTGTTTAATATCTTAAGTTTTTCTTAAATCTTTGGATGAAGTTTCCTGACGATCTGGCCTAAGCAACCAGTAAAATGCGCTCAGGAATGGCTTATCCCTTCAACAATAAATGTCCGTGTTTTTTTATCAAGAACAAAAAAATTGGGAATTAAGCACGACAAACAAAATCTTTTAAATTAAAAATGTTTTTATTCCCACAAAATTACTTTGATAGTTGTTTTATTTTGACTATAATATATCGCACTGGTTCCTCTAAAGAGAGTCTACTCAAAATGTTTCGATTTCCACAAAAAATCGATATTAAATCCATCCACTGTTAAAATCTCGCAGCCCCTCTTCCGGATATATAAGTAGCTTTTCCAGAGTTAACTAAAGAAAAATATTTTGAGTTGTCCCCAAATGTAAGCTGAATTCAAATCAGATTTGTTTCAACTGAAGAGAAGTATTTTAAGTTGTGCTAGTGTTTTTGTAACATCAGTTTACTTCACAGAAAAAATTAAAACCTTTCTCTAGTTACCAAATTCGTAGAATCCAGCAAACAATTTGTTGATTTTGTACCTATTGCCAAAATGATTATAAAGAATACTAAAAATTGTAAAATTTTAATTTTGTGGATATTTTTATTTTTCAAAAAATGATATTTTTAATTTGCATTAAAAAAATTATCAAATTAATTTTCGTGGGAATACAAAATTTAATTTAAATGATTTTGTTATTCGTGCTTAATTCCCAATGTTTACTTTTGATAAATAAATTATCAACAACTTTGTCGTTTCAAACAATGTGTTAATTGATTTAATTAAATATATCTCAGGTTTTGACAGTTCCCAACAACAATTCTACAAGTATAAATTATTAATGCTATTTAATCAACATTTTAATTCAAAATTTATTTCAAAACAACAAAAATGTTAAGTAAATCAAAATTATATTTTTAATTTCCTTTCTTAAAAAAAGATGATAATAATTGATCACATTTAAAAAATTGAAACACTTCTTAAACATTTTTTTTTTATTCATTAAAAGCTACTGATAATTTGTTCTGTTTTAATAATGTTCTATTTTGCGTTGTCTCTTTTTAGTTGTTAAAGGTAAGCTTATTGTGTTGTTATACATCGTTTTGTTTTTAAATTTATGAAATGACACCACTATCTAAATGAACCAATTTCACATAAATGGGAACAACTCAAGAAACTTGTTATTTTTCGAAAATCCCTAAAAAAATTTAAAAAACAACTACCGTTGTAAACTTCTGAATCGTATTTCTGTACAGTGCCATAATCGTTATTAGCTTTACTTTTATAAAAAGAGGGTGACTGATGAAAGCTGCTCCCAAAAACAAACGTAATAATGTTTTTTCTGTGTAACTAACCTGTTCACTTTTTTTTTATTTTATAGATTGATCTTTAGATTTAACGAAAATGAAGCATTGGGACAACGAAACAAGAATTTAGATAGTGCGCCGCTTTCACGCTTTAGAGTCCGTAGTTTGCGTCCTAAAAGAATATATACCCACGTTTGGCGGTACTCCTCCTAGCAGATGGACTATAAAGAGGCTCATGAATAATTTTGCCGAGCGTGGCACAGTCGCAAGAATGCCTCATCATCGAGCTCCCTCAGTTCAGACGCTGAAAACTATCGCTGCTGTAGCTTCTGCCATACAATCAAATCCTAGAGTTTCGACAAGAAGCATATCTGCTCAAATGGGTGTCAGCAAACAGCCATTGCACACAATTTTGCATCAAGATTTAAACTTATTTCCATATAAGATACATTTAACAAGCAAACTGAACAGACTACCCGATAAGCTTGGAATTTTGCGAGAAGATCATTAAAATGGCGGCAGATGATGAAAACATCTTGAACTGCAAAATTGTCAAATATGGAGTAATTTTAACCCACATATAGGTACTCCATCAGATGCAATTGCATCCACTTCGCGTCACAGTGTGTTGTGCGATTTCATCAAGGATCATTGTCGGGCAGTAATGGATAACTTCTTGATAAGATGTCGCAGATGTGTCACCGAAATTAATTAATGATAGTGCATAGAAAATATTCCTGGAAAATATTGAAGGAATAGAACTATTAAAGTATTAAAGCTTTTGAGGATTGTAATTTGACTTAGAATACGGATTCGGATAATATGAAAACTTATATTAATGAATTACTTTAAGAAAAATGTATTATTTTGCAAATGAATTAATAAAAAATAAATTACATAAACTTTACAAAAAGTTATTTAAGTTTTATAATGTTGCAAATTTCATCAGCCACCATGTATTTAAAAAAAACAGGGTTTAGCCTCAACTGTAAAATTTGTAAATTTTGAGTTGGCTCTCTTTAGAGTTATCATTGTGATACCATTAAAAGTATATACATTTTGAATATTTTGAATGGAGGGGACAAAATATAACTTTTTTTAAGTAAATAAATGGGACACTTAAATATGAGGTTTCAAGTTTAAGACACACTAATGCACTTTATAAAAGATCTACGTTACAGAAAAGGTTGCTTGGTTATGGTTAGTAATAAACAATTAAGGGATTTAAAATATTAAAATGGACTTACTTTTATCAAGAGATGTCATAAAGATCATAAAACCAAAACAACTAAAAGATCTAAAAGGATGTATAAGAAAACAGCACCAAGAACTGAATCTTAAATGAAAACAAATGCAAATCCTTCTGCAAAATTCTGGCCAATGTTGTTCTTTGAAGACACAGCGTCAAATTGAGGTTGATGTATTGTTTTGAACATTTTCTTGAGTATTGTCTTCAGCCGATCTTGCAGTACGTTATGGTCCATGCTTGGGCCTATCACCTACAGATCCTCTTTCACGTAACTTTCTCATCGTTCCAGTAATCACTGATTGATTTTGATAAATTGTTTTTACGATTAAAACACGTTGGCTTATCAAATATTTTTCGATAATAAACTCGCCACGTGTCTACTTCACGACTGCCAAATATGAACTGTCAAAATGGCGTCAAACAAATTAGTATACCTTCCCGGCGGACGCCCTGTAGAACGAAGTTCAAATAGGAATTGATTTAAACCTTAGTTAGCGTAGTTTAGTGAAAACTTTACTTTTTCCTTAATAAAACTAAAAAACTATCAAACGTTTGAGAAGAGTTGAAACGGTCAAGTGAAGAGAGCAAAGTTTGAGAAGAGTTTAGGTACAAATTCGATAAAGTTTTGAAGAGTTCGATTAAAGTTGAATTAAAGTTCGCGTAAGCATGAGTTTCGAATCGAAATTGAGTTGAATTAAAATTTGTACATAGTTTAAAGAACTGCATTAAAGTTGGATGTTAGTTTAAATGAATTTGCACTTGAAATTTTCACATTTATTTTCGAATTATTATTATTCGCCTATTTAAGGCAACATTCCTTTTCATCCAAACACATATTTCCCATTATTTCTGTTTATTTTTCGCTTTACCCACTTTCAAGTCTGTGTGTTGAAAAACACCTTTAGTAAAAACGCTTCGCAAAAAAAACAAAAGAAAGCACTGTGTGTTATCATTATAATGCATACAATATTGTCTCATTTTGTTTAAACATTTTTTTTCTGTATTTTATATACTTTTACTAACAAAAAGTAAACTAAAAAATAAAATACGACAAAATATAAAATGCTTGCAAAAAAAATAAACTGCTCTGTATAAAAAATACAAAAAAAATAAAGGAAAACTTTACATTTGAAACTTATTTAACTGTTGTATGCTCTCTTACACACACATGTACATGCGTATGTATACATACACGTGCAAGTAAATTTACAAAGGATGAGACTAGCACACATATACTTACTCGTATTTGTATTTAATGGAAACTTTTTTCTTTTCTTTTGGCTGAGTTTGTTGTTGTTGTCTTTTTGCATACATACACATATTTTACTTTGAATTTAGTATTCATAAATAGCAAACATTACCCTGCAAGGATTTGATATGACGAAAGTTTAGAAAAAGAGTCGCCAATCGTTTCAAATTATCGCCAACCATGACAACAACTATCACAACTCTAATCTTGCGTTTCGAATGGTTGCTTACCAAGTGAATTAAATGTTTAATCCATGCATTAAACGTTTAATTGACAATATGAATTTGCACCCAGTAAACAAATTAATAATATCAATTAAAGGTTTAATTCACTTGATTAAACGTTTAATTCCCTTGATTAAACATTGAATTCACTTGATTAATGAGTTTACTGGAGCAAAATATTTTTTCTGTGTGGGAATTTATCGGCTGTACAAATATTGTTCCATTATTACAACTTTACTTTAATCTACCATGTAGGATGAATCATTTCGGTCACTTTAGGTTAGAGTAAAGTTGTGACTTCTTTTATTTATTTATTTAATTATTTACTTATTTATTTATTTATTTTTTTATTTATTTATTGATTTAATATATTTTAGGTCTATGGGAAAATCATTACAGCCGAATACAAATGATTATTTAACTTTAGTATAATATTAAGTTTAACAATATTTGCATTTAGAGAAAAATCAACAAATTCAAACATTTCATTAAAGCAAGAACACAGTTTTCTAGATGGCATAGTTAGTTCGAAAAGTTTTTATAAATAAGGGATTATAGTACCGTACCGTACGTCGTGGACTGTTAAATGATAAACTACTTAATAAAAAAATGGAGCATACTTTTCCATTTATTAAGTTTATTACAAATAAGACATTTAGCATAACTCTGCGACTTTTCAGTGCTGGCAAACGTATTAAGGATAATCTTGTAGAATATGAGGAGAGATTATCATATCCTCGATATGTATCTCTCTGGCAAAAAAGCAAGAATAGTTTTGGAATGGATTCGATATGATCATTATGAACCACATAATGTGAATCCCATACAATCGAACAGTATTCCATGATTGGTCTAACGAGAGATTGGTAAAGTTGTTTAATGACGAAAAGATCATTGAATTCTTTTGCCCTTCATTGCGTTATAGCTCCAAACCTGCCACTTTTGACTATTTATTTTAATCGACACAGAACGTTTTCACTGGACTATGCTTCACTTCACTTCACTTCACTTCGGAAAATAATGAGTCCTTTTGGTGAGAAACCCATATTATTACAATATTAAAAGGAAAAGATCATGAAAATAATTTATATAGCAAAAATGTTTTCCGCATGGCCGAATGAAGCATTATTACTTATCTTTCTTTCTTTCTGCAAAACTGGCAATATATTATTAACAAGGTTTCTTTTAAATGTGCTAAACTCCCAATTCATGCTTAAACTGAAATTTATTCTTGTTGGGATAAGCTATTCCTATGCGCACTTCACTGGTTGCATAGGCCAGATCGTCAGGAAACTTCATCTAAAGATTTTAGAAAAGCTAAAGATTTAAAACAAATAAAACTGTTAAGCGAATAAGAATTATAAACCTCAGTTTTACTTGTAACAATGTCAAAGCTTACGCAAAAACAACAAAAATTTATCTTTTCTTACAGCCCCACCTGCAATTGGATGATTTTTTGTCAACTTTAAATGTAGTTGTAAGTGGGTAAAGGAAAAGCAAAAATTAAAACAAATTACCTGATTTTATTTTGCCAGTTCAGTTTATTTGCACTGCCACATGCATGTTAGTTATCAAAGTTTTTCTAAATTGAGCACTATTTTCGGCACAATTTACTTTAATTTTGCAAAATCTATCGTCCAAAAGTGATGATGAATACATCAACTCGAAGATTGCGATGTATTTGGTTTTTTGCAGAATAAATAAATTCTAATTTCTAGCATCCCGATTGTGGAAAAAAAGTTACTCTCTGCCGCTTTACTGCCTGTTTTTAGAAAACGTAAACAAGTGAGTGAGTGAGAAATTATATTGAAAACAAAAACAAATGTTCGTTTTTTATTGTTGTTTTCAATATAATTTCTCACTCACTCACTTGTTACCGTTTTCTAAAAACAGACAGTTAATCTTTTAAAAAAATCCCATAAATATTTGCAGGGATATGTATGTATGTATGTATAAATTTATATATTTTGTTGTGTATGCATGAGTGCTTATATTCGTGAGTTTAAATGTTTATTTTTAAACGTGTGAAAGAAGGCGCATGTTGGTTACATAAAAATTCATTTAAGACCAAACAACAAACACAACAAACAGCAACAATATTCGAATAAAAAACTGAAATAATAAAATAACAACAAAAAGTTTTCATAAGTATTGTTACGTAAATGTGCTGATATGTTTTCTTATTGACTGCATCTTTGGCTTTACTAATCATTTGTAACTTTTGGTTTTTTTTTTTCTTGAAAAGCTTTTAAATCAAAAAGAGTTGGCTCTAAGAAGTCTGAATCTAACTCTGTGTGCTTTTAATCGTTAACTCCTTCTTATTTTACTTTTCAATTAGCATAATAATTAAAGTAGAAAGAGAACAATTTATTCGTTTAAGATGGCATACAAAAAGCTTCCAGTTCCCCAATTTCTACTTACAACTAACACATAAAAAAAAATGCAAAACCGGAAGCGGAAACTGTACAGCTTAAGCAATGATCTGTGTAGCGGTTACAAAATATAGGCTTGTATGTTTTTTGTGTTGGTTAGTATTTATGTGCCTTGCATTAATATCATTGAAAATGTGAGCGGATAAATGTGTAAGTAATACTTGTATTTAAAAGCTTTTTAATGTTTTGTAAGTGAGTTTATTTTACATTTAACTAACACAAATAAAAAAAATAAAAAAACCGAGTAAAGCAGAAATCTTAATTTTAAAGATAATATTTTTTTTGTTGATGTAAGAAAAACGTAAATGTGTGTTGGTGTGAGTGTAAAAAAATGTTTCTTATGCTATCAGATTGAAGATTGAAAAGTATAATATCTTTTACATGACCGAGATTATATTTGCTAAATCTTGTTTAAAGAAAAGTTAAAGATATATATATATATATATATATATATGTATACAGTATTGTTCGAAACCTAAGCAACTTGTCTGCTAAAGTACTCAAAACCTTATATTACACTGCGGAACAGTAAGCTTGCAGTCGGGAATTTAATTGCAAATTCTTCCTTATTTGAGGTCGCTGATTCAAACCTTATCGGTGCAAAACTTTTGATTTTATTCAAAATTTATTGAGAAAACTGAATATCGATTTATATACAAAAAAAAAACGTTCATGACAAGCACATGTTCAAAATATTATTTTTGTATGGAAATCGATATTCAGTTTACTCAGTAAATTGTGAATAAAATCAAAAGTTGTGCACCGATTACAATGAAACAAACCTTGGAAAAGGTTTCCTGATGAGCTGGCCTAAGCAACCAGTGAAATGCGCATAGAAGCTAGCTTTCCCTCAACAATAAATTTCAGTGTATTTATCAGATATGAAAAACAGCGAATTTAGCACGTCATACGGAAATCGGATTAATAAAAAATTTTGTATTCCCGAAAATAATAAGCTAAATGTTTTTAGACTGTGATTTTTGTCCCGTTTTTTTAATAAATTTTTAAAGAAGAAAAAAATATTCAACATTTTTTATTTTTCGAATTTATTCTATGAGTTTGTATTGTATTGTATGTTCAGAAAAATTTACAATTATTAGACACCAGAAGAATGTATTGCATTTTCTGGCCCGCTACGGCCATCGTCAGCATTCTTTGTGTCATACTGGATAGTGATATTTTATAAATAGAATGAATTTGACTCAACAATTTTAGCAAATAGAAACTTGGAATTATTTCCTTTCGAAGGTTACTTTATATTATATTCAACATTTTTTATTTTTCGAATTTATTCTATAAGCTAAATTAACAAGAAGATACAATAAAAAAGTCTAGTAGGGTATAAAAAAAAGTCATTTCTGAAAAATTGAAGGAATAGGACTATTACAAAAAAGCTTTATAAAATACATAACTAGTGTGTTTAAAATTCTTATTCGCTTTAGGGTTTTATTTGTATAATATTTTTGGCCTTTCTCAAATCTTTGGAAAAGGTTTCCTGATGAGCTGGCCTAAGCAACCAGTGAAATGCGCATAGAAGCTAGCTTTCCCTCAACAATAAATTTCAGTGTATTTATCAAATATGAAAAACTGGGAATTTAGCACGTCATACGGAAATCGTATTAATAATAAATTTTGTATTCCCGAAAATAACTTTGATAATATACATACTTGCATGTGCCCGTGCAAAAAACTGAATTGGCAAATTGGTTTTTTTTGTTGTTTTCTTACGAAGACAGTAGAATGAAGCAGTTTGTTTTTTAATTTTGTTTTTTTTTTTTACCCACTTACAACTACAATTCGAGTCGGAAAGAACCCAACCAATTGTAGGGGAATGTGAGAAAAGATAAACTCACTGTTTATTGTTGGTGTTTTGTTTTGGCTTTGATATTGTTACAAGTAAGACTTTGAGTGTTTAAAATTCTTATTCGCTTTAGGGTTTTATTTGTATAATATTTTTGGGCTTTCTAAAATCTTTGGAAAAGGTTTCCTGATGAGCTGGCCTAAGCAACCAGTGAAATGCGCATAGAAGCTAGCTTTCCCTCAACAATAAATTTCAGTGTATTTATCAAATATGAAAAACTGGGAATTTAGCACGTCATACGGAAATCGTATTAATAAAAAAAATGTTTTTTTTCAAAATGTTCCTACTTTTTCCTTCAAGAACTCAACGAGATCTCTGAAACTACAGGGCATATTTAAAAACAATGTAAGCACGGCTTAAAGATAATATTGCTGCCGAGTTTCGGCTTTTTTTAATTGAATATGGTTAACCGTTTTCAAGTTATTCCAATAACTGTAGTGAAAGTGCCTTAATTTTAGACATAACGGTATATCTATAAAACTAGAGCTGATAGAGAAAAATCGAGATTAGATTTGAAATCAGTGACCTCAAATTAGTAAGAATTTACAATCAAATTCCAGTCAGCACAAAAAAAGTCCAAAGTTGTTTCCTTGTGTTATTAATTAATTAATTATTATAATTATTTTGAAGAAATTTCAGATTAGATATTGAAAAGCTTAAACGAATTGGATTGTGACAAAATGAAAAACAGTTTTGTTTAGCGACAAGACTAAATTTAACTTGTTAAAAACTTGTTAAAAAAAATCGAATACCAAAGGGAATGGTAAACTTGTAATGGTAACATACACGCTGTTGTAAAGTCACAATAAACCATTAAAGCGGAAATATATTGGCGAAGACCAGTTTTTTTTTTTTTTTAAATACATGCAAAAATTTACCGTTTCCTTTCTAAAGACTACGTTCTTTAATGGGCCAAATGCGAAATGCCACTTCAATTGGTGTTTCAATATGACAATGACCAAAAACACTCGCCAAAACTAATCGAATATTAATTGTCTGCTAATAGGATTCGAGTCTTGGATTGTCCAGCTCAATCAGCAAACTTAAATCCCTCATTCTGAAGCACCGGTGGGAGCTGATGGTTTCAAAAATAAGCAGGAGCTGTTAGATTGCTTGAAATTAGTGTGGGAATAAATGTCATCAACAATTTCAACAAATCTTATTGATTCTATGGCAAAACGATGCGCGGAGGTCATAAGAAACTAAGGCTATTATACGAATTCGCTGTTTTAAATTTATATGAAAACCACTCAAAAAACTGATTGCTTTTCATATTAAATTTACTACACGTTCAAACATTTGTGTTGTGAAAACAGCACATACATAAATTTTCCTTTGGTTGATTTTATTTTAGGTGTGTGTAAATCGTATATCGCTGGCTTAACATGTAAAGGTTCTAAGTCCATATTTGAAAATTTTACAGGAGAGACCAAAAACAATCAAAATACATGTGATGGAACAATTTGCGAGAAATGGTTAAACTGTACTTTTAATTGGGACTTGGAGGTTTTTCTTGTGATAAATTGGACTTAGCGCTTTTGCTCATCACTACAAAACAACAACAAAAAATGAGATAACTGTAATTTTTTCTTTGTAAACAATGTATTTTTACTTATTGCACATTACTGCTTTAAAATCTCAATTTCTTAAAATGGTGGACTTAGAGCCTTTACATGTTAAGCCAGCGATATGTAGATTTATAAAAATCCGATTCCGCATTTCTTAGGTTTTTTTCTCCACTGCCCCCTTTAGGACCCATATGGCTTCCATAAAGCATCTACATCTTACACGATTTGTTGCAGTTGTTTTAATGTGTTACCATGATAGATTTTAGTGTCAATGATCTTAGAGTTTCGACTCACTCAGTATTGTCAATTTGCCTTTTATCAGTTACGTTAATCGGTTGTTGTTCCAGCTTAGTAGATGATTGGTCTGCTGCAGTAGTTCCTAGGTAAATGGAGCTGTCATCTGTCGTTGCCTAGATGGTAACAACGCCCTCCGTCTTTTTGGTGTAGTAGTAGGGATGGGCAAGTTGAAAAAATATATCGATATATATCGAATCGATATTTTTTTAGAGTATCGTATACCTTTGTACTAGAGGTCTGCAAGAATAAATAAAAAGCAATTTCAACACACTCATTTGTTTTTTAATTACAATGTGTCGATCACCCAATGATAACGAAACAAATGAAAAAATAACCAGAGACAAAACAACAAAAACTCATTCTATTCAGTCAACTCAAGTCGAATGAGTAAATTATTCAAATATAATTTGAATGTAAAATATGTGTACCTACACATTATGTATGTATGTGTAAGCTTAACTCTTATAAATAAAAGAAGCAACAAGCTTACACACATATTATGGCAAGGTATTCAAATAAATGTATGCACATTCAATAATTCAAAAATTATTTGAATATTTTTTGTAAACTTGCTCTCTCTAACGGGTCATTCCAATGTTTTGTTATTTTTGAATTACTCTCATATTCATTTACAGTAAATAAGTTTTTTATTCAATTCATTCATTCTTATTTTTGCATATGGTTTACTCTCTTCTTATCTTTTTGAATATTTTATAATTGAATAAATGTTGTGCACTTTGAGTAAAGGCAAACAAGTGAGTTATTCAAAGCAGACCTCTACTTTGTACAAACATATGTATGAATAAATTATTTATATGTAATTACATTGTTACTTTTTTTTGTTTCATTTTATTTAAAAAAATTAATAAAAACAAAAAAATTTAATCAAAACAAAAAATTAAATTATAACAAAAACAAAAGGGAAGAATACAAAAAAACCATAACAAAAAAAAAAATATATCACGAAAAATTTAAATGGAAGTAAATAAGTCATGGACGTACCAACTTTCCTTAATATTTGAATTGCACCCCAAAAGTACCAACTGGTTTTAGTCAAACCAGTAATCATCAGATATGGACATCAGGAACACTCTCTGTTTAATGTGCACTCCAGACAATCTGCTTCTTGTATCCGTTACTGCTTCTTATAAATGCCAATTATTTTAGATCTTCATATTTGTTTTAAAAAACATATGATACATGCAATGATTCCAATTCTTAAAAAACATATTGTTTGAAAAGCGGCTAAAATGTTGAGTTCTTAATGAAGACTTACTTGAAAAATATCGAATTCGATTGTCGTATTTCAATATCGATACATCGATATATCGGTATTTAAAATATCGGCGATATATATCGATTATATTGTTTTAAAATATCGATATTTTGATATATCGATATTTTTTGCCCATTCCTATGTTGTAGTGTGGAACCTTTCTAATCTTTAAATCCCACCCTTTTTCCCAGAGACTGACGGCTGCCTGACTTTTGTCATGATGTTTGCCTTTTTTTAGGAGGATGTCAGGGGGCTGTCCATAGATTGTGTGGAGTGGCATTGAAGCCACTTAATTTTTAAAACTCGAAAACCATGATGGAAATTTTTTTTTATTATTTAATAAAATTTAAATAAATTTTAATTTCAAAAATAAATTGTTTTTATACCAATGTAATTTCCTTAATGTTTTATTTCTAATTTTAGGGAAGCCACTAACCACAACATACTTTACCAATGTATTCAATCTTAAGAGCAGTGTTCGAGAATAAACACTAAATATCGTTTCCCTGTTTGTCATCTTACGAACACCATAATAATACTGTTATTATCCAACTCAACAAAAAGACGAGAAAGTTTAATCAGATTCTGTTCTCTTAAAAAAAACAATATTCATTGTGTTCGGTTCAGCTAATTAATGTTCGTTCGTTTCTATTGTGCGTAGCGCCAGTTTGGCTGTTAAAAAAAACCAAACATTTTTTACAAAAACAAAATACAAATACGAAAAAAAAGTCAGCAAAATAGTTTTGCATTAACAAAACATATACACACACAAGCTGTTCGTGCTGCGGTCATTGCTAAAATGTTTTGCTTGTTCATTTCTTTATCAATGTAAAAACATAAACATTATAGAACATTAAAATATACTTCAGTATCACTGCAATTGTTCTGCTTTTAACGAAGAACAGAACACCATTCAATGTACCGGCTCAGTATTAAAAATAGTTACGAACGGTATAAAGGGCGATGGGGTGCTTTAATACCATGGGAGATAAGCCCATGATGGCTTTATCTCTCATTCAAAAGGGAGATAAAGTCTTTTATTTTTTTTGTCCATTTATATATTTATATATTTGAATGGGAGATAAAGCCATCATGGCCTTAGCTCACATAAGTAATTTTAGAAAATGGCTTTATCTCTCATTTCAGTTTTGAAGAACTTTTGCATTTTACATTGATTAATAGTTTTCTTATTTTTATAATTAAAATGTAATGATTTTCCCTTTTACTAAAGCTAAGTATTGAAATCTGGCTTCGCATACTAAAGTTTTTCTGCGTGGCTTACGGGTTTTCTCCTCCAGTAGGACGCGGCAGGTGGCTTCGCTGAATAAAGTTTTCCTGCGTGCGTCACAAGAATAAAAAAATGTGTTTTCTCGGAAACACTAAAGTAAAGTAACAATATTCTGTAAAAATATGGTTTTATCACTCATTTGCGAAAAATAAATATGGATATATCTCTCCTTACGTAAAATTTTAAATATGACCTAACCTCTCAATGATTGGGTAATAAGGCCATTATGGCTTTATCTCCCATTCAATTGAGCAATAAAGCCATCATGGCCTTATCTCCCATGGTTTTAAAGCACACCACCATAAAGGGCTGCGTTCGTCCACACAAACACTTAAAAAAATATATATCGTTCCTGGGTGTGTGAGCCGAAGGCTAAATAATGTTCTGTTTAAAAAAAAAGGCCAACATTTTTAGCATTTTCGTCCCAAGAATCCCATTATTGCCTTATAAAGTAGCAAGTAAAAGTAAAAACATTCGTCTTCTTCCAGATTTTTGGTTTCCTTATCTTAAATGTATTTTTCCTGAATTAAACAACAGCTTCTTTTATGCAAAGCCACTTCTGGCACTTTTCTTTTCATTAACAGGGTGCACACAACAAATTATTATTAACCCACTTTTAAACTGTACTTAAAACTATTTTCTCGTTAATTCATTTTAAATTTAATTTGAAAAAGCCCTCTCTTTTCTCTCTAATGCCGTTACACAAAAACATTTAATTTTCACTCAAAAATTTATGTTAACTTAGATTGCAATTTTGTTTTTTATTTTTTTTAATTTTTTGTTGCTGTTTATCTTCAATTTGCAATAACTTTAACTGTATGAAATATAAAAAAAAAAAAACTCAAAACTAAAAGTTGCTTTAAAGTTGTTCTGCTCCTAGTAGTTTCAAATTTTCACTTTGTTCTAAGGTTTGGCGGTTAGTATAACAATTTGTTTATTAAAAGCAAACTATAGTTTGTGTTCATAGTCGCACTTGCAACACAATGCATAGTGTATGATGTTTAGCAGCAGAAGTAACATATGTGGCTAACAAAAACTTCAAATTTTATAACATTTTTCAACAATCACCAACAAAAAAAAAAAGAAAAACTGAAACAAACAACAAAGTCAATATGAATGAGTCCTGGTTACAGTAACAAAGAGTGATAGTTTCGGTTAGATGCATTTTTAGGGACGCTTCTTTTTTAAAATTTAATAGAGCATTTAGGCGAATTGCTTAACTGCGACATAGAATTAATGATAGATGAATTTAGTGCTGCCAGAAGTTTGGGAAAACCCATACATGTAGGTATTTTGGAGACACCATTTTTTATTATCTCCAAAATGTAGGGATTTTTCGTCGTATCGCATTAATTATGAAAAAATTGGTTTAGTGATATTTTCTTGTTTAAAATTATCTATTCGCTAAAATCGCTTAAAAATATATTTCTAGAGTTACTTGTGGCTTAAAAAGTTGGCGATACTAATATGTTTTTAGTATATGTTATATCTAAGTTATCACTTATTAATGATGAAATATTTAATTGAATTTAAATAAAAGTACATATCGCTGGCTTAACATGTAAAGGCTCTAAGTCCACTTTTTTAAGAAATTGAGATTTTAATGCAGTAATGTGCAATAAGTAAAAATACATTGTTTACAATGAAAAAATTACAGTTATCTCAATTTTTGTTGTTGTTTTGTAGTGATGAGCAAAAGCGCTAAGTCCAATTTATCACAAGAAAAAGCTCTAAGGCCCAATTAAAAGTACAGTTTAACCATTTCTCTCAAATTGTTCCATCACGTTTATTTTGATTGTTTTTTGTCTCTCCTGTAAAATTTTCAAATATGGACTTAGAGCCTTTACATGTTAAGCCAGCGATATGTACGTATTATTATTTTTTTTTTTTATTTTCCACTATGCGCAAAATTACTTGTTTAGATTGTTTCCATCATATAAAACTAGTTTTGGTGTTCGAAATTGCGAAATAAATTTAACATTTGGTTTGTTTTTTAAAACACAGATATGAATGTGTTGGCGATATATGTATAAAAGCACATAATATACTACCTTTTTATTGTATTATTTTATTATTTTTACGCTGCAAAAACAATAAATCAGCTGGAGAGTTGCATACACTTTTTCAATAAAAGTCTGGTAATTTTGGTAAATGTGTCACATTTTTCGAAGTTGTTAATCACCAATAATGGATTACCTAGAGTTGTATTCATTATTTTCGACATGTTTTGGAGCAAAAATAGATTTTGTTTAAGTTTTTCGAATATAAGAAATGCATGGGAAATCAAGAAGCAAAACACTTGTTTTGCTGCAGACTAGTTTTATAGCTCAAAACATGTAAATGGAAACGTACTTAGTTTTAGCCAAATCTTTAATATGCGTATCGAATAAAATTTATTTTTTATAGCAAATGTTTTTTTCTTCTATGTATTTTAATGACAATAATGCGTAGGGATTTTTGAAAGGGAAACTTTTTCAACGTGTAGCGAAAAACGCATTATTTTTAGTATGTTTAGATATTTTTTCGAAAAATCCACTGGCAACACTGGATGAATATTTCTTGTAAAGACCGACAAACTTAATATGCCTTCATTCTAGGCTAGTGGAGAACCAAAATTGTCCATTGAAACTCAATGAAAGGATTTCGCCTTACATTAAGCCAGCTGGAGAACAAATTTTTAGTTGGCGTCCTATGTTATTTCAACAAGACACCATACAAATTATTTCCAGCCCTCTAAATATTTTCAATATTAAAATAAAAAGTTTTTCGAGCTCGAGGACAATTATTTTTGAAAAAAATATATACCTATACATATTATTTATTAAATTATTTGTTCCAATATTTCGATATCCATCGGATATCATTATCAAGGAATGAGTTACAAGTATATTTGCAAGAGACTTATTACTATCTCCACATTTAATAATGAACTTCAATAAAAAAAGGTCGACAAATATATAAGATAAAATTAAATATTTTCAAAATTTATAGTCTTTTCAACGGAACTATTTATTTTTTGTCTCGTTACGACACCAACTATTTAAAATTGTTTTTCCAAGAATAATCAATATATTATTTCCTTTTCTGTATTTTGGTGTAAAGCACAACCAGCTTTACATTTAGTGAAAGAGAGAAAAAATTTAACAATATTGGGGTTAAATACAAGCCTTATTGCTTGGTGGCGATAATTGACAAAAAGAGAACTTTTCTGTGGAAGTGTCCATATAGAAGAATAATAGATCACATCCAAATTACACTGTCCGACAAATGGTAGGGGGGCAGTGATCCGGAAGGGTTCAAACTAGCGGGGAAAGTTATATCGGTAAAAAATAAGTTATACGTGTCCCGGCGTTTCGCTATGGATATGACTCATATACCAAGATATCGGAAATTTTTAGTAGAACATATTTTATCAAAAATTCTAAAAAAATCGGTTCAGATACAAAAAAGTTATGACCAAAATTAAATTGTATACCCTTCTCCGTAGGTAAAAAGGGTATATAGAATAGGGTGATCGATCGAATAGTATTCGACCGGTTTTAACCGGTTATTTCAGTTTTGCCCAAGTCGAATATTTTAAAATGTCCATTTTTCGAATATCGAATAAACCGGTTATTTTAGTAAAATTAACCGGTTACTTTATTAATGTGTATTTTATATACATAGGTTTTCCTTGAGGTATTTTTCTAATTTAATATTTAGCAAACCTAAACTTTTTATAAAAAAATGTCAAAACAAAATGACAGAAAAGTCAAAAAACATTATGAGCAATGTAAATACAAATTGCTTATATAAGCGTGTGTTCTTGTAACAAAAACCAAAAACTATTTAAAGTACTACAAAAAAAGTTCAGCTTAAAAAGTAATTAGCAATTTGACAGTGTTATAAATACTATATATTTCTATCTATATAAAGATGTCATCTCTGGTGATATTTCGAACTGACTTAAAAGAAAATTGTGTTTTTAATCACTTTTAATTAGTCTACAAGCTTGACATAAATATATGCCAAGTAAAACTTAACCCTGTTCCAAGTAGTGTTTAAAAGACTGCAAATAATACTTTACGAAAATATGCTGCTAATAATGAATAAAAAACTCTTAAGTATTTCTAGCATATCTTCATGCTTAAAACAAGAACATACCGGCGGAATCAACGATATGGGAAAATTCATCAGTTTTATTTATTTAAACACCAAGAACTTAAAATAAAATTGTAGGAATCAAATATGTCCTAGAAGGGTGTAAATTGTGTGATCGACGAATTGACAGATATTTCATATAAAAAGCATGTTCATATTACTATTGCTTCTATAATGCTGAAACAAAAAAAAATTGAATTATATATTCCTGGATAAGAGGTTTTGTTTGCCACTTTTCAAAAATATGGCTGAAGTTTACTACTTCATATAGACATGCTTAACCAGCAACAAATTAAAACTCATTTACAATAAATTTTTAAACCAAAGTTTTTCAAAAATTCTAAAGCTATGTTCACACCTATTAAATATTTGACTCTTGCACGTACCCACAAGTTTTCTTAAAGAATTGTTTGCTTTTGCAAAACGTTAGGCAAGAGCAAACATTAGTTAACGGTTTCTTAACTACATAAGTGCAATTATCATCTTAGACATAAAGTTTAGCAAATAACAAGAAATTGTTAAAAAGAATGCTTAAGTTTAATCAATTTACTGGTCACGCTTTTTTTTTGATTTTTTCGCCAAATATTTGTGGCTCCATATAGGATCGACGGGAACATATATATATATATATGTATTTTGTTGGTTCCTTACCTTCGTGAATTGTTTTGTTTTTATTTTAATTAACTTTTTATTACAAAAACTTATTTGATTTTTGTATTTTTATGTATTCGAATTAAACCCGGTTATTTTTAAAATGCTTAACCGAAAACCGGTTTTTTAAAATAGCAACTATTCGGACTATTCGAAAACCGGTTATTGAACAAAGTCGAATAATCGATCACCCTAATATATAAGTATTTTTTGGGGATTCAGTATTTCGGTTATAACTCAGCCATTTTTTAACCGATTTGACAGATTTATATACCGACGTGTTAAGGAAGAAATTAACCATTTACTTGAGTTATAAAGCTTGAGCTCGGGGAGATCTATGGTTTCCAAAAGTGGGTATTTTAAAAAAAAAATTAATTTTGGTCATAACTTTTTTGAATCTGAACCGATTTTTCCGAGTTTTTTATAAAATATATTCTACTAACTAACCACAATTCTAATTATTCTACTAATATTTTGGTATATAGGTCATATCCATAGGACCTAAAATTTAGGTTTTTATAAAAATTATGATGTTTTTTAGCCCATTTTTCAAATCGATATATCTCGATTCCTAGACGTGACCCTGCGAAATGCCGGGACACGTATAACTTCATTTTTACCGAAATAAGTTTCCTCGGTAAATTGAACCCATCCTAATTTTGACTGTCGCATAGTGTTATCAGTCATTCGAAATTGAAATCGAACAAATTTTTTTTAATATCTTTTATATTCTACTTTATACTTTGAGTCTTATCACTTATCTTTCCATAAACAAATAAAACATTATAAGCAAATAGTATAGAATTCAAAAATCTTACCTTTAAAGAAGTTTATCCTCTTAAAAACATGTTAGTTATGGCCACCTTCACAACACCATGCAAATTTTAGTATTTTTTCTGATTATAATTATTTTGGTTATTTTTTCTAGAGTTCTTTTATTCTCAAAATCTAACCGGAAGAACATATTAAAATCATGACTATGTACTATTCCATTTAAAGATAATTTTTGCATCTTATTTTTTAAAACCCTTTCATCTATTACATTTTTTTAGTTCATTGAAACTCTCTTAATAATTCCAATATCATGTTTTTTATTTATTTTAGAATATTGCAAAAAAGAAAATCAAAATTTAAATCTTTACTTTCTATTTCTACCATTAAAGGCTTAAATCTTGATGAAAAGGAGTCAAGGATACTTCACAAAAATGTATGAGATTTTAAGCAAATATTTAAATAAATTACAAACGAAATGAAAAAGCCAATATATGGCGAAGACTTTAAAGCAGGATGTAGAAATAGCCACAAACTATGAACAATATACAAAGTGTTTTGAAAATGAAAATTTTACTGCAGTTGTTTTTAATATTTGTTTGTTTTTTTTTTATTGCCAACACAAATACAGGCTTACTCGAAAACGAATGCGTAAGAATGCATGTGCATACTATCTACACTGCAAAATCAGTTCATCTGTACTAAAATCAGGCCAAAACGGTGTCATTAGTACAGTAAGTACGGATCTCTTTAAATTAAGTACAGAATGCTTGATTTAAGTACGGATTATTGAAGTAACATAAACTGAAAAAGGGAAAGACTTAAGTAAAAGTGAGAAAAAAATTATCCTAAAACCTTGCGTGCTTGATGCAACAATTGCTGCATATAAGATCCTAACACTGTTCCCACCAGCAAAATTCAAAACTACAAATGAGATGAAGAAAAATTATCCGACATAAATAAAATTACACCTGATATAAAATTAACGTCTTATTATATTTTAATCAGGCTTAAGTTCATCAAATTTAATTTTCATTTAATTTCATTTAGTGTTAAAAAAAAGACGGCATCTTGCAAAAATTATATTTTCTTATTCGATATTTATTACTTAAATGTATATAAATTTGTTTTAGCTTCTGGTTTTTTAATATTAAAATATTAATTTTATTTTGTTTGATTTCGAGAAGGGGGCCTGTTAATTAGCCTCCATATGGTTGTGCGATTTTACACCTCTAGATTATTTCCTGTGGGTCTTCGTGAAGTCACTGGCTTATGCTGATAGACCAGCAACAATTTGCGACTTGTAGATCGACATTATTCATGTTATCCGTAACATACGGCCAGAAATGCTTGGAAAAATTGGCTCAAAATTGGACATCCAAAATGCGGTTCGTCGGTACCAACGGTACCAACATGGCCGAAAACATTTTTAAATTTGAATGGCATGTATGAATGTATTGAATAAAATGTATGTATTTAATTGCGTTATTTTTACAATTTTAAGTTTTAAAGCTTCAGATAATAGTGCGCTTTTGAAATCAGTTTTACAACTGTCAACGGCCCTAAATATTCTCCTAACTAAAGCATTTGGAAGTGGCAAAATAAAATTAAATTTATTACTTTTTGCAATATTGGAAACATATTTATTAGCTAGAATAACTTTTGCCACTTAGCTGCGGGTTCGAAATGCATATAAAGCCCATTATTTAACGAAACCTAAGAGTCCTTTTAGCACTATTCATGATCAAGCTTTTGAAAATCTACCTTAAATGATGAAGATTTTCTTAAATAAGAAACCATGAAAAAACTGTGCTTTTTTGGACTAACCTTAAAATTATTTGTTTTAAAATGATAGAATTGCAAATTATACCTGATCTAGACCTAAAAGAAATTGCCCACGCTCTACGCTCGAGAGCTAAAATAACATCCAATAACTATACACAATGAGGTTGCACTGGATTTGAACCTAAACACCTACCCCGGAGAACAAGAGAGAGATGGAGAGAGGATTTTATTATTTTATTTTACCCGCTTCAGATGTTTTTTTCATCTTTGTTGTATTCCCACCTTTGTTTAGCGAAAAACACACATTTATAAGAGATACCAGCGGCATACACGATATGGCTTTCTTAACCTTTAAACTTTGAAAATTTTATTTATTTAAGTTAAACAAATAGAATTCGGGAATTTACGCTTCTTATTTTACTTTTTAATCGTGTAAATAATGTTTGTTTTTTATTTCTTGAAATGTTGCTGTTTTTTTTCAACAAAAAACAAGTAAATCGTTTTTTACCTATTTGTTGTGTTACATACTCTGGCTAATTCGCGAAACGAAAAGTTCAAGAATGTCGAAAGTAATCCCATTTAAGGATTGTAACAAATACTTTCAAGGGTTATTCGCCCTTAAATTTTCAATACGCCTCGTAATTAAAGTCACTGGAAAAAACTTAAGTTTAGTACGAGGTTTTTTTTCTGTGTATACACACAAAAACAGAAGTAGAAAAATTACCAAGCTCATCAAACCACGCACAATTGAAAACTAAAATAAATACACTTGCACACACATGGCTATAAAAAAATACTTGTCCTGTTATATAAGACTATATATGTTTTAAACTTTCTAACACCAAATTCAAACAAAAAATAAAAGTTTTGAACAAAAATCATGTTGTTGGTAACAAAAACTAATAAAAAAAATAAATTAAACCTAAAGAAAAAATGTTTTGTCAAGTATTCTTGTAGTTTATATTATTTAAGAAAACACAGTGACAAATATTCAAATAAAGCATACAAAAATTTACAATGTGAAAAATGGATGAACAACGACACGTAAAAGAAAAAAAAACAAAATAACTTACACACAAATGCACACACCCTCACTGTCATGCACTTGCATCATGTATGTGCATATGTAGTGTTGAAAAAAAAACTACATGAATATAAAACACTTGCCGCATATTTGGTTAATACCACTTTCTACAACATGACAAGTAAGCCACTACTGTACATTTTATTATTATTATTATTTGCGAAACATCCCACCCAAATAAGATACAAAAAAAAATCCTTCACATACAGACACAGACGCAAACAGTTATATAAATGCATATACATACATACACAATATTATGGGCGATATATAAGTTTAAAAAATACACATGACACATACAAATTGCCAACTATATAGTTCATTTCATGTGGTGTTCACGGAACAGATGAGTTGTGAAAAAGCTGGTGCTTTTTTTGTAGACACAGAAAGTACCTAGAAAATCTATGTGAAATTTGATTAGTTAAAAAAAAAGGTATGATTCTAATAGGAAACTTTAAAAACATATTGCAAAAATTTGCTTTTTATAGGAAATTTGGAAAAAAAAAATTTTTTCAGAATATATTGCAAACATTATAGACAATCTTAAAAAAAGTTATACGAAATTTTTGAAAAGTTTGCTTTTTATAGGAAACTTTGTCTAAGTTTGCTGTTTGGTCCCGGCTAGGGATGCCAATTCCGAAATCCCGAATACCGAAATCCCGGGATTATTCTAAAAATTTAAGTCTCGAATCCCGGGATTTTTTTATGTAAAAATCCCGAGATTTTAGATTTAGTAAATATGAGGTATTTTTTTTTATTAAATACAACTTTATTTAAATAAACGCGAGTCACCCTGTTAAAAATAACTTTAAAAATTCAATATTAAATCATACTGGCAATGAATCTATTTTTTAACTGGTTACAAAAAGAAGTCGGAAGTGAATAAATATTACATGCAATGCATTTTGTACCACAGAACAAGTTGTGCAAAAAGGTGTTAAAAACTTTAGGGGATCCTACCAAAGGTCTTTTGACACATTTGCTTAAGTGTATTTTATTAGATTAATACTTGCATGTGTATATATTTGATAAAAAATAAATTTAATAGCATATATATAGCTATTTATTTACGATACCACCCAGAAGTGTTGAATGCGAACATTGTTTTCGTCGGCAGCACATGTTTTCAATAAAATAAGGTATCGATTATCAGACGCCATTAATTTGTTTTAGAAGCTTTTTAAAATATAAGTTTTAATACATGATTTGTCCATATTCCTTTAAAAGAATGCATTAAACTGTTCTATTTTGTAATGAGTTTAATATTCTTCATGAAATTATTTGTTTTAATACTTATACAATAACATTTTGTTTAGATATGTATATGAATTCCAAAAATTGGCCTTTATATATGAAATCCCGAAAAATCCCGATCCCGAATCCCGGGTTTCAAAAAACTTGGTCCCATTTGGCATCCCTAGTCCCGGTGCTGCTCAAGATTTTCTCAAAAAAAAAAAAAAATTAAATACTGGAGAATTTTGTTAACAACTTAAGCTATCTACCGAGTCAAATTTATATCAGAAAACTTATTTTGGTTAAATAATAAATGTATTTTGTGAATTTCAACCATAAACAAAAAAAACTTTAAGTATAAAGACAACAGCGCCACCTATCGAGATTAAACTTCAGAGAAACCTGGCTGCCGACTGATATAATTTATTTTCTAAGTTTGGTGTCAATCGGTCCAGCGGTTCTTGAGTTTTAGGAGCACATACACGGCACACACGTTTTTATATAAACAAGTGTTTGCCTAATGGAAAAAATATTTAAAAAATGTAGTGGATCGATTCGGAAATGGACCAACTTCCGGTTCATAAGTTATATTCCAAGTGAGCTATTGACAAACAAAGATAGATATCGTTCTTAACTGGTTTGCCTGTGCCGAATTAGTCGAAATATTCGAAAACCGGTTTCTTGAAAATGTCGAATTATCGACCACCCTTTTTTTATTATTTAATAATTGGAAAAAACAAAATTTTTATTTATTTTTTTTTTTGCATATGTGTTAGTATCAAATTTGAACGCTTATAACTCTGAAAATATTGAACAGATTTTAATAAAATATATATTGTGCACTTCTTCCCGCAAAAACCTTTCAAATGGTATATTTTTTATTTTAGTCGCTGGGCTAACGGAGGAGAAAAGTGTTCATAACTGTTTTGCCTTAGCCGATTTATATATAGAGATGATGATTTGAAGTGTTTGCTTTTTATAGAAAAATTTAGAAAAATTTGATGTTAATTGAAAGTTTTGCTTTTTATAGGAACATTTTCTATTGCAAACATTTTAGGAAATTTTGGAAAAACTTACAGGAAATTTACAAAAGCTTGCTTTTTATAGAAAATTCTGAAAAGTTAGATTTTTATAGGAAATTTTGCAAAATGTTTCTTTTAATAGGATATTTTGCAAAAGTTTGCTATCTATAGGGAATTTGGAAATTTAATAGGAAATTTTAAAAGGTTTCCTTTTAACGGGAAATTTTTGACAATTGTGCATGCAAATGGAAATTTAGAAAAAATTTATTTTATTTTTAAATATATGCAAACATAATAGCAAATTTTAAATAAAGTTATAAGAAATTTTAAAAGGTTTTCTATTTACGAGAAATTTTTTGCCAATTGTGCTCTTAATAGGATATTTTGGAAAAGTTGCCTTTTTATAGGAAATTTTGCAAAAATCTGCTTTTTTTTAGAATATATGCAAACATTATAGCAAAATTTAAAAAAGTTGTAGGAAATTTTGAAAAGTTGGTTTATATAGAAAATTTTACAAAAGCTTCCTTTTTAGAGGAAATTTTGCGACAGCTTGCTATTAATAGGATATTAGGAAAAATTTGGTTTTTATTATAGGATGTTTTGCAAAAGTTTCTTTTTTTATAGGAAATTTGGAAAAGTTAACTTTGTAAGGGAAATTTGTAACACTTGTACTTTTAATAGGAAATTTGGAAAAGTTGGCTTTTTATAGGAAATTTTGCCAAAACTTGCTTTTTTAGAATATATGCAAACATTATAGCAAAATTTGAAAAAAGTTATAGGAAATTTAGAAAAAGTTTGCTCTTTGAAGAAAATTTTTAAAAGTTTGCTTTAAATAGAAAATTTAAAAATAAAAGCTTTTTATAGGAAATTTTGGAAAAGTTTGCTTTTTATAGGAATTTTTAAAAGTTAGCTTTTAATGGGAAATTTAGAAAATGTTTACTTTTTATGGGAAATTTTCAAAAATTTGGTGTTTATAGGAAATTTTACAAAAGTTTTTGCTATGTTTAAGAATATAATAAAAAAATTATAGCACATTTTGAAATAAGTTTTAGGCTATTTTGCAAAAATTTTTTTTATAGAAAGTTTTGCAAAAATTTTTTATTTATAAAAAAAATATAAAATAAATACATTTTGTTTGTATGGGATTTTTTCATTTTATAGAAAGTTTGGCAAAAATTTGGTCTTTATTTCGCAAAAGTTTGATTTTTAAAGAATATTTTACAAAATTTGATTATTATACAAAATTTTTCATTTTATACAAAGAGTTTTTACGACAACTTGTTGAATCTCTAACTCAATCCAGTTCGCTATGCAACAATTTATCTTTCTTTAAAGCTTTGTTATAGAAGTGATACACATTGTGTTTACAGTGGATAAATTGAAAAAGGTTTTAAGCTGTGTATAAATTTTAATGTTCCGTCTCATATTGAGCACTAATTGCGTGCATTCCTTCGCCGCTTGTTTAAGATAAAAGCGTTTATCTACTATACTCAAACAGGTATCATTGCCATAAATGGCTTATGAAAGGCCTCTTAAAAAGGCCCAAGATTTTAAAACGCAAGCGGATACAATTAAGGCTACGGAATTGTTAGGTTGCAAATTGGAGGGTCGCGTAAATAGATCTTGTTTCGCAAAAGCGGGCTTCAGCCTCAATTGATCCATCAATTGAATTGAAATTTATTAAATTCGCCCTGCCGGCAGGAAAGCTATTTGTATTCGGTGGACTAAGCTTAGTAGCAAAAATATTTGTTAATTAGTTACATGTGCAAAATTATAGGAAGTTGTTGTAGAAGTCCTCTTTTAAATAGTACTTTTTCATGTCCGCCACATTTTTTATAAAGTCCGCCAACATGTAAATTGTATTGCAAATAATCTGTAAAGTGTTGTATAAAACAAAAAAAATGTGAACAATGTGTTGCATAAATGTATGACACTTTTAATTCCATGATCTTATGGAAATTGATCAAATATAAAGTAAATTTTTAAATATTTAGGGCAAATGATTTAAACATTTTGTTTTTTTTCCATTTCAGTAAACGCAAGGGGTAACATTTTACAAATTTTGTTCAACTAAGCTGAATATTGTCGCAAAATCGTAAAAAGAAAGTAAGTTAAATAACCAAAAAAGTTTTACACAATTTTTATTATTTGTTTAAGTCGAAAAAAATACATGAATGAATCCCAAATTAAATGCTCTTGGTGTGTCATATAAAAGGCGGATATAACTCTTTACATATGAACAGGTGAACAAAGACAAAGTTTTAAAAGTGACAAAATGAAAAAAAAACTACTGTCACCTGGCAGCCATTGTCCAAAAGCAAATATTAATTTTTATTAACAGGGTAGAGCAAATTGTTTGAAAACAAGGCTGCAGGGAAAACACATAAATTGAATTTTTCTGTTTATAGGAAATTTTTTACAAATTTTATATTTTTTAAAACTTGTAAATATTGTTTTACAAGAGAATAAGCTTTGTTTTAAAAATTTGTTTGCCTTTCTCTATATATTTTATAGAAACCCGATTTTAAAGTTGTTCATAGTCTAAAAATTTAATTTCCCCTACGACAATCTTCTCATGATTTATTGACTATTATGAGCTTTAACACTTAATTAATACCAGCCAGACACATAAATAACACTAAACGTTTTTTTTTTCAACGGCAAATGAAAAAGCTTCAAGGACATGTTCTCTGAGCCATAAATAACTATAACAAAAGCCCCTCAAGCAACACAAATGCCTCTGCCTAATACGAGTATAAAAACTATAAAGTTATTCCCCCTCAAAAAAAAAAAAAATTTCCATATTTTTCTAAACACTTATAACACTGTGTAAACACTTATAATTTTATATTTCCTTTTTTTTTTGTGTTATTCTCTGTTTTTTCACAGCTTTTTTGGCGTTGGCAAAAATGGTTAACAAATGAAACAAAACTGTCACTACAACTAAAACTAAACTGCTGCTTTTTACACACATTTCATTCAACAAATGTGTTGGTATGAGTATTTTTTATGAGCCATTGTAAACATTTTTTTTTTATTTTCCAAAAAAAGTGTGTCTATTGACACTTGACATGTTTCTACGACATTTATTAGGGTCATTGCCATATCTTTTGCCTGAGCAGCTAAACGTAGGATGAAAATGTATTGAATAACAAAAAATATAAAATAACAAAGTGTGAAAACCAACAACAATTCTTATAGACACCAACATATATGTATGGCCATATGTTTGTATGTGTTAACAATGAACATGTTCGTCTTTTTGAAAGTTCATTTGTGTCTATGGCAATTTTTTTTTTTTTTGGCTTCAGCATCCTTTATGATATTGAGAAAATTAAAAAAAAACCTGAAATTGAGAATGTATGTCGGCCTGTGGTTTTGGCAAAATTGATTATTTTCTGCGAAAATATTTGTAATTTAATAAGAAATTTTAAGAAAATTTGTTACTTAATAAGCATTTCGCTATAGTTTATGATTTGATAGGAAAGTTTGCGAAAATTTCTTAATTTACGTTTATGAAAAAGTTTTTTTTTTTAATTCCTAATTTTAAATGAAACTTTATTAAAAACTTCATATTTTTGTAGAACATTTTATTAATGACTTCCTGCCAAAAATGGAACACCTTAGGACAACAAAGTTCTATCTTGCATGTAGTTTGGGTGCAAATAGAACCTTGTTTTCGTAAGGCCGCAATATAACTAGATTAAGAGTTCTTCGCTACACAACAGAAAAAACTGGCATAAAAGGAAAAACTGAATTTAAAGAAATCTTAGTACCTAAGTACGCAGCTGAAAAGACAAAGTTGAGATTTGTAGTTCCGAGACACAACTGAAGTCAAGAAACTAAATTACATGCGTTTGTAATGTTTTTTTCGGTTTCAAGATCTTTATATGATATTTTTTGTGGCTAAACGAAAAAATGTATTGCATTGATTTTTTTTCGCTGAAAATCTTGATTAAAAGCTATATTCCATATTTAAAAAAAAGAGTGGTCCAACCATTATGCATGATGTTAATTGTGTGTCCCACCTTAACATCAAGTTTCTTGCCCAACTGAATTAGACATTTCCTGCTTTCGGTGTGTGACAATTTGAACCATGGAGAAATAAACAATTAAGCTGCGCATTAACATTGGTGAATCCTTTTACCAAAATGGGCGTTCAAATCAAAATGCATTTCATGCACTTGATGATTTTTTTTTTTTTTAATAATCAACCAAATGTGTCCACAATCATGTGAATTGTTCAGCAAACCGGCTCTAGAGGAAATGTAAAAACAGCTGTGCATTCTCGCCTAGTTCGTTTTTGAGCTGGCGGCGTCATCGGGCCGTAATTTTTCAAAAATGAGGTCGGCGAATGAGTTGCCGTGTGTTGGTGTTTGCAATCGCGAGATAAATTTAGAATTATTGTGGCCAAAAATTGAGGTTATGGACCTGTACGATATGTGGTTCCAACAGGATGGAGCCGCTACCACACAGCCAACGAAACAATGGCTCTATTGCGCTAAAAATTGATTGGCCGTGTTATCTCATCATGTGATTTGACACCGTTTAATTTCTTTCTTTGGGAATATTTTAAAGAAAAAGTGAACGTCAAGAAGCCAAGAACAATTCAAGGGCTAAAGGATAAAATAATTTGTCACATTAACGACATTGAACATTGATTAAATATCACAGAATAAAAATTATTTTTGGCAAAAAAATTATTTCTGTCGAAAAAAATAAAACTCACAAAATAACAATAAATTCTATCAAAAAAAATTTAATTTAAACCAGTAAGAAAGAACAGTCGGCCATGACCGACTACATGATACCCAACACCACAGTATTTTAAAACACATTTACGAGAGTGCAGCCTAATCGGTACCCATGGAGAATCATGCTTATGTGTCCATATAAATATAAATCAATCTTTGTTTTCAATTTCATTAAAATGGGTTTGATGGTTTCTGAGAGGCAGAAATTGACCCTATCTCCCCTCGTGGTACTACGATTCGGCCCATTTTCAATAGGCTTGTTCCTTGTGCCAATAAGAACCTATAAGCAAAATCAAATTAACTCCAAAATTGCGACCTGTACTTTGCGCACAAGGTTACATAGACAGCCAGCTAGCCAGCCGGACGAATCACTTTCTGAGTCGATCGGTGGGTCCAGGGCCCATATTTTAAGATGTTATACACATCAGCACAAATGCATAATACCCTCTCCACTATTGGGGTGCGGGTATAAAAATATACATACAAATATTTCTCCAAAAAAATTTTAATTAAAAAAAAATAACAATTAATTTTTGATATTCTTTAATTAGGCTTGAGTTCATCAAATTTAATTTTCATTAAATTATTTTCACTGAGGGAAGGAATTTTACAACTTGGAGTTTTTTATTTAAATTTATTGATAATTTTTCCTTGGCTGGGATTTGAACCCGGGTTGATCTTTACATGTTTCAAGAACACCACTTTCTATCGTCAAATCCCAGCTCAGCCAAGGAAAAATTATCAATAAATTTTAATAAAAAATTCCAAGTTGTAAAATTCCTTCCCTCAGTGAAAATAATTTAATGAATCAGGTGGCATCTTTTTTAAAAAATTAGTGTAAACTACTTCTCGTGTGGAACTACTTGAAGTACTTTCGAAACTAACAAAAGCCCATTTAGGTTTTACTAGTATATCGAAAATTGCAAAAATTCGGAAAATTTTTAATATTTCAAACAAGCCATAAAATTTATTAAAAGTCGCTAAAACTATAAGGAATTGCAAAAATTCGGTAAAAATTGCTAAATTATGGGAAATTCGCTAAAATTTGTTAACAGCGGCATGATGGCAAAGTCTAATATTTATTACAAATCGTTAAAGCTGTAAAGAATCTAAAAACTTACAGGAATAAATAGCTTCTACCGCGAACGTGGCTATAATCCGCGATAAATTGCAAACTTGAAGAGAAGAACTAAAATTTATGTGAAATCGCTAAATCGGCTAAAAAAACAAATGTCGGAAAAAACTAACAAAAAAAAAATGGAAAAATAGCGAAAATTCGCGAAATTTATTAATGCTTCAAGCAATACATAAAAATTGATTTGAAGTCACTAAAACTATAAGGAATGCAAAAACTCGGTAAGAATTTCTAAATTAGGAGAAATTCGCAAAAATTTGCTAACAGCAGCATGATGGGAAAGTCTACCAATTATTTTTTGTGTAGAAAAGAAAACACTATTAGTGATTTCCATAAGCTGCATCTAAAATGTAATATTTTTATTGATTTTTATAAATTCCCAAAAAACAAAATTTTTAATATTTTTTTTTTTTTTGCAAAATGTATGTAAATAAATGCTTAATTAAAAAAAATATTAATACTTACTTTACTTTCCTTAAGCTTTATTTTTTACAATATTTTTATTGTTGTAACATTATTTTAAACATACTCCTTGCTAACCAAGTAATTATTTCCTTTGCATTTCTTTTGTTGTTCGTTTCTTTTTGTCTCAATCTTATGTTTGTCATAAAATTCCCCATGGTTTTATAGCACTATCCGAAAAAAAACGTACAAAAAAGAATGAGTTCATTTTAGTGTGTAACAACTTAAATATAACATATTGTACTAAATTTTTTCCATATACCATACCGAGCAGCTTGGTTGAGTGTATTATGTAAACAATAGTTTTCCCTAAAAAATAATAGATATTTTAGTCAATTTCATGCATGGCTAACAACAGATCTCAAAATGTATTCTCTTACACTTGCTTACAGACTACAGAGACTCATGAATATTTTCGAAATATATTTTTTTGGTAGTTTAGTGTATTACAAATATTTTGGTTTTGCCTAAAGTAAAAGACAAAGTGGTCATTATTTTCATAGACGTTCTTTGGTTGGGAAATGTGCTGCCTGCCGCTCTGTTCTTGTTCATGATGAAACATGAGAATATTTTGTTTGAAAATATTTCACAACAAAGTTTAAAAACCTTGGGGAGTTTTATTTTTATATAAGTTTTATAGGAAATATTTTTATTTTATTTTTTGTCAACACTATTTCCGGCAATAAATCTGTGAAATTGTAAATGTGTCTGGGAAAAGTGTAATTTTAAAGGAGTGAGTCGAATATCTTAAGTGTGAACTTTAATTTAGATTTGATGTCTTTTCCTTTTTTTTTTTTTTGTTTTTGGGAAGTTGAATTTGTAATAAATGTCTGTTTTGAAGGAAATATTAGCCTTTGTTTATTTTGTAAATTTGTTTTTTCTTTTGTGTTATTTATTGTAATAAAAAGCATCAAGGCGTATGATTGTTTTTTTTCAAATTTTATTGCCTGTACTTACAAAAAAAATTTAACTGACTTTTAGTAACGAAATTTTTTAATACTAGATTTTAAGCGCTAATGTAAAACATTGGTATAATAAAAGTTTACTTAAAGTATTGGCTATCGCTTGCAATGAATTTCTTTTCAGGCAAAGTATGAAATCCGCGTTATTAAACCGGCTCCTTTTATAGACCAAAACTGTTCTGTAGCACGGTATTCGGATATGGCAAGATCTGGACTATAAGCTAATGTAGGTGGAACTACCAAATCGCTTTTTTCTTAATTGTCTTCCCTGTAAAAGTCCCTCGTGTGGTTTATATTCAGTAGCTCATTAAATTTAAATTTCTTTACTTAAATTTCTTTTGCACGTTGAAGACAATGACGCATATTCAATAATACCTTCAGTCAAAGTTCTTTAGTTCCAGTTTTTATAGTATATAGTTATAGTTTTTTTAAACAAAATTCAACCTTTTCGAAGCAAAACGAATTAATTTTTAAGTTCAATACTTGAGTGAAAAAAAACTGACAGAAGTTGTAAGTTGAAATGCTGGTGTGAAGTTTTTTCCTTTTGTTCATCAAAAGATCAGTATGGTGCATTGTATAGCCTAACAAAATAATAGGAAAAATAAAAAGAACCAAAGCATACGATATTATGAAACGAAAAAAATTTAAACTAAAATTCGGGTTAGAAGAAAAAACAAATCTAAGATACATACAACGCTTCACTCTAGCTTCCACGTGGCTATCATACAGCCAGGTCATACCCATAACGAATTCCGTCAGCCCACAGCTGGAGACATCTCCCAGTCCGCTCATATACCCACTACCTAGCCATCTCATCATGCTTTTATGCAATCCAGGACAGTGACTCAGAATATGATTATCCATCTCCTCTGTCTGATCAAATATATTTGTTCCTTTTAACTCCTACAAGGAGCATAGGCCGCAACAAAGATTATTCCAATATAATCGGTCTGATGCACGATGTTTAGTTTCATTCCATTGCAGATGAAGATGTGTTCTCACATAACCTACATTAATTCGACGAATCAGATTCCAGAAACTGAGCCATTCTACCATTCATACAGTTTTGAAAAGGATTTGCACGATAACCTGTCATTTGGCTGAACCCAATGGTGGCAAACTTTACGTTTACCAACCGCCACTTGAGTGTATAATTAAGCAATATTATACGATCGCCTCTTGTAAGGGAGCTAGAGCTATCTCACCTCCACTGGTTTTTGCAAATGCCAGCAGCTACTGTTGATGCAAGTGTACTTAGGCATAGCTTTTCCACAGGACGAACAGGACAAACTATCCCACAAGTGGTGAAAATCAGCCTTTTTGCTGATTTTCAGTACATTCACTGCTCTCGACTTTGCCACAATCCTGTCAGTGGACAGGCGAAACTTCGTCAAAGTGAATCTCCCTGAAAGACAAGAAGCATTTTCGCAAGAAGCCTACCAACGTAGGCCTCAACCAAAAGTAAGACCGGTGTATGTCGTGATTCTCAGGTATTGGCTACACCCAATTATGCCCGGAGGATGTAACACCAAATATCCTTTCGATGATAGCTACACCTGCGGGGGTCGACCCGACACACTTTAGTCCATAATAATACTATCGTTCTTCTAAAGCAGACCTTACTCCTGCCCAGAACGGACATAACGACTGTTATACTCTACAATCCATTATGTTTCTCTAGGCACGATTAGTGCTGCTTAAATTATTTTTCCCAATCTCCATAGATAAGAGCCTAGTGGGAGTCTGGCTGCCAAAAACATTCACCTCCGAGTCAAGTCCCGCCAACTCATGGAGTAACTGTGTTGCAATATCTAAAAACAACTAATCTGTGACATAATTTTTAAGTTTGTGTTTAAATAAATTTTTTATGTTTAATGTTTTTATGTTTGTCTATAACAAATTATTGTTAAATGTAATAAAAAATGAATGTCTCTTTTTGCGAATCCCTTGGTAAAGTGAACAAAACATTCACGAAACGTTGGGAAAATATGGATTAAATACATTTTTTATTACATATAGAACTTTAGTCCGTATTAGCTAAAATTAAATCTAATTTCATGGACTATTTCTTTAGCTGTGGTGTTGCAATGACCTGGTACATAGCACAGCCCTACTACATATTTCCATAAGATTTTCCTATGAACTCTCCTACTTCCAATCGTCCACTGAAGATTATTAAATAACCCAACAAGTAAATATAGAGCCACGTAGCTATCTGCCTTTATAGGGACTACCGAGCCCCCCAAAAATATTACTCCTTATTAATTCTACAGTCATCAAAATTCCTACAACAAAATTCCTGGATATAAAAACGTCTTTATAACCCATAGCAAATACTAGCGGACCAACTCTCCACAGATTTATTTTTAATCTCCAAATTATTAAAGACACGAAACTCGCATTTTGAATCATACCGTATAGATGGGATTCTACCGGGTATTTACCGGGAATTTTATTTGGGTATTTATAAAACACAAATTAACATGGAAAACATTTACTTTTAGTTTTTTTAAACTTTCGTTGAATATTAAAAAGCGATTAATTTAATCAATGAATTTTTATCAAACTTTGTACAAAATGTTTATACCCACCGTTTGGTGGGTATTTACCAATTCTTAGCCAATTTGCTGTATATACCGAGTACCAATTGGATATTTACTAGGGTATTCAATTAATCGATTAATCGCGCGAAGTTTAAAAACATAATCAAAAATCATAAAAAAATATATATTTTTTAAACATAAAAAATTTTATTGAAAAGGTAACAACAATTTTACAAAAGGTTCTTTATGTAATAAAAGATGACAACTTTTAAATAAAAATTGCATCAAAATTTAAGTTAATCTTCTTAAATAATCTTTTAAAATGAGTATAGAGTTTAAATTTGTATGATGCAAACGACTTCTTTCTTTTGTTTTGATGAAAAATAAAAGATTCTTTCACTTATTGTTGACGTGGGAGAGATTATAAGGCATATAAAAATTCTAAAAATTATTAGTCTTTCATCATAACACTTTCATCTCTTATTAATTTTTAAACAATCTTAATAGTCTTTTCTGGTAGTAGTTGGTTTTCATTCGTCTCAAAAAATCATCTTCATCTGAATCATTGTGGTAAAAGTCTGTACGAAACGTTCTTAAAAATAAATTATTGCCAATTTGTTTGGTCTCAATCTTTGTACTAGTGCTGGGAAACTATCGATAGTACTATCGAAAGTCTTAAAATATCGAAAATATCGATAGGAAAAAAATCAATATCGATATTATTATTTAAAAACAAAAAACAACTAAGCAGCTATAATCACAGTTTTTCGCCTAAAGTTAACTTGCTAATAATTCGCGCTGAATAACAGTTATGAATACAAACAAGAAGAATAGCAGGTGGTATTCATAGCTCAGCTTTTCTTCTAATTAGAGGTCCTTATGTCAAATTTTGTATATGTGTAGATGGGGAATAACATTTCAAATGTTGTTATAATGTCATAAACAAAGGAGAAATGCTATTGCAAGCATAAGTCAATACAATAAACGACTGTTAGAGGAAAACTCCTCTAGATCGATTACCTTTTGGGCGGAGAATCAATACTTCTTTAGAACATTATCTAAATTAGTTTCTACAGAAAGATGCTTTTCAGCTGGCGGTGAAATATTAAATAACCGGAGAAACTGCCTTAAGCAATAAAAGGTGGACATTCATGTGGTTTTACAAGCATCAATTTTTTCCTACTCAAGAACAAACCTTTAGTTGATAGTATATCGATAGTATCGATAGTGAAATCTGAGCTATCGATAAATATCGATAGTAGAAAATATATACAGTATCCCAGCACTACTTTGTACAATATTTAAAAAAATTGTTACTCGCAGGAATATTCCTGAGTTAAGAAACAATAAAATAGCATCTAAAACGTACCGACTTGTTAATGTTTTTGTAAATAAAAGATTTATTTCATATTTTCCTCCGACGTTTCGTCGGCTGTTTTCCTACCTCTTCAGGGATTATTTTTATTGAAATCTGGCAACAACAAATTTTAATCGATTAATCGACATTAATTATTCGTATTATTCGTTAATCGAAAATAAGTAATTTTAAGTTATTCGAACAGTTAATCGCCCAAAATTATTCGAATAATCGAACAACAGTTAAAAGTTTGAATACCCTAATATTTTACCATACGCCCAACATGTGAAGATAATACGAAAAACAATCACATATCTTTACTGCACTCTTCCTTAAAATAAAGCACTTTATATTAATAAATATTAATCAAAGCTTTTAACTAAACGAATATAAATTAAATTTATCGAATAACAAAAGATTTTATATACTCTTAAACTACGTATACGTTATATTATTTCTATACCCAATAAATAAAATTAGTCATACGCTATGTACGCCTAATTTATATCTAAAAAGTAATATGCAAATTTTCCGAAATTTTTCAAATAAAATTGTTTAAATTTTAAAACGAATTCTAACATATTGACCCAAAAATAATGGAAAGGCAAAACCGACATTTGCACAAATGCACATGCAATAATGATACTAAAGCATACGCACACACACATACCCATTGAAATATATTGAGGCAATAAGAACAACCGCAACATCAACATCACGTTATATCATAAAAAAAATACACACATGGCATAGAAAATCTACCGAAAAACCAAAAGCGAACGAGAACTCATACATGGAACTCAAAAGAGAAATAAAATTGCACAAAATGTTAGTGCAAAATTAAAACAATATTGTTTTTAGATGCAGTAGTTGTAGAGTAAAACAAGTTGAACATACTAAAATGAAATTTTTAACATTTTATACAGATACAGATGGCGTCGTATAGATACATGGAGACGATTTCATAAAGTCAAACTAGCTTTTACACATACACACCTTTTCAATGTTTGCCCAAAATTGCAATAAATATAGAGCACAATGCAATATGCCACCCGGCATTATTGTTATCATCATTATCATTGGCGGCTGTAGCAAAACAGAGTATCCAATAAAATTTGAACTAGTCATCGTTCAGCATCAGAGTCATCATCATGGTCGTCATTGTTATTAGTAGCAGCACCAGTAACTCCGTCACAATTATGTTGTTTTATGCCAAAGTCGAGCATTAAATTAGTAACAAACGCATCATCCTGGTCATCAACATTATTATCATCTTTTTAGGCCACCTTATCACTAGAATCATCATCATGTGATCAGAATTATTTTCTGCAGAAACCTGCATGGCCAACAACAAAAAAAATAAATAGTGGTACTGTGGGCAAAAAAAAAACTTTAATAAAGGGAAATAATACTTAAAATTTTGTAAAAAAAAAAACATTAAAAGAATTGTCAGTCATCTAGATACGCTGTACTGAACCAAAAGGGAATAGTGAATAGAAAAAAAAGTAATTTTATTAAAATTGTTGATTAATTTAAAAATACCATGCTAAAAATGCAAATAATAACTATATTATAATATTATTCAGGCCTTCAGCCATGGCCTCCGGTGGGAATCGAACAGCCATACCTCACACTATTATGGCCGTTTTCTCATTACACGATTAACTTTTTTCCTAACGAAAAACTGCACATTAAAGAAATTTGGTTTTCTCAATGTCTCATTTGCTTCTATTCTGTCGCAAAGCTAACCAGCACTCATCTGCCGATTACTAATTTTCCTTTTCTTTGCCGTACAGATAAATTCAATCAGCTGACTCGCAACTTTTACATGTATTTTGAGAGGTGTTGCCAGCTTAAAACCATGTTTTTTGTCGGTATATTGAGAAATCCAAAATTGTTAACAGACAGTTTATCGGTCTTATAAATTTATGTTAACATTAAGTAACAGGCAGTTTGACGGTACATTGAGAAAATGGCCATTAGACTATTGAATAAGGAAATTCTTAATTTTGATTAAAGCCAATCTGTTTTGTAAAGCAGTGTAATTTAACGAACTTTTTAATAAATGAAACATTAAAGTTGATATAAAATGTTCATCTTATTTAATGGAATGATTTCATAAGAATCTTTTCTCAAATATTTATAAGATAACATAAAAATTATTCCTACTTATTTATATAAACATATTCAAAACATATTGCAAAACATTGTAAATTCTCGACAAATTTTATATAAAAAACTCGTTATAATTCAAGACAAAACTGGATAAACTTAAATTGAACGGAGATGAGATTCTGGTATCATTGGGCGTGGTATTGTTATTTACAAACATACAAAGTTATAAAAATAAGCAACGTAAAATTTCAATCTAAGAATAAGAAAAGAGATCTTAATTAAAACAATTTTCCAAAGAGGTGGATCAATTCATTACTGAACAAAGTTAAAAATAAAATTAATTCAGGGGGAAAAACAAAAATTACACATCTGGCAACGCCAACTATTATAGTCTACGGTTTATTCCAAGACTAACTGAGAACAACAAACTGAGGGAGATAATAGAAGACCAACACATAAATCAAACAAAAACAAAGATTGAGTGTTGGGTTTAAAGTGGTGTTGTTTATCAAATTGAATGTGATGGCGGAGATAATGAGGAGTGTGGAAAGATCTGCATTGGTGCCAGAGAAAGTCAATGGGTATAAAAAAAATTAAAGTACTCTAGCACGCATCAAAAATGTTTAATACGTGTGCGTATTCGTACCTGTTTATTCTCATACTTGTATATTTCCCTGCGCAATTTATTTCATTTATGAATGTCATCATACTTATTGTGTTTCATACTCGCACATATCCACATACACCCATAGCTAAATCATTGACTTTGAACACTTTTTTCATAAATTTCAAAATCGTTTGAATAAACCTCTAAAAACAAAAACCTCTAAAATAAAAAGATCTACATTCTTATCTAAATAGAAAATACATTTTTAAGAAAATCTGAAAAAATTACAAAATAGATCCCGAATAATACGCCGTGTTATTTAAATCGGTCTTAACTAAAACGCAAAAAGTAACCGAATACAAAATAAATAAATTTAATATTCACAGTTAAGAAATGTGATATCACAGGTAAGTAGGGCTTGCATTACCGATTATCCGATTGACCGGTTAATCGGTAAATTGCTAAAAAATTCACTACCGAAAAACCGGTAAATTCATTATTTTTTTACCGGTTTTTTCGGTAAAAATTTGTGCTTTATATTTTACAATATTTGTTGTTTTATTCTGTTCCATACATATCTACTATTTTATAAGTAAATAGTTGAATTTAATATTTAAAATATATAATTATACTATAATAAAGAAATTCAACTTTATTTATAAAGTAGTATGTACGGAACAAAGCGAAAAATATTGTAAAATATAAAATATTTCATTCTTTTACTCGCACCTACGTAAAAATTAAACAAATTTTGGTTTCTTGTTTTGTGTTGTGTACAGGGTTTAAAAGCACCCATCAGCTGGATGCTTTTTATTTTTGCTTTTGCTACTGCTATTGAAATTTTTAATTTTTTTTCCAATAGCCAATGTTTTGTTTTTCGTTTGTGCAAAAAAGCAAATGTCCTATTTTGCATATTTTTATTTTTTGACAATTGCTTTTTTATCAGCCTGCGACAAAAATGGACAACCACCTAAAAAGCAACAGTTTCCATGACTACAGCACGAAATGTGTGTGTGTATTTTTTTTTTTTTAATAATTTAGTAAATGCAACCAGCCAAAGTGTCTGTTGCATTTTTTTGCAAAATTAAAAGAACTGCACATATCGTCATCTTAAATGCAGAATAATGTAACATCACATTTCATAAGTTTACATGCAAAGCTAACCACTTTGTAAAATGGTAATTAATTCGAATCGGAGTGCACATTTTCAGTAGCCGGTCTGATCTGCACCAAGTTGAGGTTGAGCTTAAATGATATCACGTTAGACACAATGTGTTTTTTAAGGCAGCATTTTAATCAAAAACAAGAGTTGAAATGAAGTTTTAATTTTTTTTCCAATTTACGCTTATACTTTTTTTTATATAGTATAATGTTATGAATTAATAAAATAAAAGAATGATTTAATCAAATAACTGAATGAATTTTATAAAACAAAATTTTATAATTAATTAGTTTGAATGAAATATCCACTAACTAAAATACTCTCAAAATTACCGGTAAATTCCCGGTTTACCGGATTTTTCCACATAAATTACCGAATTACCGGTAATTGAAAAAGTCGGTAAATTTGCAAGCCCTACAGGTAAGTACATTCATACATATTATCCCTTTGAAAAGTTTATTTGTCGGCTGTAGCATTTTTAAGACGTTTAAAACAACTCCACAAGGTATGTATGGTTGTCTATATAAGAATCAAGAATTTTATCAATTCCTGCCAGCAGTGCAGCATCTTTAGCTGAAAATATGAAAAAAGAAACAAAATCGATACCAAAATAGTTGATTGCCTACTTTTTAATAAAAAACCTCTTTCGTAAAAGAGATTATATTTTGCTGGAAATATGAAAAAAGAAACAAAATCGATACCAAAATAGTTGATTGCCTACTTTTTAATAAAAAACCTCTTTCGTAAAAGAGATTATATTTTGCTGGAAATATGAAAAAAGAAACAAAATCGATCCCAAAATAGTTGATTGCCTACTTTTTTATAAAAAACCTCTTTCGTAAAAGAGATTATATTTTGCTGGAAATAGGAAAAAAGAAACAAAATCGATACCAAAATAGTTGATAGCATTCTGTTTAAAAGAACTTCTTTCGTAAAAGAGATGGAAATCAAAAACCCAAAACGAAAGAATTTTAAACGTCGTTTTTTAACAAGATTTCTGTAATAAAAGAATTTTATGTCAAATATTTCTCTATTAAACAGAATTTTATAACAAAAAATATATTAAAGGTGTATTAAAAACAACTTCCAAATTCTTTCGTTTTGTCTTTTCAATTTCCAGAACACCCCTGTATATTTTATTATTGTTAATAGACGCATTATTTTGTAATAATAGAAAATATTTAGGTTTAAATACATATAACTTTTGCATAAATTAAAAAAAAAAATCTTATTAAATCAGTGCTATATTTGTTTTGCTCGTTATGGAAAATACTCAAAATATAATTATGTTTGCATCAAAAATTCTTAGGTCGTGGCAATAACCATACGAATTGCTAAAGTAACTTGTCGCTACTCATCGATATATGCCTTTAGTCATACTCATTCGTACGACTATCCCTACGCATGCTTGTTTGTTCATACTCATACCGGTCGCTATACAAACTTAGTTATGTTCATACTTATTGGAAGTCATACCTGTCTGTACTCGTGCTCGGCGGCATATGAATAGGTTCTTAGTATTAAAAATATAACATTTTGGCTTTCTCTGATTGGTACAACGAAGAGACATTTAGGCTGAGAATAGAAGAACATGAAGCTGATATAAAAAGAGAAAAACAATCAACTGCACTTTGAAAAAGTGAGATTTTTAGAGAAAAAGAAAAGGGAAAAAAGAGAAGCAAAAATACTGCATTCGGTATCGATCGAAATTCCCATTTATATTGTTTTGTAATTTCAATCAATATCGAATGCCATAATTTGGCCCTTGTTTTTTTAAGTTATACACCCAATGCTTGTAATCTAGTCAAAATATTAGCTTTCCAAAGTCAATGCGATTCCTTTTTTAAATAAATACGATTTTTGTTCAACGCTTTTTAAAAAGTTTGTTTTTTCTACCACCTCTCCCATTGTGCGACACATAAGAAAATTTTAAATTATACTTTTAGTATCGCCAAATAAACAAACGAATCCAATACAAAATATCGAGAATAATTTAAGCAAAAGACAATGTGACTGTGACGTATTTTTTGCAAAGGTTTTCGTTATTGTTTGGTCCTTTTTTCTGCCGAATCTTATTTCATTTAACTGCATTTATTGCTCCTTATACTGTATCTTTGTTTTTCAGCAGTTGTATCTTTTATATCAACCAATTTAAAAGCCTTTTTCTTGTTTTTTCTTTTAGTTCTAGGAGGGATATTTGATAAACGACTTTAAATTTTATTTCTATATATGATGCAGGTATTCTTATACTAAAATCCATGGACCTATTCTAACGAAATTTTTGAGAAGAGTTCTTGTATGAGAGTAATTAATAGCAGTGTGTTCATATAAATATTATTCGTACTGAGTTTTTTCACGACTTTGGAGATCTTTTTTAATAAGGCTAATCATGAATTTGTTAAAGGTATTTATGGAGTAAATCCTGTTCGAGCTCGAAAAGGAGGCATTTTAAAGTGATAATGATTTATAATGAAACTGTGTCTTATCTCTGCACTAGTTTAGCTTCTAAAGCGTATATCATAAAACTATTAGTTATTTAAACAGTGTAGTATATGAGCAGTGTTGCCAAAACTTGGAGACCAAAAATGGCTAAATTTACGAGAAAAAAAATGGCTAAATGTTTTTTTTGAATAAAAACAGATTCACATTCAATAACAAAACAGAAAAATTCATTTAAAGTTGTTTACGATGAAATTGTAAGTTAAGATCAATTTCTTAAATAAGAATAAACGTTATTTAATATTTTGAAAGATATTTGAAAAATTAAATCATCGATACATTTTATGTCGTTATTGTTCATCTCATAAAAATCACTCGTGCGTATTAGTTTTAATTAATTTAAAGATAAATCACGACAACATTTACCTAGCCTTTTGATTCCAGATCTACAATAAAAAACAAGTAAGAAAATATAGTAGGTCAACCCCGACTATATGATACCCTACACCTCATTAGTACCTGTGTACCAAATTTTATTAAAATATCTGCAAATTTGCGATCTGTACTTTACGCACAAGGTTTACATAGACGTCCAGCCAGCCGGACACACGTCGTTAATTCGACTCAGAAAGTGGTTCTGAGTCAATCGGTTTACGAAAAGGTGGGCTTAGTGCCAATATTTTAAGGTGTTACAAACATCAGCACAAACGCATAGTACCCTCTCCACTATTATGGTGTTGGAATAAATATTTCATTGATAAAATCGAATTAACGGTTGCTAAATGTAACCTATTTTTCAAATTACTTTTAACGATGTTTACTTGACGAAATACCCTCTCTACTTCAGCATTAGACCATGGAAGAGAGAGCAACTTTATAGTAAATTCTGAAATTTCTAAAAAAAATTGTTGCCGCCTACATCTCTTTATTGAAATATTTGCAACAAGAAAGAAACACCGATGTTTGTGTTGATCCATTTTTTAAATTTAATATTGGACTACTGTTCCTTTATTTTGAAAGATGTTTCATCATCATCGTTTATAGCAATTTTCAACATTTGTAAAAGTTGTGATTTAAGTTAAAGGCATTTTAATTGTTAAAAATGTTTATTTTGCTTTTATAAATTTTTATAATAAAATAAAAATTATTCTTTTAAAAGAAAAACGGCAAGAAAAATTTTATGGCTAAACAAGTTGAAAAGTGGCTAAAAAAATGGCTAATGGCTAAACGCATTTTTTAATGGCTGAAGAGGGTGAAAAATGGCTAAATCTAGCCACTAAATGGCTAAATTGGCAACACTGTATATGAGTATCCGAGTACCCGGATGCTAAATAGTGTCGATAAAGTTGTGCATTAACACAAGGGCTTGTATTAATAATAGTCGATATTGGCCCACATGCCACATTCTAAACGTTTAAGAAAAAGGACAATTACAAAAAAGCTTTATAAAATACATAACTGAAATTTAGCTCATAAAATAAATTCTAAAAACAAAAACTGTTGAATATAATAAAGTAACTTATGAAAAGAAATAATTCCCAGATTCTATTTGTTAAAATCTAAATAAAATATATAATATTCACACTACCCTCGTATTTAGGTGTTTATTTGTCCAATTGTCTATGTATTGAGAGCCCAATGAATAAATGAATATTTTAGTATGCCAGTGTCTATCTGTGTGAGTGTTTATAGTCAACGTGAATGTGTGTGTGGGTAATTGTATTGTATAATTGTGCATTTGATAAAATGGTATGAGTGAAGGAATAAAAGCGTATGTGTTTCTTAACATGAGTGTGTGTGTATGTTTGTTTGCGTTTCGAGTCTGATAAACACAGAAGAGTGTGATGAAAATTACCACTGAGCTATTGTGGTGTGCGCATTTAAAACTATTTTGCAATACAATAAACGTTTACTAACCACAAAAGTGAAGCAATGGAGCCAACGATATCGCAGCGAATAAATGAACTATTGGAATATTGAGCTTTGCGTTACAAAATTATACGTTATAAAATCTGGGTCTTTAAAATACGTTAGAATGAATGTGTGTCTTTTTTTTTTTTTTTTTTTTTTTAGGTAAAATTGTGTTTGTAGATAAGTGTGAGTATGTATGTGAGCTACTGTTTATACAAAGAGGCAATCAAATTTGACAGTTCCGTGTATAAATGAATTGAGGTTTTTGTTTTTGAAAATTTTTTTTGACTGCATCTTTTGTTGCATATAAAGGTTTCCATTTTATTTGTTTGAATTTCTATAATCCAAGGCAAAACGTATTGCATTTTGATTGATTAAATTAAACAGCTGAATACAATTTAAGGACATTTTTTAGGCAACGAAATTTCTTTCTGAAAGCGGCTTAGAGCCTGAACTGTTTGCAGTATTTTGAAGAATTGAAAATCTTTTAACAAAATTAAATTTATGCATAACTGACATAGAAGAAATAATAAAAAAAAATTTATTGGCCGATTAAAACATTTAATGAAATATTTAAAAAAAATAACTATGTGTTTCCATAATAGATATTTTGTCACAAAATTCTCTAGATTTTTGGCACTCAACCATGTGTTATCAAATGAATTTAATTAGAATTTTTCCAATAAATTGCAAGACTTCTAAAATGAATATCCAAAAACTAGAAAAGAAAATCATACCACAGACACCAGAAGAAAAAAATTGTTTAAAAAAAGGCAATAAAAGAAACTCGGAAAAGAAGAAACAAGCCAGTTTTTTTTTTTTTGTTGGAAAATGAAACATGCATCTTAATTTTTTTCTTAAACATATTCTAGTATCATGTACATCCGCTCAAAATCTGGCAAAATTTCTTTTTGACTCCACTCCCAATAATTTTTTATCTTGTTTTATTAATTTTTTTTTTATCTTTTTTTTTTTTTTGCCAACTTAAAACGTGTCATTTTGTTGTAGATTTCTTTTTTTGGTTTTATTAAGTTTAACTAAAGTTTCGTTTTTTCTATCCTGTGACATGTTTTAGTTGGTTGATTGTTGAAAAACTTGTAGGAGAGGGCAAAAATTTAAAATTTCCAGCATGTGGAAAATTGTCTTTATTTAACCCCCCCCCCCCCCACCCCTGCATCATTTAGTTTTTATTTTAAAGAAGGATATGAATTTCCTAAGAAACAAACTTACTATAGAAAGTTTTAATTTGGCACAAATTTTTCTTAAAAATATTTATCTTTCTGCAGATTATTTGCTTTCATATGAAAATTTTTATAGAAGTTATTTTTGGGACAAAGTTTTTGTATTAAAGAAAATTGGTTTAAAGCAAGATTTTTAGAGCAGATTTATTTAAGCCAAAGTATTTTATGTAAAAATGAATTCTATAAAAAATGCGTTTTGATATGAAGTTTTTATGGAAAATTTATTTGTTGAACAAAAATTATAACAAAAATGTATTGCAATTAAAAATTTGAAAAAAAGGTTGTTCATAGAAGGTTAGTTTTGGGACAAAGTATTTAATTAAAAATATGTTTTTGAAAAAAGTTTTCTACCGTAAATTGTTTTTTGGCAAGATTTTCTTACGCAAATTATGTTGGAACAAATTATTTCGGCCACATTTTTTTAAAAGAATTTGTCTTTGGACAAAATTTTTCAATAGATTTTTTTTGCACAAAGTCTTATTTAAGAAATTTATTTTCTTACACAGTGAGAAATGGTATTTTTGTTTATAGAAGATAGTTTTGAGACAAAGTATTTAATAAAAAATATGTTTTGGAACAAAGTTTTCTTCCATATATTGTGTTTTTGTCAAGATTTTTTTTAGCAAATGATGTTGGAACAAATTATTTGGCCCAAATTTTTTTAAAAGAATTTCTCTAGGGACAAAGTTTTCTATCGAATTTTTTTATGGACAAAGTTTTATTTAAGAAATTTATTTTTACAAAGTAGGAAAAGGTATTTTTATGTTTGGGACAAACGTTTCTGAAGAAAATTTATCTTTCGGTAGATAGTTTTCTTTCATATTAAGCGTTTTATATATATAAGATTTGGGACATTTGTTTTGGGACAACATTTTTTAAGGACTTTTTTACCGGGACAACATTTAAAAGAAAATTTGCTACTGGGACAAATTTTTCATTAGAAATCTTGTAACGCGAAAGAAAGACAGTTTTGAAGACAAAAATTTGAAAAAAATTTTACAAGGAAAATATTATCAGGATAAATCATTCGACTAAATAAAAAATATTTTATAACAAAGTAGATTTCAAGCCAATATCTCAGGAAAAATTTTGGGGAAAAATTTTCAATGGTTAAATAGGGGTCCATAAAAAAAAATTGTGAACCTCTGTATCAGTTTACGTCACGCACTTAACTTCAATTTTTAGTAGCATACGAACCACAAAAGTTGTAAAACTTTTTGTAAAACCTCAACAAAATGTTAAAAAACTGTTTTTTTAACAATAAAATGTTTTGCAGTTGGTATTACGACGAAAGCACTGAAATTATAAAAAAAAATAAGGTATGGACAATATAAGCTAAAAATATTTAATTAGAAGGATAAACAATTCTTTGATCCTTAAGCACTTAGGGTCCTTCCAATTCTCCATATATTATTTCTATTAACCTCTTTTTTCTTTAGTTTTTCGAGTATTTTTGATTTCTTGCTCTTTGTGGTAAATAAAATCTCTAATTTTTTAGATGTATTTGTATCTTTTGTTTTCTTATTATCTAACAAATATTAAATACCACAATAACAAATCTAAACTTAGTTTGAGAGAAATAAAAATTGTAATGAAAATAGATTTCTCCAACCAAAAAAATTATAGTATTTATTATGGGATGATAGCTGCAATAAGAAAATTATTTCAAATGTATTAAAACGTCTCAAACAATTAAAATTTATTTGAACAACACAAGAAATTTCACTTTGGGACAAAGTTTTATTGGGAATTTGGTTAGAGAAACTTTAATAAATTTAAATAAAAATGAAAATGAAAATAATTTCCTCCAACATAAAAAAATTTTAGTATTTAATATGGGATGATAGCTGCATAGGGGAAATTATTTCACAAGTATGAAAACGTCTCAAACTTTTTGGGACAAAGTTTTGTTGGGAATTTGGTTAGAGAAATTATAATTACATAATTTATTTGGAACAAAGTCTGCTATTACAAATTTATTTTGGGGGCAAAGATTCTTTTTTATGAAATTTATTTTGGAGTGGTTTTTTTATAAAAATTTTGTCTTATTAGAAAATCTTCAATGGGACAAAGTATTTCTTTTGGAACAAAGTAATTTACTTAGAAAGAAATGTTTTTAAAAACAGTTTTATTTGGGAAAAGTTTTTCATAAAAACTCCAGCACATATTTTTTATTTTTTGGACAGTTTTATTTCAGAAATTTATTTGGAAAAAAGTTTTTTTTATAAGAAAGTGTATATAAGAGACAAACTTTTTCTGTTAATTTTTTTTACAGTTTTTTAAGAAATTAATTTTGGGACAGTTTATTTTAAGAATTTATTTTCAGCTAAAATTTTTAAAAGAAAATATGTTTTGGGGCAAGTTATTTAATTTTGGGACAAAACTTTATATAAGAAAATTATTTTAAAGAAATTTGTTCTGCCACAAAATTTTCTACAGAAAATATGTTTTCAGATAAAGTCGTAAGAGAAAATTTCTGTTTTTGCAAAATTTTCTATACAAAATTGGGCCAAAGTTGTTTATAAACTTGGTTCTTCAACAAACTTTTTCTACAGAAAATTTGATTTTGAATCAAACTTAATACAGCAAACTGGCTTTTACACAATTATTTCAGTAATTAATTTTTTAATATCCTGAGACTCCTTCCCACATTTTAAATGGCTTTAATATGAAAACCAATGGAAAAAATCATTTACATTTAATTCCCATATCTGCAAGCTTTTTGTCACTATTGAACAATACGAAGTTTTTTTTTTTTTTTGTTTTAACTTTTTTATTTTTCTCAAAGTCCGTTTACAAACCCCCGCCCTCAAATCTGCAGAGACAGACTTAAGAAAAAAATATGAGTTCATACAAAAATAATGAAAAAGATGTGTAAAAGTATGTGAGAAGGGAAAAAACTTTATAACAAAATGTAAGTAATACTGTTGTGTCTCATGCACAAGTCTTCTAGTCGCTGTATTCCAAAAAGGGTTAAAATGTTACTATCATGAAAAAGTTTTTATTTTTAGCTTGAACTTTTCTACTGTGCCTAGCTTACTGCTAAAGTAATTGAAACGTGTCTGGATATTTGAGGAAATAACGCTGATAGATTTAGATATAACTTTTGAAAGTACGTGCTTAAATAAATCAACAAAAAAATTTTAGTAAACAATAATTCGTAAGCTACTTTATAAATTATCGTTTTAGAAAATTTAAGGCAGAAGAATTTTATAAATTTAATTAACTTTTTCGGTTTCGTTAACGTTAACTCGAACAAATTTATGTGGATGACGATTTTTGTATAAAAAAGAAAATATTTCTATAGAAAATATTATTTAAGGCAAAGTTACTTATAAAATACAAAGTTTTGGTTGACATTTTTAAATTTTGGGACAAAATTTTTTAGTTTCTGATAAATGTTTTTAATATTTACTTTCACAACTAAAACAAAATCTTTAGAAAATTAGAACAAATCATAGTATTTACCCATATAATGTCAAATTAATTTATTTGATTTTTGACGCTTGTTTTAATTATTTCCCATATTTTCCTTTCTTTGACGTTATATGGGTTTTGAAATTGCGGACAAAATTTCTAATGACTATACCTTGTACTTAGTCTACCATGGAATAAATTTGATTTGAAATAAATTTTTTGAAGTAAATTTAAAGAATAAAATGTTGCTTTGGGACAAATATTTTTTTAACAATTCCTCACTTTAGACAATATTTTCCGCATAAATTTGGAGAAGTTTTTCTAAAACAGAATTCTCTTACATTTGACATGAGTCAATATTTGTATTCAAAATATTGTGTATAAATAATTTTGGGGATCTTAAGATCTTATATAGAAAATTTGATTTATGACAATTGTTTCTAAGGTAAATGTACGATGATTTAAATAGCAATAAAATAAGTATGGACCAAATTAAATCTAAATACCAATATAATGAGATAATTTTTGGGCGCAAAGACTCTATTCGGAAGAAAGGCTTGTGAAATTATGAATCGATTCTAAGCATTTTCAACACGCTTCGTCAACGTGCAAATTTAAATCTATGTACCAGAGAACTGCAACAATACATAATACTTGCGAGCGCACTCGCTGTTTACTAAATCATTTTTAGTCTCGAATACTTTTAAGCACTCGCTTTTACTGATATGGTTGGCTAGTTGGCTCGTTCTTCATACAAAGCGAGCTTAATGCATGAAAATATTACACAATAACTTTTTACTTGTACATGCGTTAACTACATAAAGTAGTTAGAGCCCAGAATAAAGTATGAACAATATCACAACCACGCAAAGCTAAGTTTCGTGTTTTTTCTATTTTCATATTCGGTAACTTTTTCGTATTTAACTTACACGACTTAGGTGTTACGACCAGCTCGTAACAACAACATTCACGGCATATTCATTAAGTATATGTTCGTGTATTTAAAATTCAACAATTAATGAAAACGTGGCTGCCAGATTTTACGATTTGTTTTTTTAAGAAAAATTTTGATTTTGGACAAAGGCTTTTTATATAATTTTAATTGCGACAATGTTTTTTATAGCAAATTTTGCTTGCAGTTAACTTCTCTTAACTTATTTATGCTCTTAGTTTTCTTTATAAGTTTTGTTAAAAAAAGATGTTATCTATAGAAATATTTGCTACAGAAAATGTATTAAAAATGTCACATTTTCGGTAGAAGATAGTGCTGTAAAACTATCGATAGAACTATCAATACTATCGATAGTCCTAAAGTATAAAACATATCGATAGGAAAAAAATATCGAGATTATTATTAAAAAAAAAAAACAACTATGAAAACATGTTAAAGCAGCTATAATCACAGTTTTTCGCCTGAAGTTTACTTGCTAATAATTCGCGCTAAATCGTGCTTCTTACTACAGCTAATTAGAGGCCCTTATGGCAAATTTGTATATGTTTAGATGGGGACTGAAATGTCAAATGTTTTTATAATGTCATTAAAAGAGGTAGGTTGATTACCTTTTGGGCGAAGAATCAAAATTAATTTAGAACATTATCTAAATTAGTTCCTTCAGAAATATGCTTTTCAGGTGGCGACGAAATATTAACCCGAGAAACTGCCTTAAGCCAAATAAGGTGGACATGCATGTGGTTTTACAAACATAAATTTTGTCCTATTCAAGAACAAACCTTAAGTCGATAGTAATATCGATAGTGAAATCTTAACTATCGATAAATATCGATAGTATCCCAGCACTAGTAGAAGAAGCGCAGGTTACGTTTACGTCCAAAAACCAATACGTATGATTAATGTTTATTTCAATCATAACCTTAAATAACACTCATACGTACTTCGTATCAAACTTATGAACAAAACAAAATTCCATTATATTCTCTATGTTCTAAAGATTCTTCATTTGACTTATTCTACTATTCATTCATATTATTCATTTATTTTTCTTTACCTTGATTAATTCAATTTACAGATGAATCAAAGTTACCTCAAATATGCAACAATTAAATTACTTTATGCATTCCATTTGAATTTTTATGGTATTCTATTGTATGGAATTTAAAATATACAAATCTTATTTCTATTGCTGATAAAGCTGCAAAACAAATGTATTTGTATCCATACTATTGAAACAAAAAAAAAAAAAAAAAAAAAAGATTTATATGTAAAATTGTTATTTTCGGCTGGTTGATGTAGTTTCACTCCTCATGAATATGTGCGAGTTTTCAGTATTAGTTTAAAATCAATTTTTATTTTACTTTCTACCAACCATGTTTTTCAATTTGAATTTGAAATTTTATTTTTTCTATATTTTGTTTATTTAGTTAAAACTCTTTGGAATGCCTTTTTTTGTCATTGTATTTTTATTCTGAAATCTGTTTGACAACAGATTAGCAAAGGATTTATGTAACTGTGTGTAGATGCTCTTTTACACAAATCATACATAATATGTATTTATTCGAAAATAGGATTTATTTAACAAAATAGAAAAAAAACAATTTATTAGGAGTGTAGGAAAAAAAAATAAAATAAATCCATCGAATAATAAAATTATAACAGAATCGAGAGTGTCAAAAGTAAAACAGGCGAATTAACCTAAAAATTTTGAAGTAAAAAAAGTAAACCAATTTTTGGTGATACTTTTTTACAATATTTATGATTTGTGTTAAAAAAAAAACGTTAATTTAAGAATAAAATAATGTAGCAAAAAAGATTTTAACATAAAAAAATTTCGTTTCAGAAAATCAATTTTTAAAATAAACTTCAATGCACTGTCCCAAATTAAATGTGGTATAGAAAACATTTTCGAAACAAAAACTAAAATAAAACTTTTGCCGCTAAACAAATTACTTACAGAAAACTAATTCCCACAATTACAATCACAAAGATAAATAAAAATTCGTTAATATCCAAATGTTGTGCTAGAAAGAAACAAGCACTTTATATAAAATTTAAGGTTTTATTCTTAAAACAAAATCCCTCTGGAAAACTCTTCATTTAAACAAATTTTCTTTAGAAAACATCGTTAGTAAATCTTAAAACTGTTTTCCAAATATTTTTTTTAATAAAACCCTTGTCTCTTAGCAATGTTTCTATTAAAAATTTTGTTTCTTAGAAAATTTTGATTATAAAAAAATTTTCTATGGAAAACTTTGCTTCTGAAGAAATAATTCATGAAAAACTTTGATTCTAAAATAAATTTTCTATAGAAAACTTTGTTTCTAAACAAATTTTCTGTAGAAAACTTTGCTTCTGAAGAAATTTGTTATAGAAAACTTTGTTTCTAAACAAATACTCCATTAAAATCTTTGATTCTTAACAAATTTTCTATAGAAAATCCTAAAAGAAACTATCTCTAGAAAATTTTGTTCTTACGTCAGTTTTCTATAAGAAATTCCATTTAAAACAAATATTCAATTGCAAAATGTATCCCAAACTATGTTTATTCTTTAAAAAAATTCGTCCAAAAAAATTTTACTCGAGAACGTTTTGTACCAAACTAATTTTGCCAACAAAAAATGTATGTATGGCTTAAAAGAAATTCTCTTCAGAAAATTTAGTCCCAAACAAAAGTTTATCCACAAATTTTGTACTCAACAAAATTTTTTCTAGAAAATAATGTTCCAAACAATGTTTTGTGTACCCAATATTTTTTTAAACAAACCTTTTGTAAGAAAATTGTGTCACAAATAAAATGTTCTTTAGAGTTTTTTCCCTAGCTAAAATATCTTTACTATTCTGTAGAAAATCTTGTCCCAAACGACACTTTTTCGAGAAAATGTTGTCCCAACCGCAATTTCTTTGCCTAATATTTTGTTTGAAATTTTATTTTCTCAAAAAAGTTTGTCCCAAAAAAAGTTTTCTATAGAAAACAGTTTGCGAAATAAATATTTCCTTAAAAAAAACTCCCCTCAAAGACTATTTAAAAAAATTTCTTATCAAGACTTTTTTTGTGGACAAGTTTTTGCCCAATTATATTCTCTTAATTTCGTTTTTACTGATTAAAATTAATACGCAAAAAAATTAGAATTTTTAATTTTGTTTTATAGTATATTTTTCCATAAAATATTTTAATTAATTTCAATTTATGAAAAATTTAATACCCAATATTACTTCCTTAAAACGATTCCATGGAAAATAATATTCAATGGCGTGCATTTAATTAATTTTAATAATAAACCATACTACAAATGTCTCTGAATATAAATAAAAATATATTGAGTTTTTGACATTGTAAACCTCCTTTCTTTTATCAGCTGGCAAACAAAAGTGAAGAAATATTTAATTGACCTTTTCATTTCCCAGTCCCACCGGTAATAAAAACCAAAACAAAAATTTCAGCCACAAGCTAAATATTAAAAACAAAACCAAAAAATGTAAGAAGAAAAAAGGACTGCTGATTATATACAAAAAAAAATATGGGTGGAAAGGACAAAAGTTAGTTATACATAGCAGAAAAAAAAGCATTAACAAATAAACACCAATGTCAATCACCGCCACCCTGTCCTTTAATCTACAACCAAAAATCTCTTAAAGCCGCTTTACAGAAATAGTGACAATGAAATTATATTGAATATTATGCGAAAGAAAGAAAACATCGGAATATAAAATTCAATTTATGGACAATGTGTCTGCTTTTGGTTCTTCATTCACTATCAATTTGTTTGAATTGATAAAACGTTCGGACGGTATTGATAAAGTCTGTTGTTAATATTACACTCAACCTAAAAGACAATATTGTATTCAGGCCATTTGAGGGATGTATGGAATTATGCTCGGCTCTTGTTAAAATGGTTTATAATGTCACTAAATGATGATGAGTTTACAGAAAAAAATTTTTTTTAACAAAATTTGAACTTAAATTAAGTTTAAATTAACGATAATAATTTCATAAGGCTGTTTTTTATTATATTATTTTTTGGACATTTCTTTTATTTAAATTACAAACAAGAACTGTTTATTTTAAATACAGTAATCGATATTTGTATTTCTTTTATATTGGGTCATCAAAGAGTGATTTATTAATTTGTGAATAAGTTGAGCAGAAATTTCTAGGGGCATTTTTTTGGAGGAAATGACATTTATACATATTGTTATTTTGACATGTTAATGAATTGGAAAATACTTTAAAATACATTCTGGGGGTTTCTCTTTTGTTGACCTGTGTAATTATGTGCGATTATTTGTTTCGTCTCAAGATCTTACAGAATAAAATGAATAAAACAATTTTTTTTTTATTTTTACAATTTATTTTCTCCGATAGTTCAGTTAACTCTGTGGAGCATTATGAAATAAAAACATAGTTATGTTTTATTTGGCATCAGTCAATAAATCGTTTAACCCTCCGATGAGTGAGAAGCTCCCTAGGGACCTTTTTGCCTTTTCAAACTGAAATTACTCCTACTTCGGCCACTACCAACCCCCCCAAAGTTACTCTGTATTCCAAGAGTATTTTGTTGCGCGGAAGAAAATCAAGCCGATCGGATCATTGCTTTAGGAGTTATTAAGGTTTTAGTGAGAATAGTACGTGGACGTGTGAATAGGTCCATATGGACCTTGTACCGAATTTCACTAATAAATGCATGTTTTTGGGCATCATTATAATTTTTTTATTGTTTCAACACATAATTGACTTGTTCTGAACACAAAGACCTAAACTCAAAGACATTAGGGATGATGATAAAAACAAAAAATTCTAAGAAAAAATTCTAAGAACAAAAATACTAAGAACAAAAAATACTAAGAACAAAAAATTCTAAGAACTGGTCTATTGCTAGTAGTATAAAATTAGAATATTGTGCCTTTCCTTGAAAGCAATAAAGTATTTGTATGTAGAATTTAGTAATAAACAATAAAAACAAAAAAAAAATCAAAAAAAAATTTTGAATATGAAAAAAACATGATTTACAAAAAAGGTCCGTAAGGACCTTTTCACACGGCCGTGAAGTTCAGAACTGTCACTCATCGGAGGGTTAAGCTTACCACTTATTTTTACTGCTATACTTTATTTGAAAGTTTAAAAAATAACTAACTGACAATTACCCATACGTACTTGCACATAATGGTTAAACGAACAGCTACCTGGTATTTATATAGGCAAGAGGTAAGACAGCAAATCTACCAAAGAACAAGTAAAGGCCCAACTATAATATGCTTTGCCTTACTGAACTTACTGTCAGAAATGTTACAATTAAATCATTTAGAATGAACTTTTTTATATAAAAACAATATTTATTTTACGTACAAACAAATAATATCCCATTACAATAGTTTTTCTTTTTCTTTGAAACATGAAACAAAACAGAACTAGATAAGGAATTTTCATTGAACTCAAAGTATAAAATTATTATTAAAGTATTTCCAACAAGAAATTAACAAAAAGTCTCTTAAATGTATTTATTTAAAAAAAATATTTGATTCCGTACGAAATAAGCGATCCGTTTCACTCTTTCGTTTTTTTCTATGGGATTAACAATTTTTTTATATATTTTTTATAGATTCCGCTCAAATTTAGTACGAATAAAGTCTAAAGTTCGGAAAATATGCATGAACAAGTTTTATTTTAAAGAAACAAATTCTCGCTGTGCTCATATCCGTATGTTTTTTGTACTTTTCAGGAGACAAAAAAAAACGTTACTGAACCGTGTTGGAAGTAAATATAAAAACCAAAATTAGTAGGAGATATTTATTGTAAGATGGTGCAAATAAAGCAAAGGTACTAACATGCAGAAGGACAAACACAGTCTTTTGGCATCAAAAACCCGATTCGATTTTTTTGCGAGTTAAGAGTTGTCAACCTGTGACCGACGATATGTATAAGAATACACCATATCACAAAAAATTCACCACTGTCCTTTATATCCTGTTATGTATTTGTCAATATTTGTTTGTTGAAACAGTTGGTTAATAAAATAAATTGAATCATGTTTGCCATGCAAATATTTGCATCAAATCAAGGCGAATTCATCCCTGGTAATCTCGGTACGACAACAAGTACAACTCGTACAAAATCCACAAGCAATTTGTTTTTGTAAAATCATTGTACAATGTCAAAAACAGAAACAAAACCAAACAGAAACAAACATGATAAACAAAAATTTTGACATCAAACAATAAAATCAAAAAAAGTTAACAGCAGGGCTTTTAAGACCACCTGTAATAAATTCGACTTGCGTCAAATAAATATTTAATGAAAGCGTTCAAAAATAAAAGTATATTTTACAAATAGTAAAAATGAGCGCAGAAGCTTATTTATTTGTTTTATTCTGTGGAGCAGCATCTATTATATTTTAAATTTTTTGGAGTGCCAGAAGATCAACAACAAGCTTTCGCCATTTGTCAATAGATCGCTGCGAAATATTTTACGTATATGGTCACCGGTCAAGCAACTAAGTATCAAATGTTGAATAACCCCAGAGATATTGTTAAACCAATAGTGTTCGAAAAAAAACTGAATATTATCCAAAAGATATTTTAGTGATTGTGTGTTAGTACAACTCCGTTAGTTCCGCTCATAATTATCTTCACGAAAGTATTAAACAATACTTTGTGTTTTGTCTTTCGTTATACAACAGAACAATTGTAGTGATTCTACAGACAAACATTATATCAAAGTTCTTTAGAGCTTTTTCTAAAACAATACTATGAGCAAACAAAAAATATGCACGAACTGCCTGCATGTGTATTGTATACATATTTTGATTTTGTCAAAATTTATTTAGGCCCTTGAACTTTACTGAAACAAACTAATATTAATGTTCTGAACCTAAACACAAGCTTCGTTATGTTTTTTATGAAAAACCGAACGCAATGACATGTTCTCATATTTATGTTGAGTTGACAAATGTTTTTGTAAGGTATTTACTGTTTTCCATATTTTACATGCTATTGTTAATTTAAAAACAAATTTTTGTCATATTTTACCATAACATGTTTACAAGGGAACCATAACGTGGTTGTAGCTTCTCGATTGAGGACTAGTTTAACCATAATATGGTTGAAGTCGACAATAATATGGTTAAATTAAACATGATGCGTTAAAAATTTTCTTCAAAAAAAAATTGATTTGTTGGAGGTGACCATATTAAAACATGTTTTTTCTCTGCGTGTGGAAAATACGTTTGTTGCCAAACGAAACTTATTTCGTCATCGATATCAATACCGGTATAAGAGTACTTAGCAATTTCTGTATCAATACCGTTATTAAATTATTTCGTATTTCGTATTTCGGTATTGGTATCAACTCAACGTTTAACGGTTTTAAGCGGTATCGGTATTTATAATGGTATGAGTGGCCAACTTTGATAAAATTTTAATTAATTTAAGTTATTTTTTTTTTTATCCCTTAGATAATGCAATTTCCTCTTTTATTTATTTCCTTTAAAAATACATTGAAACTTAAACCAATAAATTAAATAAAAAAGAAATTTGGCTTTTAAATAAAAAAAGAAATAAATAATTCTTGGTCCAAAACAAGAATCACACAAAATTAAAATACCCCTCTTGGCAGGAGGGTGGCATTACCAAATTTACTAACAAGGGCGATATTGAATAAATTGATTTTTATTTCTGTAAAGTGGCGTTAAAATACGTTTTTTTTTTTAATTTATTATTTGTAAAATGACTTGCATTTCTACCAGGGTTTTTTTATAAATGTTTAAAAAAAAATACGTAATAAAAAAGCAAATCTGTATCAAATCTTTAAGATTCTTCATCATTAATTGAAAATAAACTGACTCCTATTGATAAACAATTTCCCTGCGGGAAATTTGTGTCAATTGATCCAACAGACTGGTCGTAGGAATTGTGAAAATAAAACAAGTACAAAAAGAAAGGAATCATGACCAGTGAAAGAAGAACCAATCCCTTAACTGGATTATGAAGAACAAAAAGGAAGAAAAATTAATGAATAACAGTACAGTCTTCACCGGTGCTGTGACACATTATTTGTTACTTTCTAAAATTTTACTCTTAAATTTAATTCTAGGACTTATTTTATTAAAATAATGCTTCATTGTATTGAAATAATACAACTACTGAAATAATATTAAAATTTTTTTTTTAAATAAACTGTGGAGAAACTGGCAAAATTTGTGACTAAATTACAAAAAAGTCCTTAAATTATACTGCGGACAGCTAATGTTTTAGAAAATAGTGCACAAAACTATTATTACCCAAAGTCTTTACTTTATGTGCGAAAAATTATATATATTTGTAATGGTTAAATTAATAGCCTTCAAGTAACAGTACATCAAAATCAGATTTTCTGTGAAATAATGGTTTTTCCCAAATGTTATCGGGCTTGGGGCTCGTTTTAACGCCACCCTATTCACCTGAAGTTTTATCAGTTTAGTTTTTTTCTTACAATTCACTAAACTGGGGGGCCATGAGAACGGGCAAAACTGAAAAAGTTTTATTAAGGGTCACCCTAACAACTACGTTGAACATCCGTATTATACAAAACAATTCTGTATTTGTGTGAATTTTTTTTTCCATTTAAAAATCGGTTATTGTTCTGTATTTAGGTAAATGTTCTGTATTTGTTATGTATTTAATAAAATAACTGAATGAAATGGATTCACAATTAACTTTATTTTATCATCACTTAAAACTTTCACAATTTTTCCTATTGTTTGAAAAATTTTAAAGAGATAATACGATATAAAAATAGTTAATATATCGTCACCTTAAATGCAAGCAGACGTAACTATACTCAAATTTTTTTTTAGGAGAAGAAAAAAACATTACAAAATCAATAATGATAAAGTATTCTTGGAGTTTGAATTTCTTTAATAAAGACGTCATTTTTATCGCAGGGGTCCAAAAATTTGCGTCAACATGAAGTTTGATAAAACGATCTAAAATCAAACGTTCGTTTGCATTTAAGGTGACGATATTTTATCTGTTATTCGAATTTTTTTCAAGCTTGAAGTCTTTTTTATATACAAATAATAATTTTATTTTCACCAATATTTTGCCACGCCTTTGTATGACTTCTCCTGAGATTATTAGTTTCCAAAAATGTTTTAAATAAAATTTTAAAATAATACTAAATAAACATTATGTAAATTTAATACTGAGCATTAATTTGAAATATCTTTCTCGTTCTGAGACCGTTAATATTCCTCTTCGACTAACGACAAATCTATCGTTCATACTTTTCAAGTTCATATGTTTGTTTTTTTTTTGTTTGTTTTTTTTTTGCTTGAATCCGAAACTTTCAATAAAAAGAAAATAGATTAACTGCCTGCTGCCTGAACGTCAACGTTCGAATAGAAAAAAAAACCAAACCAAAATTCGAAAATTTATTTTTGTATTAAAAATATAATTTTCTTTGCGAACGTTAACGTTCGAAATCGAAATCAATAACTTTTGAAATCGACTGTAACAGGCTGTAACAATTTTGAAAGTTTTTAACTATAACTTTGGTTTAAAAGCCGGCTAAATTTTCAAAATAAACTCATGGTTGAGACTCATTAAGACCAATGTACATATACTTATCAATATAATCTATAGATTCTATAGATTCTATTTTTAATATTTTAATTGATTTTAAAATACTAATTAATTAACTTTTTTAATTAATACAACAATTTATTTATTTGATATTTTTAAAAAATTTATTTAAAATTTAAATTTATTCAATTAAAAATTTAATATTCTTAAATAATTCAAATCAATTAATTTTTTAATTAATTCAATTAATATTTTGTTTGGAAATTTAAGAAAGTTTTTTTATCAATTAATTCAATTAAAAAGTTAATTAAAATTTTAAAAAAAAATTAATTATTCTTTTAATTGATTTAACTAATAGTTTAATTGAAATTTTTTCAATTAAATTTTCTAGGTTTTATTAATTGACTTTAAAATAGGGAAAACTTCAAATTTACAAACGCATTAATTGATATGATCAATTTGTTTGCAGGTTGAAAAATAGCAAAACACTTAATTGGGACAACAAATTTCTAAATTAAAGTCAGTTTTCCATTTTTTCTGTGTATATGTTTGCATAACATCAAATTTTTGTGTTATGTATTCTGGTTTTAAAAATATGGTCACCGTACATAGGTTCCATCTGGTCTGATTTTATTATCGTAAGAGGTAGGACGCTGTATATGGGCATTTCCATTTTGACGTGTCGTGATATTTGTACAACAAAATGTAAAAAAAATAAATGACGAAGTAAAATTTGTAAAAAGGGTTTTTATATATACAAAGTAATGAAGTAGCCCTATATTCAGAAAAAAAATTACATTAATCGACGCTAAGGATTTGCAGATATAAGCAAAAATCTGCCCTGGCGTGACGTTAAAAAAACGGAAGTGGGTTTTGATTGCATTACAAAACTGAAAAATACTGCGAATTGAGCAAGAAGTTTTGTACAAAACCTTTTTTAGTAAACTTAGAACTTATATAGATTTATTTTTCAAGCTATCAAAATTAAAAATCTTTGCTCGTTTTAAGGTAAATATGGGAATTTTCAGCTAAAAGTCTACTTTTTTTAATGTAACGCCAGATTGCAAATAAGGTTGTATTTTCGGACAATGTTGTTCAATCGTTATCCCTTTTGTTACTTAATGTAGAGCTTGTTGCGCTTTACACCAAAATATAAAAAAGTAAACGATACATATAAAATTTTTTGAGAAACAACTTAAAATATTTCTGGCGTTACGTGACAAAAAGTAGACTTTTCGCTGGAAATGCCCATATAAGCATCATTTCGCACACCATGTTCGAAAGTGATTCAACTCAAAAAACTTAATTTTTCAGAAATCGAAAAAAAATTAATACAGATTATGACCTAAAAAGTTTTTTTTTATAGTTATACCCTCGATAACGAACCATTTTTAAGTTGTGTCTTTTTTGATGATGTATAATTTGTACAAGTTACCGAATTATTTTAAGGTATGTCAGTTTACCTGAATTATTTTCTCGTTAGCCAAGCTTTAAATATTATCTTTTGCCGTTCGGATCATCGTAACGAATTTATTTTTCATCACCAGAGATCATTCCATGCTAAAATAACTTCTTTTAGTGCCATTTAATTAGCACTTCAGATATTTACTTTCCGTGAATCTCGGTTTCAACTCATATCGTAAATTATTTGTTTGCTCTTGGATGAATCCTCCTGTTAACAAATGTTTTGATGATTTTGCATGCTCGCAAAAACCTTCATAGCGTAGAGCCAAGTGTTCGTCATCTTTTATATTCTATTTTGCTTAGGTCACATGGGCGACCTGCGTCCTCCGTGTCAAGCAAGGTTACTACTTTTGAAGCACACAAACAATTTCACGCATAATGAAACAGATGAAATATATTTATAGTAAAACTTGCCTATGGGAAGCTATGAGCTTCAATTGTAAAGTCTTTACAAAATGTTGCTCTTATGTTTCGAAGAAAACGTCAAAAATATTGTTGGTAGTCGGTCGTTAATTAACAGAGAATAAATGGCAAATATTTATGTAGAAATAAGTTATTTAAGACACAAACCATGTGTTAAAGATACTCTATCTTGTGTGTACTAATAATTGCAATTCCTTCGCTTGAGGCATTAAATTAATTTTACTTAGGGAAAACATGGTTTACCCAGCGGTAACAAGAATTAGTAAAGAGGCTTAATAAAAGGTCCTGTTAAGCAGATAGAAGCCCTCCTCACCGCATTCCAAACTTTATTATTTGTTATACATGATTTAATTGGGAGCAAGCCCTTCCATCCATTTAATCATTCCATTTAATATCAACTTCGTTCCCTTCCCAAAGAAAGGTCACTAAAACAAATTTAATTGAACAATTTCCGAATTTATACTGAATATTTTGGAAAGTCTTTCTAGAAGGCATCATATCATACGAAGCGAATCTTTAAGAAAGGAGTGCATAGGTCTTTAAAAAGGCTTGCCACTTGCGGTCCTTTCAATATTTACCGCTGTGATAATTACTGTAGTTTGAAGTCTTCAATCATTAAGGATAGTTAATTTGGCAGCAATGAAAATTATCATAAAGTTTAAAAAAAAATTATCAAAATTTTTTTTATTGAACTAAGAGATTTTTAAGGTTTTCGATCCAGGTAAATATTAAATTATAACCAAGTTCATGTTGTAGAAAACCTGTTTTAATTAATTTGATCAGAGGTACGTACCAAAATAACTTATTTTGTTTAAATTTTTATTAAAAATTTTTAATTTTAATGAGCTAAAAGTTGTTTTAGTTTTACTTTAAGTTGAAATTTTATAAAACTTTTTTTTTTGAAATTTTCTTTTCTTCCATTTATGCTCTGGTTTACAACTGTGCATAGCAGTGCGTGCGTGTGTTTTTGTTTACATTACTTTCTCCCTGTGTGTGAGTGTGTTTATTAACGTTTTGGATATATTTTCATGTATGTGGTAGGCCCTGTTTCCCACGTCATGTATATTATAATCATATGAACATACATGCATATGTATGTATGTATATGTGTGTTTGTTGGACTGTATCTGTATGCACTACCCTGTGTATGTATATTGAAATTTTTTAAATGTTTGCAGATTTTTTTTATTTTGATTTTTTGTTTTGTAGTTGTTGTTAGTTGTTGTTGAATTTTAGTAATTCTATTTTCTACTTTTGCCTACAAATACTTATACATATAAGCATTTAGTTGGTTTAACCGTTAATGCTAATTAAAACTCACTGACCGTGTTGAAAATGCTTAAACAACATTGAGCGCCATAATGGGAATGAGAGTATGAATGACTGAATGAATAAATGAATGACTGACTTAATGCATGAACGTACGAATGAGTGAGTGAGAGTTTAGAATTAAATCAGCATTAGTTGAATAGATTTTATATAAACGCAAAAAAGAAAAATAATCATCACTATAATAACATGTGTAGATGAACATATAATGAATTTAAGCAGTTTAGATCAAATAATTAGCATTAAATAGGTTTGCTTAAAATAATTTCATTTCTTATAAATCATCAAATAATAATATTTTTTTAATATGTTTTATTTAAATTTTTTTAAACCATATTTGCCATCTTATGCTATTTTCCTTAGCATTTCTGTATGTTTTTAATATATGATTTTTTACGCCTACACTGCTGTAAAACTCATTGGGAATTTTAAATGTGTTTAGTAAGTTGTAGACTTAAATCCAGCCAATAGTTTTATATGAATGAGTTCATGTATAATTACATCAAGTATCATGCGTAGCATTAAACGTATTTAAATTATAAATTTTTTTCAATTGATTTATTGTGAAAAAATTATATTTTCAGGATTTAATACAACTTGAACGAACTGCAACCACATATTTTAGGTCAATTGAATAAGAACTCATGATTTTAGCCAACAGTGGGATACAAAAAAAATTAACAAACTAAAACTATTTACCGGCTAAACTCAAAAATGTTCATTCGTTTGTAGAATCTTGCCAATAAAAAATTTTACAATTTTACGAAGCACTAATAGAACAATTAAAAAAAGCGCACAAATATCCGCTACGCAATAAGACATACGAAGTTGCAGAGAAGTAAGTGATGAAACTCTTAACAAGTTTTATAAAAAAAAAATACAATTTCAAGTGTCACAGCATTCCCCTACAACGAAGCAGGTTTTTTTTAAGGGAAGAATACTAAAAAATAACTGTAAAAAACATTCAGTGTGTAAAGCTGTCAGCTACGTTCACCAGTTTTTACATTCCCGGAATAAAACGCTTTGTGTGTCAAAAATGTATGGCTTCCAAGTGGGAATCACCATATACAATTCATGCCTTTCATAAGCGAGATGGTAAGCGAAACTTTTACATTTCTCCCCTACAAACCTGCTTCGATTTTTGTTAAAAGTTTTTATAGAAGACTATTTTCTTAAAAAGACTACAGTACAATTTTATGTAGAAAATGTGCTGTATCCTCTTCAGACACTGGTTACACATATGTGTACCTTAACTTATTACAAGTTTTAGAGACCAGTGACATCTTGTGACCAATAGTAACAGTTTCATTACTTGCTTTAAGCTACTGCGCTTCAAAAAAATATCAAAAAATGGTAGGGCTTAGAACTTTTAGCCATTATTTTCACATTTCGATCTAACAATTTGAAAAAACCATACTGTTTGGATATTTTTCCTCAATAACTAACCTTTAATATCTGAAGTACACATATGTGCACCTGCTTTTTCTACCACTTTAAATAAAAAAATTAAAAAATAATGAAAACCGAAATTTAAACTACACCTCATAAGATAAAAAAATAATTAGAAAACCCTTGACTCAATCGGTTCAGTTCAAATCTTAAGAAATTATTTTAAGACTTGATCAGGTTAAAAGGGATGTCCCAAAATGAACGCATTCAAAAGTAAGTCATTATTTTTTTAGCTACATATATTAAGAAATAAACAGTTATGGAAGTTGTTATAGAAGCAGTTATAGAAGAAAGCTAGTAAATAATGAGTGAGAGAAGCTATTAATTTTGAAAAAGTAAGCGAAGCTTTTACTGGGGGTACACATACATATATGCACCCTTAATTTCTAACAGCCGTACTCACAATGAAAATTTGGCATGAAGCAAGCAAAAATTGTATTCATAATACACTAACCAAACTCCAGCTAGCGATTTGCTAAACTCTTGTTATCGATCTGCCAAACGTTTGCCAACTTTTACAAACCAGCCGTTTTATGTTGGTTTTTTTTAATTAACGGACTTTTACTTAATTTATTTTAATTTTAAAAACCTTTTGAAATTTTTATATGTTAAAGAAAACAAAAAAAGGCATCATAAAAATTCAGAGTTTATTTATTAAAAGTTGGCAGATTGAAAAAAGTTCGCTATGCATTAACTCTGTGTCAACAAGCTGCTAAGCTTAATCGGCAATCTAGTTAGCAGCTCGTTGCACGTGGCTAACTTTTTGTTATGAATACGGCTGTAAGACTTCAAATATAATTTTTTTTTTTTAAATAAAGAATTGTCTTATTTCCTCCCCAAAAGGTGTAAAAATATATAAGAAATGTAAACATTCAATGGGTTAATGTTCGGGTCTCAAGAGGGTTTTTTTTTATTAAAAAAAAAAAAAAAAAAAAAAATTGTTTTTGTATGAGACCATTTTCTAAAGAAAGCTTTCTGTATAAGACTTTTTTCTTAAGCAAATTTACTGTTAACCCTTTTGCTACAAGTTTTTACTGGGTTACCAAAAAAAATCCAACTTTTTGGATTTTTAATATAATTGGCCCTAAAACAATCAATACTCAGTTTTGAAAAAAATGTACCCTAAATGTGTTTTTTGGACTGTATCCATATGGATACATATTTCGGTTATGGTAAAGAAATTGGAATAGTACACGGAAAGCTATAAGATTTTGCAAAAATTCGGAAATCACACTGTAGAATTTCGTGAAGATCGGACCACAATTTACTATAAGACCCATATATTCCATACTCCGGATAATTAATAATGCTTTCAGAATAAAATTTAATACTTCACATTTTAATAAGACTAGAACTCACACTAATAAATTAATACTTCACATTTTAATAAGACTAGAACTCACACTAATAAATTTCGTGATGATCGGTCCATAATTTGAAATAGGCCCCATATAAAAACCACTCAGCAGCATCAGACGTAAAATTATTTTATATGTATTGTGTGAATATCATACCAAAACTTGCGTTTGTATCCATATGGATGCATACAATTTCTTTCCGGCTTAAAACAAAAACCTATTGATGCAAAAAGCTAAAATAAACCTTTTTCTTCATGTTGAATGGGTTTTTTTTAACATGGTCATATATATATTTTTATGTTATTTGAAAGATAAAAAAACCTTTTTCTCAAAAAAAAAATAAATATAAAAAACGTTTTTTTAAATATGCTATATTTTTCTCAATTTGGTAAAAATCCAAGAGTTTTTCATTAAAAATTATTCATAAGATCTAAAAAAAAAACAATAACCTGCCGATATCTAAGCCAATTCTTTAACCTGGAGATTGTCAGAAGCCTCCAAAGTTGAGTGTATCCATATGGATACAATATATCGAAAGGGTTAAGAACTAATTTTTATGGAACAATTTCTGTATCAGACTTTGTTCGATGTACAATTTTATCCTTTAAACAATTTTTTTGTACTGACTATTTTCTAGGGAAGTTTTAGTATAAAAAATTTTCTATAAAACTTTTTATTACAGAAGATTGTGCAATATTTTTTGTATGTTTTTGTTTGCATATATATAAATATAATAACACACCCTAAATTGGCTCATAAGTGTATAAAATAAAAAATAAAAAACCATAAACGCGAATACGAGCGCTTACTTCCAAAAGTGACTTTCGACATTGAATTCAGCGTACTCAAATAAATTCAATTAATTGAAATGACTTGCAAGTGGGTTGGTTGCAGGCCTCTTTTATTTATTGGATCGTCATACATAAAATATGAACCAACAATAACACGGGTCAACAGCAAAAAATGGCTTGAATTACCACTATATTTTTTTGATCCGCTATAGTTACATAACTGCAAAATCATCATATTTTAAAATTTTATAGTGAGGTTTTTTTTAAATTTTTTTCTAAAATTTGATATTTTCGAAGAGGCTACATACATATTATCGTAACTTTCGAACGACGTACCCGATTTTGTTATGCAATCCGTCAAAAAAAAATTTGGACGCCTTTGAATTTGTTCGATATTAGAGGCCGTGACAGTACCTTCACTAAATAGAGACTAAATAGAGATGAATGCTTGCAGTTTGCAATCGAGACCAAGGACTGAGTTTCTTCTAATGGCTTTGAGTTTCATTTGATCTAATTTTGCCTCCATATGGGATTTCCACCATAAACGGCGATCTAGATGCATGTATAGTCTACATTGTAGACTCATTGATTTCAGTAGGGGGTAGAATTCTCGACGCAAGGTTAGTGTTATATGTACTAATTTTTGCACATGAGCTTTATCTTTTATTGCTTTTACCATATTTCCAATTTAAGTATATGGTTCTGTAAATAATGAGATGGACTCCTAAGACGACTAAGTGCATTTCTAATAATTTTTGTATGTTAACTGATAAGTCTAGCTCCAATTTATGTAATAAGCTTTCTTGCCAGACTTTCTTATAAGCTTTAGCAACACGAACGAAGAGTTCAAAGTAATATTTTATTTTTTCAGAGGATTTTTTTGTGACGTTTACTATTCTATGGGTGTGTTTAATCATGCTGCGTTTTCTTTTAAAACCGAGCTGATGGTTTGGTATACATCTATTTTAATTTATATGCTTCAATATCGTCTGAAGAAGTCCGATTTAAACTCTTTAATGCTGGATCATTGCGTATTAACCACACCAACATATGTTCCAAATTTAAACGAAATCGAATGACGTTTAAAGATCTCTCAAAATTGCAATTTTTCTAATGTTTTTTATGTAAATGTACATACAAATTAAAAAATTTTTAAATTATATATCTAATGACTTAAGCCTATTGTACACGGAATGTAAAAAGTCACATGCGCATGTGGTTCTGAAGTTATTTTGTCGTCATCACACAACACGAACTTGCTATTGTGGCTTTGTAGTGACGTCAAAATTACGTCAGAACCACATGCGCATGTGACTTTTTGCATTCCGTGTACTATAGGCTTTATAATTATGTCCTTTAGGACTTCTCCATGAATTGTGAATCAAAATTTTATTACCTCTAACATTGCACAAACAAAAAATTGGTATAATTTTTTTATTTTTATAGCCTGTATGCACAAAAAAATACATTCAATATATTATTTTGATCCTCTTGATTAAAGCTTATAATAAAAATTAATGCATACCCATTGCAGGAAGGATAACGATATCTTGTGGATTCTTCATTAAATATGCGTTATTTTACCTTCTTCTTATAAACATTTTTTAGATAATGAACTGATGTTATTTATTAAAACACGTTTGAGGAAGTAAACTTCATATAGACAACGTTTTTTGGGAGAATGGAAATTCTACGTAGTAAAAGTTTTATAATACAAGATGCCAAACTGTTAAACTTTATGGTATTACACTCAAAATATTATGTAGTTAAATTCTAACGAAAATTCATTTTAAACAACTTAAAATTCATTTCAAAAACGGATCATTTACATTTCATTTACAACAAATAATTTTTACATTGATTTTAAAAATTTTTAATGTATTAAACTGCATATTCCTTAAAATTTAATAGTTTTTACTTTTAAAAAATATAATTTAAACGACCAAAAATCAAACTACATAACAAAATAAATTTGAAAAAACAATTATTTTTTGGTAGTTTGTTTTTTGAATAACAAACACAAATGTTAAAAAATAAAATTATTCGTAAAAAAACTATATTTTTTTTTTTAATTTTAACAGTAAGAAAACGAGTTTTGTTACCCACAATCAGTTACTGTAATAATTTTATAAGTGTTAATCATTTTTTAAAATTTAAATTTTTACTAACCTTTAGTCGAAACTTTATCGCTATATAAAGAAAATAAAATTTTCTTTCAAAATTTGAGGTTTTAAACAAAATAAACTGAAAAAAATTAAATACATACATATGTATGTATGTATGTATGTATGTATGTATGTATGTATGCAGTTAACATAGAAAAACAACAATTTTCAAAAATAAATAATTAAGTTTTTTAATCAGCGCTTATTTTTATTAATTTAGTCTTTCGGGGTTTTCCTTGGGCAAAAACATCAATTAAATCTTAATAGTTTACTTCGTGCCCAAGTTGGGCTTCAATAGACAATGTTGCAAGTGCGTTAATCAGAATCAGCCACACTCATGCAAAATAAATAACACACTCACATTTTTATTCCTGGCTTTGATATCATTGTTACTAGGGAAACCTTCCATTCTAGAGGTGAAATAGCATTAAAAATTAAAAGTAGAGGTTTTTTGCTATGCGAGGGAGCTCTAAATCTTATCAATACCAGTGGCTTTTTTGCGGCGTAAATCACCAGTAGCCTTTTTGGTTTCTCTTATCTTGAATTGGCTGCTATGTCGTAATACAAATTTTGGGTAAATACATATTTCAAATATTTAACAAACAGATTTCCTTTCGCAATATCATTTTTTAAGGAACTTCAATTCAATTATCTTCTATGTCTATAGAAAATTGTCTATTAAAGACAACCTTGTATTAAAAATTTTTAGTAAAGACTATTTTCTATTGAACATTATTTTCCTTAAACTATTTTTCCGCTGAAAAGAGATTTTGATATAAGAATACTTTCTTGAAATAATTTTACTCATACGACTATTTTCTTTGGAAAACTTTCTTTTTTTCTGTAAAAATGTTCATTTAAAAAAGAATTTTCTATTAAATATTTTCTGCACAAGACTAATTTCTGAGTATCCGTCACATCTGTTTGAGTGTTAAACTATTTAAAGGATGGTCAAATAAAAATAAGATATTTTATTAAAAATAACATCCAAGAATTCCCATATTTTTTAAGATAAAACTTTGCTTTTTCGTACATTTTGCGCTATAAACCAATAAAAATACATTGTGACAATTTGTGTAATTAATGTTAGCAATAATTTGTTATAAAGAAAAAGTTTTTTTTATTTAAAAACTTGTAAATATTGGTTAAGGGAAACAGCAATTTGAAATTGCTAATAATATTAACTTTTAATAAGGAAAACTTACAAAGAAAGGAATTGAAAGAATACTACGATTTAGTTCCTTTAAGCTAACAGTTGTTCTATGAGTTTATTTTACCATCAGAAGAAAAAAAATTTTATTTTTTTTTATTTTTTAATTCGAAACTGCTCACTTTCTGACTAAGGAAACAAAACACTTAAAATTAACTTTTTCTCCCCATTAACATTTAAACCAGCAACATCCGCTAAGTTTTTTCATTCTGTTGTTACCCAAAAAATGGCCATAAGTTATAGCGAAGCAACAACAGGGCAACAAAAAAAACCTAAAATACAACTGAGCAAGATGGGATAAAAACAATTACGGTATTTAAAAGCTAAAAACATAACAAATGTAATGATTTGTCTTAAGTACAAAGCCAAAAGCTCACATGTGTTGAATAGCTGTTTATTCGGTTGGCTGCCCGAATGGCTGACTATCAAGGGAATTTCCCCCATACCACAAAAGTAACTGAATCATATCATTTGGGTTAAGGATAAAACACACAAGTCTGTTTGAGTATGTGTTTTGAGGAACATTAAAAATGTATGTTAATGTAGATGTTTATACACATGTGTATTGTATAGTACACACAAGCAGTACATCTTACACATGTGTTTGCATGCGTGTATGCTTAAGAGTTTGTGGTAATACTTTTAAAAGTATTTTTTAATGGATTTTAAGCAGTTATTTTTGCTAGTTGCTGTTTTTTTTTTAATTTTTTGCTGAAACTGTGAGAAAAAAATTGGAGGGGAGGGAATATTTCTAAATGGAAGATTTTTGTTAGATATAATTGTAAAGTATAAAACTATAAATTTTAGAAAAACTTGACAGATATTCTACAAATTTTAAGTGCCGTTTAATGGGTTTTGCTTTTTTTTTGTAGATTAAATAAAAATAAAATAAAAATTGTATATAAAAGTTATTTAACATAAATTATTAAGGCACAAATGGTATCGCTTGGGATAAAATAAGCAAAAGTTGCTATGGGAAATTAATTAAAAATTAGTTATATTTAGGAAAATGTTTCAAAATCTGCTATGTATAGGAAATTTTGTCAAAATTTACTTTCCATAGGGAATTTTGCAAAATTCTGCTATGTATAGGAAAATTTGCCAAAATTTACTTTCTACACGAACTTTTTATAACATTTAAGATCTACAGTTTAAAGATATTTCAAAAATATTTTTCTTTAAATATTTTCCATTTCACTTTCAACATGCGATCAAATACCATACAAAACCCAAGTAGACTCAGCCCCAAAAAAATACCAATGTGGCTTAAGTCCATATAACCTCTAGGCTTAAACAATAGCTTTTGTATTTTTACTTTTAACAATGTGTTTGTTATTTTCCACTTTTTTTTAAGTTTATCATATAAAATAAAAATAAGAAGCAAAATCAACTGACAAACAAACTGGGTAAATATTTTACAACAGTCGAAGAAAGATGTAAAAAAATCAAACGCAAAAGAGTTGTCGTCATATGCTTCATTAAAAGACGCTTTGATATTTTTATCTTTGGATCTATGTTTTCATCTTTTAGCAATATTCGTATGTCATGTTTACATACTTTGTATGTCATTTTCTTATTTTTTCAGTTGTCAGTTACTGTTCTTGTGTGCCAGTATAAGATGTGTAGTTTTACTTTTTAGTACGTTAAAAATTAAAGTGGTAAAAATAATATTTTTCAATACTTCTTACAAGAAACAAGTTTCTAACAAAATTTTCTTTTAAATAAACATGTGTTATTATACGCTTTAACAAAAAGCAAATTCGTAAATGTAGAAAATGTTTCAAAGATTTCGGCTTAAAACCCAAAAACTTTAGTAATGACGATGAATTTTCTAGTACAAATTTCGAAGCGTTCACTATCCGCTTTCCATTCAAGTGCAACCGTAGAAAGTTAAGACAAATATCTTTTATACCCGTCAATGCAGAAATGTTTCCTGCCATTGGTTCCATCATTGGTCCTGCCTGTTGGTCCAACCTCATGGTGATCTTGGCATAGGATGAGCCATATCGCACCACTGTGTAAGCACCAGCACACACCCCTAGGAACTTGAGTTTTTTTAAGCTTTTTCCGTTCTAAAGCAACCACTGTTCTCTGGCAATTTTTAAAAAGGACATCTTCAAGCATGCTTAGTTCCTCTTAATGTTGAATGTGAAAATCAATCACAAACCTCCTTTTGTCCCTCCCCAAAATCCATATTTAAACCACAACGACCCCGCGATCCCTAAAGGTCCCTCACCAATCAATGGTTTAGGATCTATCCAGAATCTAGCGACGGTTGACAATCTTAAGATGTCGGCAAAGCTAAGAGATATGTACTCCATTAGATGTTTACGCACAACCCCAGGATGCAGACTCGTAAGCAGGCCCAACTATGCCCCAAATCTATAAAAAAGATTATTCTAAATTTTACTTAGTTTGGCTTAAACCAAATCTACCACGTAATCGCTGTTTGAAAACAGCTGTGATTAGGTTTACTACAAGGACTTGGTAATAGGTGCTGGCTAATCTTGTCTATGCCATACTTTATTGTACTAAGGAATTTATTCACCTTCATCTTCTCTTTAGTGTTTGTAACTACGATGAGTTCGTCTCGGCATCTTGAGTATTGCAATATGATCACCACTTTAGGATGTTTAGATAAGGTTTAACATCCGAAAAAAGTAGTTTCCTATCAGGCGGTTTAAAAACGTTTTTAATGGTCTCCAAGGTCTTATTACGCTTTTAGTCAACTACAAAATGTATTTACAAAAGTAATTGAAAAAAATCTGGTAAGAATTCTAAATTAAGAATATACATATTTATTTCATCAAAGAAAGCTTAAATACGTATGAGTGATTTTATATAAATATTAACTATACGCCTTCATAAATCTCAAATTACATCATAATAATCTAAAATTCATAAAAATCATTACTTTAATTTCTAATTAAAAGCACAGAATTTATGACAATTAATTATTTTGTGTTGTTAAAAGGTAAAATTATTTGCTTATAATTAAGCAAATTTGGCCTTTAATATGCAAACATATATTATTTTTTTTTTATTTTGTAAATAACCGTGTCAGTGTTAATGTTCATCCGCACAAGCAAAATTTTAATATAATAAAATATTTAAATGACCAGATAAATATAATTTTAAAATGCGTAAATCTACAATATATTAGCATATTTAATGAGCAATCAATAAATTTAATTTACAAACTAATGTAAAGTTTAAATAAATAAAAGTAAAAAGAAATAATAACAATGAGGCAGCGTGGAATTTAAAATACTACATACATATTTAGAAACACATTAAACAAAATTGCCAAATATTTTTTGTAAAAAACTAATTTTTAACCAAAATTCCTAAGAATTTGCGATAGCAAACACCATTCACGGTAACTGCTTGCCCGACCTTATTTTTGAAGAAGTAATGCCCGTTGACGCCGCCAGTTCATAAACTCCACCGAACAGTCACTCTTTGTGGATGCATTGGCTTTTCAACAATCACTCGTTGATTTTTATTTGCATTAATGCCGAATTCTGCTTGTTAACGCATCTATTATGGTGACCAAAAAAAACACGAAATGCATATTGATTTGAACGCCCATTTTTTAAAAGGCTCCACAATCTTAACGCGCTGCTTAACCTCTCCAAGGTTGATTTTTTTTTACTTTGAGCCCACAATACTTAGTAAATACCCCTTCCTTTCTGCCGGGAGTCTATTCCATATACGGCTAAATCAATCCAGAAACGGAATTTCTCTGTAATTCGTTGTGCGATACATTGGATTGTCGACTACGAATGGATGTGAATGGCCATGCACCCGCGTCTGAAGGATGACTTCGCCCTTTTCAGCTCAACGCACAACCCACATTCCGCCGATGCTCGAATGAGTCAATAGAACTGGATGTCCAACTGTCATTGATGAGCTTTAACACACTTTTTTGCACCCGATCCAGAAATTCAAGATAGACCTTGAAGCACCTGCCCAGATATGGGACTTTTATTTCATTTTCGGCTGGATATATGCGGTATAAATAATGAGAAGCTCAGACGGAGTGAAGTTGTTTTTGCACCGTTTTAAGAAACCAAGTTACTTAAATGGTTTTTTCGACATGTTCGCTCAGTAACAAGCCATTATCACAAAGGATCATTGGGTCTAAGTGTGCCAGGTGGATAAAGACCGGTTTGCCACAAAATTCTCTATAAAAGAAAATATGCAAAAAATTTTCTATAAAGAGCAAGTTTTCGCAAAATTTTCTATAAAAATCCACTGCAAATTCGCTCAAAATTTTCTATAAAAAGGAATATATGAAATAAAAGCAAACTTGATAACATTTTCTATTAATTACCGAAGTTTATAAAAGTTTTCTAAAAAGTCAAACTTGCCTAAAATTTCCAAATTAACAAATTTGCGCTAAATATTCTATGCAAAAGCGTATCTCCGCAAACATTTTATGTCAAAAAGCAATTTTTCCAAAATCTTTTATTATAATAAACTAAAAAAAAAACAAATATTCGCAAAATTTTCTTTAAAAAAATTTAAAATTTCCTAGAAAAGGGACATTTTTAAAAAATTTCTTAGAAAACCCAATATTTTTTATTTTTCTGCATTTCATATAAAAACAAAATAATTTTGTAAAACATAATTTTCTATACGAAGTAAAGTTTCTAAAATTGAAATGAAAAACAAAAAGTGTACTTTGGACTTCGAGAAGAAGGAACAACATGTAAATCGATTAAAATATAATCATTCAAAGCAAATTTTTATATACAAAAGGTTAAATACAATTTGGCTTAAAGATTGATTTTTGACTACAGACTGCCAGAAGTCGTCAATGGCTGTGAATGTTAAACGGCAAAACCCTCTGAAGAGACTGCGTGGTTGCAATTCATACATGTAAGGGTAACCTGTACACGAAAGCCAAGAATGAAAAATTATCAATAAATTTTAATTCATTTCATGTTGTAAAATTCCTTTCTTCATAAAAAATAATGGAATGAACTTTATGCTAATTAAAAATATCAAAATTTCGATTAAAATCCATAAAAATGACCAAAAATAACAAAAATACTAATTATTGTTTTTAAAAATTCTCATAAAAAAAAGAAAATATTTTGGGAAAATTTATTTATTTTCTTTTTTTAATATTTCCTTATATAAGAAAACAAAATTAAAATCTACTTTAACTCTTCTGTTTTGGAGATTTATAAAGGCTTTATATTTAATCCAAAATTAATTAAAAATTTCCAAATAATTATTTTTTGTTTGTCCATAAACCAACAAGCTCTTTTTATTGCCTTTAACATAAAACAATTCATTATTTTCAATGATAAATTAAACAAATTTATTAATTTTCAATTCTATTTACACATTTTCTATTCATTTACATATTTTGGTTTTTATCTGAGTTCATTTAAAAATTAAATCCCCTTAAAACAAATAAAATTCTTTTGCATAATTTATACAAATTAGCAATAATTAATAATAATTTTTGTGGAATTCAGTAAAAGTGATTATGTAAATTTAATGATCAATTTGTTAAAGAATTTTCAAATAAATTATGAAAGCCCCAATAACAAAAACAATAAAAAAATCTCTATGTTTTAGTGTTAACGCGCACTAAAATATGCAATAATAAATTAAAAATAGAACAGCAAAAAAATATGCATTTATTTGCAATTGAATAACTTTAAGCCGAAAATTTAATTAACATATTTTTAATTATAATTTCGATAATATTAACAGTTAGTAGAAACAGGTATTTACTTTAAAGTTTTAAAATTAAAGTTATAATGAAAATCGTATTTAAATTAAACGAAAAGAATGAAGAAAATTATGCTTAAATAATTCAAAACACTCGTTTCGCTCCTTAAAGCAATAGTGGCCAGTAAAAACTACTGGAGCTAAAGAAAAACTCGCGTTAGGCAGTCATGTATGATACTTTTCTTCAGGACCAACTGTCAAATTAAAAATGCGGTATTCACAACAGATGTCCTACCACTTACACAAAGTTTATGTTTCTCATAACTTAAATGGAATTTTGGAGGATTAAAATGTCTAATATATTGACACTATTCAAAGTGTAAGCGAAAAGTTATAACTTATCCTAATTTGCAAGAAGTTTTTCTTTTATTTCATACCCAATAAAAAATTGTATCATTTTGCGAAGCACTAAGACATAAGACATACAGAAATGCAGTAAAGTAAGCGAAAGAATACTCAACAACTTTTATAAAACAAAAATAACATTTCAATCGCTACGGCATTCCCTTACCACGAAGCAGGTTTTTAAGGGAGAATACTAAAAAATAACTGTATCAAAACATTCAGTGTTTAAGGCCGATCGTTACATGCAACTATTTTTATATGCTCTGAATAATGCGCTTTATGTGTCAAAAATGTATTGCTTCAAAGTGGGAACTCGGCATATAAAATTTATGTCTTCCGTCAGCGCAAATTTGTAAATCTGCTTCGTTGGAAGCTCCATTTTTTATTGAGATACTTTCATTTATTTGATTGGTATTAATTTTCATGTTTAAGCTGCTTATAACACAAATTAAATTTTGTTTAAAATGTTGCATATTTTTTTCTTCTGAATTTGGATGTGTAAGCAGGCCAGTTTATTTGGAACTGGTGTTAGATAAGGCTGTGTTTTTCCACATTCATTTTTAACATCGTTCTATAACTAAAAAATGGCTAAAAGCTTTTTTAAATAAAAACACATTAAAATTCAATAACACAACAGAAATAATTCTTTTAAATTTCTTTACGATGAAATTGTTAGTTAAGATCAATTTCTTAAATAAGAATAAACGTTATTTAATATTCTGAAAGATATTTAAAAAATAAAATCATCGATAAATCTTATGTCGTTATTGTTCATCTCATAGGAATCACTCGTGCCTATTAGTTTTAAAAAATTTGAAGGTAAATAGTAATCACGACAACATTTACCCAACCTTTTGATTCCAGATCTACAATAAAAAAAAGTAAGAAAATATAGTCGGTCAACCCCGACTATATGATACCTTACACCTCATTAGAACCTGTGTACCAAATTTTATTAAATGATCTGCAAATTTGCGATTAGTGCTTTACGGACAAGGTTTACATGGACGTCCAGCCATCCGGACAAACATCGTTAATTCGACTCAGAAAGTGGTTCTGAGTCAATCGGTTTACGAAAAGATGGGCTTAGGACCAATATTTTAAGGTGTTACAAACATCAGCACAAACGCATAGTACCCTCTCCACTATTGTGGTGTTGGTATAAATATTTCATTGATAAAATCGAATTAACGGTTGCTAAATGTAACCTATTTTTCAAATTACTTTTAACGATGTTTACTTGGCGAAATAACCTCTCTTCTTCAGCATTAGACCATGGAAGTGATAGCAACTTTATAGTAAATTCTGAAATTTCTAAAAAAAATTTGTTGCCGCCAGCATCTCTTTATTGAAATACTTGCAACCAGAAAGAAACACCGATGTTTGTGTTGATCCGTTTTATAAATTTAATATTTTGAAAGATGTTTGATCATCATCGTTTATAGCGATTTTCAACATTTGTAAAAGTTGTGATTTAAATTAAAGCCGTTTTAATTATTTAAAATGTTTATTTTGCTTTTATATATTTTTATAATAAAATAAAAATTATTCTTTTAAAAGAAAAACGGCAAGAAAAATTTTATGGCTAAACCAGTTGAAAAATGGCAAAAAAATGGCTAATGGCTAAATGCATTTTTTAATGGCTAAACAGGGTGAAAAATGGGTAAATCTAGCCACTAAATGGCTAAATTGGCAACACTGGTCTGCTTTAGCATAGCCAAAAGCAGCTATGACAGGTCTTAGAATATAGATCGCTAAAACAAAGGCTATGCAAATAAACACTTTTAACGCTACTTATCCCTATATTGAGCACCAAACGCTTGAACATTTACTGTATTTTTGTTACTGCCTCGTATTATTCTTTGAATGCTCTCTTTACAAAAGACTCGGCACGGAAACTGGTTTAACTGAGACTGAGTCTGTATCGATAACCAACACTTGAGGAAGCCCTTTTCTGAATTCGTACGTAGGGCATGAAATATTTTCTGAAATACCTGAGGCTAAGGGAGTTTTCATAATATACCTACTGCTAGGAAAGAACTAATGCCGCTGCTATGGAGACAGATGCAGGCTATCAATCTCAATATAAGGACGCTGATGGATTCGATGGTTTGCATAACGAAAGCCCTTAGAAGCACATTAATTCCTGCCGGCTGGGTGCAGAGAGAGATAAAGAGAGAGAGAGAGAGAGAGAGCTTGTCCATTAGCCGCTCCAACTAGAAGAAACAGGAGATAATAGACAAGGGATAGTTCTTCGTTTGTACTCGTTCATGACTAACTTCCTATCGCCACCTCAAATATCCTCGTACTCAATTCCTTGCAACGCGACTAGATGACTTCCCATTTGCGATCGGATACAGACATGCAGAGTAGATTAAAATCTGGCCAGCAGGCTTTCAGACCATACAATTCCGTATGCCGCTCTTCATACTTGCTAATAAATACCAAACGGAAAATCTTAAATTTATGTGTGAAATCAACTCTTTCGTATGGAACGGAGTTACAAGAGACATAAGTGCAGTCGAAACCTTTATAAATGTATGTGCCTGCAGAATCATAAAACACATTCTAAAAAATACGTATCTAATAAAAGATTATAGCAAAAAACAATTACGTTCCACGACTGAAATTCGAAAAAGGATGTTTATGTGGATTGGTCACACGATGAGAAAATTAGACGGCGCTATTACTTAACCTACAACACAAAACAAGAGCCGGAATAAATGTAAATTAGCTTTTACCAGTGACTACGCCCTCGTGAAAGAGCAAAGCTTGAAAAATATTAAGGAAATTTTATAAAGTTTTATGAAGTTTTCTATAGTTAATTTTTATGTTCAAATATTTTTATAAACAATTCTTCAGGAATTGTTATTTTACTTTAGCACATAGAAACATATAAGTTGTAAGCACTCGATACTCTAAAGTAATCGAAATTCAACTTTCTATTTCAAAATCAAGGGGTATCTGAATATGTATATTCCGGCAACTGGACCATATGCTTTCTGCATTAACATGAAGAAAAAAGTAGCAAAAGTACCAATTTTCCCGCTTTAACATCATAAGGACTTTTATTTTAATCCGGTCCTTATGCTATGTCCATACAAAATTTTCGGAAAATATAAAAGTACCAATATTTGAAGAGTACCAAGGGTACCAGATTTTTCTCATTTTCTCAAATTGGGATGCTGTTAGTAAGCGTAAACTAAAATCCATCTACAAAAATATTGTGAGATATGTTTTTGGTATTAGAAACTTTATGGAATCTCATTTGAAAACCTCCTTAAACTACGAACTCTTTTGTGTTTGCACAAGATTGTGTATGAGAAAACACTAAAGTATCTACACGACTAACTTAGATTTGGGTGATCCAGTAGGGGTAAAAGAATTATCGCCATTAGATATAGAACGCTTGTATCTGAATGGAAATTTTTTATTAATGCCATACGCCTTTGGAACGATCTACCATATCACATCCAGCTATATAGTAAAGCATCAAAATTTAAAATTTAAGTTCTAAAACTATACGCTCAACGTCTCAAATGATTGTTTATGATTTTGTTTTTTATGATTTAAAATTTTTCCATTACTTTTTAAATTATTTTTATTTATTTAAATTAGATATTATTATTTATTATAATTCTTTAAGTTAGTTCTTATAAACAAATTAACCTGTTTAGCTTTATGAAATCCTATGCTGTCAATGAAATAAATAAATAAATAAATCTGTATGTATCTTTACCAAGTTTATCAAAAAAAAAAAGAAAAAGTAATACTTTTATCCCGTTTAACCACTAAAAAAGTACCAGTTTTTTCCTTAAAAAAGTGCCATATATTCTTATCCTGACCATATTTAATCTGCATACCAACGAGAAAAAAGACGAAAGTATAAACAATTTTCCCCGATTTACCTTTTAAAAAGTACGCTCTCTATACTAAATTTGTCGAAAAAGTACCAAAGTTACCCCAGAAAGTGCACTGTATGCTAATGTTGGCTATAATCTGCATGCATATCCAGTTTATGAAAAAAAGAAAAAGTACCAATTTTATCTCGTTTATACCCCTTAAAAAGAGCCAGTTTTATCCTTCTTAAATTGCCTTATATTATAATTCTGACCATACGCTATCTGCATACCAAATTTAACAAAAATAGAAAAAGTACCAAGGAAAACAAAAATTTTCCCCGATTTATCACTGAAAAAGTACCCTTTATTTGAATCTGGGCCATATGCTATCCATCTCCCAAATTTCATCAAAATCCATTAAACGGTTTTCGCGAGATTGAGCCACAAACTAATGCTATGTTCACACTTGGGATTTTAAAAAGATGACAGTTGATTAACCCTCTAGTACCCAAATTTTTTTTTCGAATAAAAAAATTATTTTTAGGGTTTGACTTGTTTAAAAAGTATAGGGTATTTTTTAAGAAATTTTTTTTTTGGTCAGATCAGGTTTTATAGCGCCAAGAACTTAGACCGCCTCTAGGCGGCTTTGGGATAAGAGGCCAAGTAATGTCAATGCAATTTTTTTTCATATATAAAATGTTTTATTAAATAAAAAACAAAAACAGAATATAATAGATATACATACATATCTAGAAAATAAGGAAGAAATTCAAATATAGTTTTTTTTTTAAATAAGACAAAAAAGTTTTGAGAATAATAAATATTTATGAGGAAATAACATTTATTTCAAGTTATTTGTTGTGAAAGTTGTAGAAGCAGTCCTTTTGCTTAGAAATACACAGGTTTAAATTACACTTTCGACATACAATTTGGGTTTCAGAATTGCAACCAGCTAATTTACAAGTTTTTTTTACCAGCGCGTGATAAAAACTGCGGAAAATGTCCGACTCCATCGTAACGGACGTCTGTAGGCGGTAGAAAGGATTTTTTCCTTTTGGCAACGCAGGACTCTGCATGCAAAGTACGAATGCGATCTCTGCTCGAAAGTTTGGTAGCTGATGTCGCCTATCGTTAGCATTAGGCTTGTTGATTCTGTTGAACAAAACATAGGCGTTTACCATGGCTAAGTCAAGCAAATGTACGAAGAGCCGATTTGTATACTTGTTGCTCTTCACTGGAATTTTATATCGACCAAAAAGACCATCCATGAGATCGACTCCATCCATATGGCTATTATATTCATGGATTATATTAGGACAATCGACGTCAATAATTTTTTTTTCAGAGCGAACAAAACGTGATACCTTTGTTTTAGGATTTGCTTCATTGTGAAAAGGTTTCGTGTCTGCGTAGGTCGATGCGAATCGCACAGCCTTATTATCTTTCCAAATTGATAGAGAAATTTCGACTCCATAAGCAGAACCACAAAACTCGGTAGAATATCCACGTGGTTGTTTCTTGATATCGTTGTCGGTTGGCAGCTTACAATTCGGAATGCGATTTGCACGAATAGTCCCCAAGGAATAAATTCCGCGTGATTTTAGATACACAAGAAGTGGCAGCGAAGTGTAGTAGTTGTCAAAATAGATTATGTGGTTTTTATAATCTGGAACATTGCTTGACAACCGAACAACCACATTTGCTGACGCTCCAAGGTCTGGTGAGCCATTTCGCACAACATTGTCTCCTGCGCCGCAATATATTTCGAAATTATAGCAAAAGCCAAAAGAGTCACATAAAACAAACAGTTTTATCCCCCATTTGTGTGGTTTATCAGGCAAATATTGTCGAAGAAAAGTCTTCATCTTCGTGGCATAAACGTTGGGTCATTGGGACGGATTGAAACTTGTCATTGAAATGGTTTACAATTGGTCGTATTTTATACAAAGGATCATGGTCTGCAACATTCTTCGCTGGCAGTTTACTGTTATCATTAAAATGCAAATTACTTCGTATTTTCTCAAATTTATTTCTTGGCATAGTGTTTTGGATTGTTTGGAACGCATATTCGCCCCAATATGCCCGGACACTCGGATAGCGAAAAACAGACATAAAAAAAAATGCCAATATACTGACGAATTTCTGAATTGGTTGTAACGAAGGAAGTTGTAATATCTTTTTGAGTGGCATATAAGTTTGATTGTTCAACAATATGATCAATAATAGTGTCGCCCAAAAAGTACTCGAAGCATTTGAAAGGTGTATCAAGTTTTTTGAGATCCTCTCCTAGTTCGGGCTCAGAAAACGCAATCGCAGAGTTATCCAGCACTATGTTATTTTGGCGCCACAAGATTTTCTTGAAAGAGGGAGACTTGGGATCTATTTCAAAAACGGATCCAATCAAATCCCCTGTTTCACAAACACTACTATCTTCAGGCTGAATGGTATTTTGATCAGCAGCCACACTGCGTTTGTGTTTCTTTGATGGAGGAGTATTTGAAGCAATCGAAGTAGAAGGAGATAATAAGTTTGCCAATGACGCAGGACTTCCGCTAGAAGTTACGCAAATCTCTGATACCAGCATCGAATCTGATAAATTCACCACTTTATCTATCGTCTCATCAAATCCAACGTTGATATTGCACTCCATGTCGCAAGCAACATCATCCAAATCGTCTTTTGAATTTGGCGACGCTCCATGTCTATTATTAATAATTTTTTTTGGTTTTAACATCTCCTGGAATTTCGATTTTTAAAACTTACCTCATATATTTTTTTTATCAAATTTTCCCAAGACCGCCTGCAGACGGGCAACCTTCCAAGATCAATAAAAAGCTTGTGAAAAGTTTTTTTTTCAGTTTTTTTCTCTTTTTGCTTTCTTTACATCACTAGCAATACAACAATAATTTTTTCCTTTAACTGAGGAAAGCTCAAATATTTCTTTTAATTTTTTTAATATTACACTTTTTGCAAAATAATTATTTTGTGCGTACTTCACGAATTGTAAACTTCAAATGACCGTAAAAGCTGTATAAAGCATCAGCATTCGTTAAAGATGCAATAAAAGCAATTTGTGGACTTCCCCGAATTAGACAAAATACAAAACAAAAGCAAAACGAAAATTTTAAACCAAATAAGTGAGCAATAAGTTTAGCCCGTCTACAGGCGGTCTTGGGGACTAGAGGGTTAAGTTAACAAATACAACAAACAAATTTATATTTCTTTAAAGTATTAAAAATGTTTAAAAATACTTTTATAGAGTTATGAGAAGATTATTTTAATCATTTTATTGATGAAATTCTGAAAATGTATGAATTATTTAAGGACAAAATAAAAACATTAAGAAGAAATCGTAATTGGTACTACACGTGAGGGGTACGTTCATGGTGGCCGATTCTACATTATACTCAGTTTGAGATATGTTCAACGGATTCTATGTGATTAGTGAGGTGATTAAGTTGTAATCATGTTAATTTTAAGTGATTTACAAATCATTTCAATGTTTGGCTAATCATCTCGATTTTGATGCGATTTAAGTTTGATCATGTTCCAGTTGCCTAAACGCGTTGGAGAACCCAAGTGTGAACATAGAATTACAAACATCTTAGCAGACAACAAAGAAACTTTTATATTTATAACATGAGTAGAATAACAACATTAATAAGAACCATATTGCATTTAAAGCTATTGTCGGGAGTAATATTTTTATGGGACCTATTGCGCAACAAGTCAGCCAGTGAAAGTGATTCAAAACCGATCAATTTTTAAGAGGTATACTAAAACCAATATTTCTTTGCGTTACACTTATCATTGCTTGTACCAAAATACCCTCTATGTACCTCTATGGTGGTGTAGGTCATAAAACGTTTTCCTAAAATTTACTATTGAGAAGAAATATTTAAAAAATTAGCTTTTTTGGATGAAGATTCCTGACGATCTGGCCTAAGCAACCAGTAAAATGCGCATAGGAACAGCTTATCCCTTCAACAATAAATTTCAGTGTTTTTATTAAAAATTAAATTGGGAATTAAGCACGATAAACAAAATTTTTAAAATTAAAAATTTGTTTATTCCCCGAATTTACTTTGATAATAAACTGGCAAGTGCAAGGCTAAAAAAACTAAACTCGCAACGTGCTTTATTTTTGTTTGCGAAAACAAAAAAGTAAGTTATTTTTTTTTTTTTGATTTAGCTTTTTCTTAACCTACTTACAACTACAAATAATTTTGGAAGAATTCCCACCAATTGTAGTGGGGAATGTAAGAAAAGATAAACTCACTGTTTATTGTTGTTGTTTTTGTTTACGATTTGATATTGTTACAAGTTAAGCTGTTGCTTATAATTCTTAATCGCTTAAGAGTTTTATTTGTTTAATAACTTTAATTTTTTTTAATTCGTTGGATGAAATTTTCTGACGATCTGGCCTAAGCAACCAGTGAAATGCGCATAGGAATAGCTTATCCCTTCAACAATAAATTTCAGTGTTTTTATCAAAAATAAAAATTGGGAATTAAGCACGATAAACAAAATATTTTAAATTTTAAACTTTTTTTTTATTCCCACGAAATTACTTTGATTATGTTCAGGAAACTTAAATGTTACTAAAATTAAAATGTTTTTTTTGTTTTTTTTTTCTATAAACAAATTTGCTTGGATTTGTTTGTATTTAAATAATACTTTCCATTAATTGAATTCTAATTTACAAAACCCATATTTCGTAATCAAATCAAAAAGCTAAACTAAATAAGTCATTTTGAGTCAGGCGATATTTTCCAGTAAACTTTGCTTTTAAGAATCCGTAACAAAAAGGCACAAAGTGAAAAATAAATATAAAATATTAGTGTAAAAATGTTTAAAACATACAATTTAATACACGTACAATTTACAAGATTGCTTATGTCTAAAAATATGTTTGTTTGCATGAAATCTTTTAGCAGAACTTTTCATGTTGGCACCCTACAAATGAGCATTTGAAATAAAGAGTTTACAAAGAATTTGTTTGTTTTCAAATATTTGCTTTATGTTTTTAAATCCAAACAAAATTAAATTAAAATTTTTACAAACAAATCTTTCTTGCAAGTTTTTAGAAGATATCTTAAAGTAAGCCCGAACCAAATTGTGCGAAACTATATTTTTGTGAAGATATTTTGTATACCAGACTTTTATAAAATAAACAGACTCGTAAAGTGGTTAAAATAACAGTCTGGTTTGGCCCAGTTTCAAGTAGTACCAGATCAACTTCTTAAATACTTCAATTTAGACTGTTTTACATACCTTCTGTAGAAAATATTGTTTTATGTACCCATTTGACAAATTTCTGAAAACTAACCTTTAATATATTTACTAAATACCTATTTAAATACAAAGTAAGAAACTGGCCATTAGCATGTTTCTTATTCGGCTTATACCTATACCAAAAATCTTCTCTTCTTCAAAGCTGCCTCCTACCATTTTACATATTTATGATTTTCAACCTTTAAGGCATAATAATAGCAACAGCTATAAATGAATCATAAAAAAAATAAGAACAACTTAAACACACTCAAACACATCAGATAAGAGGATTGGTACTACGTACAAACACGCTGACACATATACTTTCTCTCTCTCTCTCTCTCTCTGCTGCTCATACGTTTTCCCCCAAATACTACTAAATCTATAGTATAAATCCAGGCAAATGCAAAGCAAAAAAAAAGTTATGCATTAACTTAACAAAATATGGCAATTGAACACGTTTTTAAGGATTTGTTAATAGGAATGAACGTACCGACGACTAAACAAGCCCACATTTTGGTAACCAACTACAGAGGCAAAGCCACAAAAGACTTAAATACAATTTTGAGTTTGTGATTTAAAACTAGTATGTTGGAATAAACAACACTTGAACATACACATTCTTAAATAAACAAATATACTTAAGAGCATTTCAGTATATCCAAAGACTGTAGACTATTGAATAACATTTTTTTTTTAAAAGATTATTCTTTAAGGTTTTATAGATTATTTTGTTTGGTAAATATTTATTTTCAAAACTTATATTTTTTCTGTTTTATTGAGACATAATTGGAAAATTGATTAATGGAATTATTTGTGGTACTGATTATAGAAAATAATAAGATGCACAAAAACAAAACAAGTTGAACAAGTGAAAGTGATATATTCGTCTGAACCGAATCTTTGATACCCTCTACTGAAAGTAAGAATATTTCAGTATTGGGATTTTTATCTAAGAATTATAAAACAATATTAATAAGAACCGACCTTTTTTTCATTTATTTATTCCTGGTGGGAGCATAGGACAGTCGCAATCAGTCTTCGAAAATAAACACAGCATATCGCATCTTAGTGCTTGGTTAGTTAGATTTGTGGAAAACACAAACGCAAATAGTGTTTGTGTAGAAATTCATTAAAAAAATAATGTTCTTTTGTTTGTCATCTTTCAAGCACAAAAATATTACTAATCTTATCCAACTCAACAAAAAGATGAGAGCACTACATCCCGTTCGGTTCTCTTAGAAAAAACCACAAACTTCATTGTGTTCGGTTCAGCTCATTAATGCTCGTATGTTTCTTTTGTGTATAGCAACCTTTTGGCTGGTACAAAAAACACCAAGCATTTTGTACAAAAAGAAAAAAACATACGAAAAAAAAACGCCAGCAAAATAATTTTACACAAACAAAAAAGACAAGATGTTCGTGGTGTGGTCGTTTCTTAAATTTTTGGTTTTTTCCTTTTTTATAATTTCCTAAGCTTATCCCGCGAAGCTTTATGCTTGTCTGCAGGAAAGAAACCAGAGTCTCAGGCGGGAATCGAACCCGCAACCCCGGCGCTGATAGACTAGCTCGCTACCAGCTAGTCTACCGGGGCACTCCGTATCAATGTAAAAAAAAACAAACATTATAGAACATTAAAATATAATGTTTGTCTACAGTAGCACTCCAATTGTTCTGTTTTTTAACAAAGAACAAAGCACTATATAAAGTTCGGCTCTTTTATGAAAATTGTTACGAGAGGCATAAAGGGTTGTGTTGTGTTCGCCTACACAAACACTAAAAAATAAATATCGTTCTTGGCTGTGTAAGCCGATCGTTAAAAAATGTTCTGTTTATTTTCGAACACTGGTCACAATATATTTACATATTTATAATAAATGTTGTCATAGGCATAAGTTAGTTTCAATGGACTCCCACGGCATATTTATCCTAGAAAGACCTTTCATGAACAATTATCTGCAAGCCAGCAAATCAGTCCCGGTCCTTTGCTTCCTTGCGGATTTCAATGCATGTTTATTTTTTTTAACATCTTCCTTGCGTTCCTTCGAAATGTATTCAAGTGTGTTAAGGCTATTAGTCGTAAGGAAGTAGCAATACTGGTTTTATTTCTTTTTATTTGTTCTGTTTCCCTATGCTGATTTAACAGTAGTCAATATCATCATCCAATTTTAATTGTTATTTGATAATTTTTTAAGCAAAAAAGATATTGTAACCCTGCGAGAATTGTTTGTCAATTGTTCTTAAAGCACTTATCCCGTGTGAACACAAAATTGTAATAAGAAGAAAGGAATTGTGTTAGGTGGAAGCAAGATTTATCACTTAACTAATGATTAAAGTGTAGTTACTCCACAGAAAAGGGAGATGAAACAAAGCTATTCATGTGACTTGATTTTATGCGGGCTGATATTGTCTGTTTATATTACTTTATATGAAAGATACATATAATTCATGTTGACATAGGTCGTTCGGGACAATTTCTGCGACAGGCAATATTGTAACCGAAATTTATTGTGTCTATTTAGGGCATTTCAGTGACCTGCTACAAAAAGCCAAAAAGGTGTCAAGTAGCCCCCTTCTAGGACATCGCCATGTTAAAGTGATAAGTCCCCTTCATATAAAGTGTTAGTACTACAACAGGTCCCTGCCCATTTGTAACTGTCTGTTAACAAGTTTGTTTTTGTTCTCTTTCCCTTTTTTTTGTAATACAAATTTCAATCGTTTTCCAAATCGAATTTATATTAAAAAGGTAAGTTAATTAAGACAATTGTTAACAAAAATTTATTACTCCAAATCCATTTTCTTTAACACGGGTTTAAAATTGAAAATATTTTCGCATTTACATGCAACTACACGTAAGTGTACGTGTATTGGTAGCAATGTTTTTTCACTGATTCAATTATGTGACGTTAAATTAACTAAAATACAAGTATGTGTTTGTGTTAACATACACATTAACTCAATATACATGAAGAGTGGAATAAAATATAAAATAAATATTTAAAAAACGCAAAATGACAGCAAAAAAAAACAAAATAAAAGAAGAAACGTTGGTGAACTGAAAAATAAAATTAAATAATAAAGAAATAAATAAGAAGGAGGGTATGTATTGGTGTGACTAAAAACTACATTCACACAGTTAAACATGAATGAATGAATAAACGAAAGCGTGCGTGAATGTATGCAACACATTTCCGAATGCACGCATACACATGCAAAATAAGTTATAAATGAAATAAATGCTAAACTTGGAAAAAAAATTTAAGGAAATAAAGAGGTGTGTTGAATACTCACATTTGTAGTAGCACATGCACATTTGTACTCAAATGTATTTACATTCATACAGGAAAAGAAGTGTTTATTTAACTGTATGAGTTAAATATGTTTGCATATGTTTGAGTGTGTGTGTATATGCTAATGTGTATTTGAATACTCATGTATAAGTGTATAAAAAATAGTGAAACTCGTATGTAAACTTTATTTTAAAACAACATAAGAACGCAAAATAATGTAAAAAAAAAAGTATTAAAATGCGCAAAAAACGTGCACTGAAAACTAAAAAAAAGTAAATAATAGGAATTTTTTAATAAAGTATTAAACAATAAAATGAAGAAAATATGTCTGAACATTAAATACAACTTCTGCATACCCACCATCTACTCGCATTATTAAGGTTTATTTCCTATAAAGAGTATAATATTGAAAAGTTATGTTTTGTTAAAAAAAAAAAAATACTTAAGTTTTTTAACCGCTGACAATAAAAAAGGTGACCAACCTTTTGGTATTTGAAAATTTTAAAAATAAACAAGTCAGTTTTATATACATATTAACCCCGATATTCATAAACAACATTTTTGATTTATAAAAAAAATTTATTGAACAAGTTTTCAAATTGTGAATATGGGGGTTAGTGTACAAATGTAGTTTTAAAAATAATTTTTATAGAAAATATTTTTGTTTAAAGGGGTAGTATATCCTAACACGAAGGATAGCATTCATAACACTGAGTCGAAGCATATTTTTTTTTTTTTTTTGCAAAAATTTCACTCTATCTTCAGCTTATTATTGGTTTGGCAGATATGCCAAAAAGTCTTAGTGAAGCAAAACTGGAGAAAAAGAAGGTTAACATGAACTTTTCTCAAAATATACCCGATAGACATTTTGCATTTTCACCAATGCCTCCGGCAAATGTTTTAAAGAAAAATACAAATTTTGTGAATTTTCATGAATGAAGTTTTATGCCGCACATGTCATTTGTCCAAATTTAAAATATAGCTTTTCTGCATGCGTATACTTCCTGCTGTGTATTTACTTGTTGTTGAGATAAAAGTTTTTATATTAAAAAATGGATTTACAAATCAACATTGATGAATTTTAAAGTTAATAGCACAATTCATAATCTTGTGGAAATGGTATGTTATTTATTTTTTTTTAAATTTTAACAGTAAGAAAACGAATTTAATAACCCACAATCAGTTTTTGTAATAATTTGATGAGTGTACATTTATTTGAGATTTGATTGCCTTAAAGAAATTTTACGCTTGAAATTGTTGAGCAGACAATAAAAATTTTTGAATTTCATTTGAATAAAACTCCTTATCCACTTTATTTTCCTAAAACTATTAAACAGATTAATATACACAGCGGATTAATTAATTAAATCGTTTTAATACCTATTTTTTTTTTTTTTTGGGATTAAGTAAATGGAAATTTTATAACGTTTTGGAAAAAACAGGAAAGTGCTTTTGTATATTTAGAACTGCTTTTCTTTCGTTTAAATATTTGTGTATTTTTTTAGTTCTCTTTCCAGCTGTTATAATATTACCAAGTTGTTTTAATACTTGATATTGATATTTTAGCGCTGAATTACGAAGCCATTCTATACACTTCATAACCCAGAAACGCAATCAGCGTTCTCTAGGGGAATACCAACAAGGTGTATGGATCCTTGGCATGTATTTTGGAGCTGAATTGCTCAAATCCACCCTTAAATACAGTCCACACTCCACGAGACGTATCGGCGTTTCGTCCGACATTTTTACAGGAATTTAATAGAAATATAATCGGAGCACAACTTTTGATTTAATTCAATATTTACTAAGAAAACTAAATATCGATTTCCTTAGAAAAAGGAAAAAATGTTCATGAAACACACATTTTTAAAATATAATTTTTGTATTTTAATCGATATTCAGTTTTCTCAGTAAATTGTGAAAAAAATCAAAAGTTGTGCACCGATAACCATGAAACAAACCTCATTTAATTCTATATTATCTTAAGCTAAATGTTTTTAGACGAAACCTGTGATTTTTTTGTCGCCTTTTTTATGAATTTTTAAAGAACAAAAGAATTTGTTTTTTTCTATTCAAATGCTCCTTTTAAAAACAAAAAATATTTAACGAATTCTCTGAAACTACAGGGCAAGTTTAAAAACAATGTAAGTACGGCTTAAAGATAATACTGTTCGCAAGTTTCGGATTTTTCCTTTTAACTGGATATGGTCAACCATTTTCAAGTTATTGAAATAAATGTAGTGAAAGTGCCTTAATTTTGGACAAATCGGTATATCTCAAAAAGTAGAACTCATAGAGAAAAATGGAGATTAGATTTGAAATCAGCAACTTCAAATTAGTAAAAATTTGCAATTAAATTCCAGATCGCACAAAAATTTCAATTTTGTTCCTTTGTGTAATAATAAAAGAAAACATTAAGATAATTCCCTGAACACTTTTTGTTTTATTTACAATTAACATCGTGCTTGTTTGTTTGACCACCTGTTATATAAATTTTTATTTGAGAAACAATTTTAATTGCTTGCTGGCATAATATGACTAAAGGTAGACTTTTCTGTGGAAACCACCATACATATATTCCGCCCTCTTTATTCCATAAAATTATCACATTTATTATTTAAAAAATATATTTTATTGCTGACGATAACCCGCTTAGGAGTTAAGATTAATCTATAAGCTATCGCGAAATACAGCCACCTTTTAAAGCGTCTATATATACAAATACATATTCACTTTAACGAGTCACATATTTAACATTTTATCCATTTACCATTAATACTATGCACAACTACATTCACAGATATATATACACACATACACACAAACATTAATCAACCTCTAAAGCAGTCACAGAAGTACTGTGAACTTGAGTAAATGAAATAAACTCTACAGAAAAAAAATAAGAGAAAAAACATATTTTATTCGCATAAAAATAATAAAATTTTGCAATTCTATAGAATAAAATTTAATCAAATAAAAAATTCGTATGCTTAATGCACATTTCATAACAAATGCATGCATCCAAACCCCTACAAACAAAAGCAGCAAGAGAGTAAAAAGGATATAATACAATGTTAAGTAAGTATTAAAATAAACTTTTTATTAAATAAAATACCAATACATACCCATTAATTTTACAAAAATTGTATCTGTGATTACATCAGTATAAGCAAATATTTCATAAACTTAACAAAAAACAAATAAAAAATAATATCAATGGAAATATTAATAACAAGCAAATTAGTAGCAATACAGTCAACGGTCTTAATTGATTTTAAAAGCTGTTAAGGTAAAATACAGAAATGTTTTTGTCAAATGAAATTAAAAAAAAATATATAAAAAATATACATATACAGTGAAATCTCTACTAACGTACAGCTTCTTTAACCGGACATAGGCGGTCGATTTTCTTAGTGGCTCGTCTCTTAATTTGCCCTTTTCTAAGTTACCTATTTACACTTTAAAATCAACGATCCCTGTTGCCTTATATCTTCGTTCACCGGACAAAATTGGGGTCGGTGTCCGCCTAGGAAGCTTTCACTATACACACAAAGTTCAAATTTAGTCAACATTGGCGATAACTTTATATTTTCTTCTACTACATCAACCGAGTAACCAATAGAATAATTTTAACAGGGAACCAAATACATTTTTGGATTAATTTTAAAAGTTTTCTATAACAATATGACTATTTTACAAGGTTGGCAACCGATACTGGTACCGATACCAACACCAATACCGTTTAAATTGAATACCGGTATTGATACCAAAACTAGTTTTTTGCAAAACAAAAGACGGGATAAGTATTGCGTTTCCCTTAAAACCGATATTATACCGGTACAATCGTTTCGGTACTAAAAATTATTATAATTTTTCAAAGAGAAAAAAATGAAATTATCAACACTTATGCTAATAAAAATTATGTTTGTTAACTTGACGCTCTATGGTTGCAAAACTGTTATTGTTTTGTTACTTAAGCTACGATAACACTTATTAAATATTTGACAAAATAAGCGTAACCCCTACTTTTGTTAATAGTTTATGAGATTTAGCATGATCTTTGTATCACAAAATAAACTAATTATACTACTAGAAATAGCAATAAATTGTTGATTGTAAGATGTGGTATTGTTATCAAAATAAATATTGGAATTCAAGGAAATGACTATTTAGTTTTCTTGTTGGTCCCGTTTTTCCCGTCAAATATTTGATAAATGTGATCGTAGCTTTACTTAGATAAAATCATAGTTGTGTGTTTGATATACAAAAGTTCAAGTATGAAAACATTCCGTCAGCTTTCTGAAGGGCTAAATACACTTATTAAAATTAACATCAAGCATAGTGGTACACTGAAAAAACAAATCAATCCATCCGTACTTAAATCAAGCCGAAGCGATGTCAATAGTACGGTAAGTACGGCTTCGCTTAAATCAAAAACAAAATGCTTTGTTCAAGTACGAATTAATCGTCTGCCCTTTTACTTAAAATAATTCGAAAGCAGGATTGACTTAATTAAAATTGATATAAAATGTATCTCAAACTGTGCTTGATTCAAGAATATCTAAGTTGGTTTAATCTCGATTCGTACTTTAAATTATTCGAAACTGAGTTTACTTCACTTTTGTTGTATTCCGCCCTTTGTTTACAAAAAAATTCTTAATTATGAGACACCAGCAGTATGGCCAATAAAGTTTTCGTTATCGTTTTACTTTGCTAATTTGATGTATTTAACTAAATAATTTAAAATAAATTGAGTACGGGAATTATTGATTCTTGTTTTTGTTATTTCATTTTGGATTGTTTTAAGAACTTAAGTTTAGTACGAGTTTTTTCTTTCTGTGTAGCACTAGTGGAAATGTGTTTATATGTGTGACACCGACGATGCTGGATGGAAAATCAAAAAATTTAGATATGATGGTTAACTAGGGTTGCCAGACGGCCTTGTCCAGTTACCAGCTTAAAAACAATTTGTCCAGTTAAAATAGAATTTCTTTAATATTAAAAAATTATTTTTTTAATAATAACATGCTTAATATTAAGGAACAATGTTTATCTTGCCCAAAGATATTCCAATTTATATCCAGAAATGTGATAAAAGTAGCGTTCAAAATCTATATACACAAATGGATATCATTTGTGTTTTCCATACCAATTTTTAAGGCTCTTTCAAAAGTACTTTAAGTATTTGAAATAATCTATACTCACAAGAAATTTTAATAAGACTGAATTTTAACACAGTTAGATATTTAAGAACAAAAAGGGACTTTTTCTGGACTTTGTAAACGGTTAGTCCGATTGAAATCAAATTCCAGATGCTAATAAAGGACTTGCATTCCAGTTTAAGTAAAGAATTAGGGACCTGTATGCACATAAGAAGGACCACCAGAGGATCCCCAATTATGGCACCTTAAGTATTACAAACATTAAAAACAATCCAGAATTCTTTATTAAAGCCCGATTTTAGAAATCTAATCAGTGGAATGCAATGGTCCATTTCTACACGCATTGGATAAATATCTAAAATCGTGCACAAATAATTTTGGATTTTCAGATAGAAAATAAGATAGTAAGAAAAAATTTCCCCAGTAAAATTGGTGCTTTCGCGCTTTCGATTATTTCGCAAAAAAGTAGATTTAGAACTTTTTTGTTACTTAAGCCTTTTTTAATTTTTGGTGACGATATGTAATATGACGTTAAACTGAATGTTTATTGTTACGTTTCCTCGTTTTTTTAATGTTACGTTAAAAAAAATTATATCAAATTTTATCTCTTTTTTACTTTTTAGATTTTTCAGTTACTTTTACAAAATTCAAGTGAATTTTTTACATTGTCCAGTTATTTGAATATTGGTTTCTGGCAAGCCTATGGTTAACATACATCCAGCACACGTACAAGAGGGAATGTGCCAGCATGACAAGCTTTTGACTAGTGTATTTGGCGCTTTACTGATTTAAGCTTGTGTTGTTATTGTGATGATAATATTTTTAGTTGAAATAAATAAAAAAAATATAATTATATATGAATAATTAAATACAGTACATATATAATATAGTGTATATAAATATATATTTTTTTTTTTATCAAAAAAATTTTCGTGGGAATACAAAATTTAATTTAAATGATTTTGTTATTCGTGCCTAATTCCCAATTTTTATTATTTGATAAAAACACTGAAATTTATTGTTGATGAGATAAGCTATTCCTATGCGCATTTCACTGGTTGCTTAAGCACGAATAACAAAATCATTTAAATTAAATTTTGTATTCACACGAAAATTATTTTGATAATAGACTGGCAGGTGCACGGCAAAAAAACTGACTGGCAACCCGCTTTTTAAATAAAGCGAGTTCTTTTTGTTTTTATTTTGTTTTTTCTTAACCTACTTGCAACTACAATTAATGTTGGAAGAATTCCAATCAATTGTAGTGGGGAATGTAAGGAGAGATAAACTCACTGTTTATTGTTGATGATTTTGTTTAAACTTTGATATTGTTACAAATAGAACTGTTTCTGTAATTCTTATACGCTTAACAGTTTTATTTGGTTTAATATCTTAAGTTTTTCTAAAATCTTTATGGATGAAATTTCCTGATGATCTGGCCTAAGCAACCAGTGAAATGCGCATAGGAATAGCTTATCCCATCAACAATAAATTTCAGTGTTTTTATCAAATAATAAAAATTGGGAATTAAGCACGAATAACAAAATCATTTATTTTTTTTTTTTTTGTTTGGTTCATTTAATTATAATACTGTTTTATAACGTTATAAAAGTTGCTATACCGGTATACCGATATTATTTAAATACCGATACCGAGATAAAAAAAAAGTTTAATACCGATACCGGAATTCGTTTCGTTATCCAACCTTGCTATTTTACTCTTGGGCTCATAGTATATGTGTGTGTTTATCACAAAAAAAAAATTAGTATGTCTGTATAATAAAATTAATTTAAATTGCTTAAATTTGTAAATGAAGTTTTTGTACTTGTTTGTTTAAAGTAAAAGGAAAACAAAATAACAAAAAGAGGTCATCCTTTATTCAGTAGTTAAACCTTCATTCGTTAAACTTCCTAAAATATTCAATCGTTTATTTAAAACTTCTTGTTGGCTTCCTTTTTTCCTGTTACAATTGTGCTGTAGCCTCCATTTAAATGGAGGGAGTATAGTCTACCAATTTTTCACTTCATGCGCCAATTAATTTTAAAAGTAAAACATCATATTAGCATGGTGCCTATTAAAAGTATCATTTTATGTGCTTTTAATGTGTAAGTGGCCAAACATGTATTAATGAGTATTAAGCCGATCAAACCACACATCATACTAAGCATATGAGTATTTCCCCAGAAATGTATACTTTTTGTCACGTTACGAGCCCAAACATTTTTAATTGTTTCGCAAAGAATAATGAAAATATTATTTACTTTTTTGCATTTTGGTGTAAAGCGCAACTGGCTTAACATTTAGTGAAAGAGGGAAATAATATTAACAACATGGTTTTAAAATGCAAGACAAAAGTATACCATTCTGTGGAAATACCCATATTCATTGTTATGTGTAAATAAGAAGTTCTTCAAAACCTCTTCATTATTGCCTATTGTGCAACTAGCTGTACATAGAAATTGAAATAGGTTTTAGCCATAACCAAACTAATAAGTATAACCAGTAAAAATGTATGTTAGGTCAAGCCTGACCCCTAGATATCCTAGACCACAGTACATAAAGACAGATTTATGAGAATGTACCCCATTTGGGACCATTTACCCGCCAGCACAAAATTATGTTATGAGGTTAAGATTCATTTGTCAGTTTTGGACCTGCCAGCACAATATTTTGTCATGACATAGAAGCTATCTTAAAAGTTATTGTTAATGGCCTTAAGGGCCATTATTAAAACTTAAAAATAGTTATTTTTAAGATGTTATCTGACAGATAAAAGGTTTTTGCACAGAGAGAAAAACAATCTGGATAAATCAAGTTGTTTGTGATTACTTTATGTACGAGTCGCACTCAAAAATTCAAGTACGAATAACACTAAAACGTACTCAAAACAATCCTAAATGGGATTACTTTCAAAAATCAAGCCCGTAATTTCTTGAAATAAGTATAAAATTTTTAAATCAGGTAAAAAAAAAAGATTAAACTTTTCGTTGTGTTTAACCCTCCGGCTTACGCATGTTTTGATTTTCTATACACATTGCAAAAAGATCTGGCCAGACTCGTGTCTACCACGAAGGGTTAAAATGTAAGTTTTAACTCTTGCTGCTCATTTAGTTTATATTTTTGGTCAAATATGTACATAAGATTACTAAAGTAAAAACCATTTCGGGCAAAATGTTGGTGTTTTATCATTCTGAAAGGTGTAATACGAGCAAGTAAATCAACCATAATATTTTTTTCTTTCTAATTCGGGATAATATCAACTTTATAATACTTGAATCAAGCGTATTTTGAGATTGATTCAATCTAAGTTTTACTTAAATCAATTTTATTTTCGGATTATTTCAAGTAGGAAATCGAGATTGAATATGGATTATTTAAATATTTTGCGATTGGAAATCCGTACTTGAATCAATCTTTCTGTAGTTGATTCAAGAAAACGGGACTCACCGCTTCGGATTGATTTAAGTACGGATGGATTGATTTTTCTTTTGAGTGTGGTTATAACAAGTTGACATTTAAAAGTGACTGATAAGCTAACAGATTGTTTAACATTATGGTAACTTTACAAGTGAACTTAAAGAAATTGAAGCTGCCATATTTTCTGGCGAAGATATGGCAACTTTAATGACAGTCTTATGGTGTTTTCTTTTCTACAAAAAAAAAAATACCACATTTAAAAAGGTGCATGTATAAAATGTCTTGCCAAATATGTAATACTGCAATTTTTTTATTTGACGAGAACAAAACACAAAATTGGATCGCACTGTTTTTAACAGCTGACAAAAAGTTTGTTCTTCAATATATAAAAAAAAAAATATACATAAATTCAAATTTGTTAATAGATTGATATTAAATAAATAAATAAATGAACAAAATAAATGACGAAAATCCAATATCTTTAGTTTATTTTTCATAAAATATATAAACAAGAAAATACCTTTGCCAGATTGCCGATTTATTACCACCAGGTTTTTAACGATTACTTCATTTGACGTTTTTTTTTTCAAAAACAATTTTATAACACCGAATCCATTTATATTTTATATCACTGCCAACCTACAATTAACAATGTAATGCTTTCATTAATTTTTACTTAAAAATATAATAGAAAAAATAACTATTAAAACTTGAAATTTTTACTGTCCTGATTAGAGGCGATTTTTTCCAACTTCGTCTGGTAGCCCTGTATATAAACAGCATCCATTTTTTTACATGATATTATCAACAATCTCGATTTATACGGGGCGTAAAGTGCAGTGCAATCAATGCCTTATGATATTTAAGGGTGAATTTTTTTAGAATAAAATTCGCTGCCCTTTTAGAGAGCAAATCATTGTTAAGAAACGAACACCAAATTGCATTTTTTTAAATAAAGTGTAACATTTCTTGTAGAAAACACCATTAGAATTTACCTTTACCTTTGCCTTTTTGTTTTTTTTTTCTCTATTTTTTTTTCAATTTAACACAAAAAACAATACAATTAACCATTAAAAACCAAAATAAAGTAAAAAAAAAATACTTTTGCCTTTAATTAAAGAAATGAACATAAGTCAGACGTTGCCTCTACGTGTTTTAAACAACCAGAAGCATTCGGCATCTACTGCAATGTTGCTACAACATATAAATTAAATTTTTCATTCTATCGGACAGTTGTAGTAATGAAGCAATCTTATTTGTCACTTTATCGTTTACGATAGCTATTGTTTACGTTATCTATTAGAAATTTTATCATTGGGTTGTAATAACAGTTTTACGTTATATATAAACACACTAGCTGTTTGGGGTCCTGGCGCTGCTCGGGATTTCCCAAATAAAAATTTAAGTACTAGAGAATTTTTTTAATAACTTAACCCCAGCAGTATCTACCAGCATCAAGAAACTTGTTTTTGTTTAATAAATATATTTTGTGAGTTTCAGCCAAATCGTACCATAAATTAAAAAATTTTAATATCACGACAACAGCGCCAACTATCGGGATAAAACATAAGAGAAACCTGGTTCCACACCATACTAATTTATTGTCCAAGTGTGGTGTCAATCGGTCCAGCGGTTCTTGAGTTTTATCATTAAATTTTGGGATAATAAAAAGAGGCCACAAAGTCCATAATCCAAGCCACTGCTATATTGTTTGACGCTATTTCGTTAGTTAACAGTCTGCTTAGAAAATATAATAAATGAATGAACGGAGATGGAGAATAGATAAAAGACTTCGGGATGTAGATAATAGTGATATTACGAATATTAATTTTATGCCGATTTTTCGTCTATTTCATGATATTCAATTCCCTATTCGCCAAATTCAAATAAATATTTCGAATATGTATGTTCCAAAAAAAAAACTAGAAAAATGTAAAAAATATACATAATTAATTGAAAATTGTTTTATGATTTTTTGTTAAATTTATTTCATTTGTTAAAATTGTTATTATTTGTCAAAAATTAAAGAAAAAAACCCTGAAGAAGGCACACAACGGAGTGCCGAAATATTGGTTCAATAAATTTAATATTTTTTTATAAAAAAAAATAGACCTCAAGCTTAATAAAATAATAACATAATTAAAAACTTTTATGAAAAACCCCTTTGCTTTTAACGCAAAATAATAATCCTCTTTTAGTAAAGAAAAAAACAAACAAATATTATAAGTATCCCTACGGGAAAGGGAACTAACACCAAACTTATCCCGTGGCAGTGCCAAAGTGGTAGTGACCGGTTGTAGTTCTAACACTTTTTATGATGGGGACTTCGCACTTCAACATGGCGATGTCCTAGGAGGGGGTTAATTGGCACCTTTTGTACACTTTGTACCAGGTCACTGAGTTAACCTAAATGGACACATTCAATTCGTCAAGAATGAACCATGTTAATATGATTGATCCCCTTCATATAAAGTTATAAAAACCAGTTAAAATCAGCAACTACCCGCTTAAAATTCAATCACATACATGACTAGTTTTGTTTCCATTACCTTACCGGGAGTAACTACACTTTAAACATATGATAACCAGTTAAGTGATATGTCTTGTCTTCACCTATCAAAAGTCCTTCCTTTTTATTATAAAATTGTGTTCACTGGTCACGGGATAAGTGTTTTAAGAACAATTGACACAAATTGACCGCAGGGATTAGGCAGCCACAGAAAGAATTTCAAGTTGATGTTGATAACTGGAATGGTTTAATAAAATATCCAGATATTGGCAATAATTTGAAAATGTCTACAGCATCTGCGGAAATATTTTCTCCCAAGCAACAAGTAAAAGCGCAAAAAGAGTGAGAAAAACGAAATCTAAAAGTATTCAAGCTGAATAAAATTCCTTGGAGTTATCTTAATGACTTCAGGTGATGTATACAATCGGTCAACGTGTAGAATAATTTGCTTCATTTATGGCCCTAATCAATTACACCGAACTCTTGGGCTGCACGAAAAATTCTTTCAGTCGCGGTGCTTATGGACTTTTTCAGTGTGACCATTTTGCTGCTAAATTTAACAATAAAAATGTTTATTCTGCTGTAAAACTTTTATTTAGCTCTTGGCATTATATTTAGGATTTTTAAAAATGCTTAAAGCTTGCTTTAGCTTTATTTAAAAAATTTGCAGGAATAGTTTTATTGATTAAACATAATTTTTTTTTTATTTTTTATAAATTTTAACTAAAATAGTTACATTTTCACTGTGCAACATTTTTTATGTCATCAGGTGCAAGCACTTTCTAGTGTGGAATTTCTGGAAGTACTTACCCAATAAAAAATGGAGCTTCCAACGAAGCAGGTTTGTAAGGGAGATACATAAACGTTTTGCTTACCATTGACACTTAAAGCGCATTATTCAGCGCATATAAAAAATGTTGGATATAACGATCAGCTTTACACACTAAATGTTTTGATACAGTTATTTTTTAGTACTCTCCCTTACAAACCTGCTTCGTAGGAATGCCGTAGCACTTGAAATGTTATTTTTTTTTTTAAAGTTGTAAAGAGTTCTTTCACTTACTTTACTGCATTTCTGTATGTCTAATTGCTTCGCAAAATGATAAAAAATTTTATTGGGTAGCGAAACCAGCAAACCCCTATTTGGGAAAAATTTTTTTGTGATTGATTTTTAATGATTGTGTACACAAGAGGATTAGTTTTAACTTCGTTTAAAAACGAAAACATGTAGTAAAAAAACGAAAACATGTCGTCTCAATGGACTACTCCATGGACTGGTCCGATGTAATGAAAGCATGGACCATGTCATTGTTAAAAAGTGATTGTAGTGAGACGACATGTTTTCGTTTTTTAACGACATGTTTTCGTTTTTAAACGAAGTTAAAACTAATCCTCTTGTGTACACAATGGAGTAGCTTTAAAACTACTCCTTTGTAGTCCAAAGATGGGTTATATGGTCCTGGCCTAGGACATCGTAATGTTAAATAGACCATGTTTTTCCATACGTTTGGGCTACTTTTGGACTAGTCCTAGTCCCTTGTGGGCTACTCTTTACACGCGTGTTTGGACTGGTCCTATTATTTGCAGGGATGTTGTTCTCCCATAATGTTTTTGTTTAAATTTTGCATTTGTTTGTTAGACATTTACAAAAATAAAGTCGCGCAAAAACGTTGTTAAAGAAAAGAACAGTCGGAATCTTATTTTAATAACTGTGTTTCTTTTTTTACTTTGATAGCGTTTCACGAAAATATTATAAATCAAATACGGGAATATGCACAATATATTTTTTTTCTACATTTTTGGAATTAAAGTGTTTGAAACCCGTTTTAATTTATCTTGAAGACACACGTGCAAAGATGGGTGAGTAGTGCATTTTGCCGTTCTCTTAAAATGTGAACGTTTTTATTATATAACGCACAGGTTCTCTCGAAAGTAAATGTCAAGTGATCGAATTTCGGCCACCGGGCGATCCTAGTATTTCATAATTCCTCAGAAACCACTTGTTTTAAATATAATCTTTTATTTCAATTTTGTTAAAACAAACTAAGTAACATAAATGTATTAAGCTTTGAACAAAGTCAAAATTCAAGTCAAAATTTTTTTAACAAAAATCTTCATATGGGCATTTCCATTTTGACGTGTTGTGATATTTGTTGAAGAAGTCAAATTTGTAAAAAGCGTTTTTATATATACAAAGTAATGAAGTAGCACTATATTCAGAAAAAAAAATTACAGTAATTGACGCAAAGGATTTGCAGATATAAGCAAAAATCTGCGCTGGCGTGACGTTAAAAAAACGGAAGTGGATTTTGACTTGCATTACAAAACTGAATAAGACTTCGAATTAAGCAAAATGTTTTGTATAAAACCTTTTTTATTAAACTTTAGACTAATACAGATTTATTTTTCAAGCTATAAAATTTATAAGTCTTTGCTCGTTTTAATGTTAATATGGGCATTTTCAGCGAAAAGTCTACTTTTTTGTAATGTAAGCCAGATTGCAAAAAGGGTTGTATTTTCGGACTACCAATCGTTATCCCTTTTCTTACTATTTGTAGAGCTAGTTGCTCTTTACACCAAAATATAAAAAAGTAAACTATGCATATAAAACTTTTTGAGAAACAATTTAAAATACTTCTGGCGTTACGTTACAAAAAGTAGACTTTTCGCTGGAAATGCCCGTATATCATTTCATAAAATAATTTTTAGCACTTTTTGGCCTTGTCTAGTGCCAAATTTAATTTAAAACGGATTTGCGAAATTGTCTTTTTCCGCAAAAGTTGAGAATACATTGTATTTACACCCTTTACCACAAGTAATAAATGAGGGTACACTTAGTTTGGTATTCCATGTAAAACTTTTTTAATACTTATCTTACACATCATGTAGCTTTAAAAATTCTAGTCACTTTCGAACAACTTTAGAGCAAAGAACAATAAAGGCATGAAATTTTTTCTAGTTATCCTACATCTGGCAAATTTGGTTTAGTAGGATAACAGTCATGAATTAAAATGTGGAACCCCCATCCTAAACAAATTTATCATTTTCTTAGAAAAACAAACATAAATGTAGGCATAATGCAGATTTGCACGAATTCATTCTATATGATTTGAAATCATACTACTTAATTTCCAAAAGATCGGTGCATAATTTACCACAGGTGCCATATTAAAGCCTGTAGTCGGAAAACAATTTTGTAAGCCTAAAACCTTATTTATTTGGTATGTCACAGTTTTATAAGACTAGAATTCACACTGTTGAATTTTTTTATGATCAGACTATAACTTACCCCAGGTGCCATACAAGGCCCACTCTGGGAACTCATTTAAATGCGCCACAAGCCATAGCAAATATAGATAGTGTACTGAAATTGGGTCAAACTTAGCTTTATAAGGCCAGAAATAACACTTTGCAATTTTCTGATTATTGGTTCATAATTTAACAAAGATCCCTTCTGAAAAGGATTTGTAAGGCGTACATGCAGAAAAGAATACTTATGTTAAATTAACATGGCGCAATGTTGATGGAAAATCATAGTAAACTTTTTGAAAAGTATGGCCTTATTATAAAATTATCATTGTTTCATATTCATTTAAAATGAAAAATGTGAAAACAACATTATTTAATATTGAATCCATAAAATCTTGTTTTATTTAATATGTGCACAAATAACAACAACATGGCAATGAATATAAAAATTCCCGTATTCTTTTTGTTAAATTTTATTAGTTAAATACCTAAAATGTTCGAAGTGGAAAAATGAAGAAAACCAAATCGAATTAACTTGAAATAAAATTCAATATGCATAAGCTATCGCCGTGAAAAAGTAAAAAAGTGTATTGTTAAATCCCTAGTTGGGAGTTTTCAGTCGTCATGTTTACACTTAAGTCTTTAGAAAGAAGACCTTTAAAAACCTTTTCAAATATGTGAAAATATAAATTTTTAGTTAAAATATAACAATATCAATTTTCAGTTTGAATTTCGATTTTAAGTAAAAATAATTTTTTTTTATAAAAATACCGACAAGCTTTAAACAAACCTTCATAGCACAAGTCGTTAGATGATACAGCCACTATCTGAAAGTAGGTCTCAATCTCTCCAGCTCTAATCGTCGAATAAGGTTCCTGGTCATTTGATGTCCGCTAGCTAAAAATAATAATAATAACCCTAATATACAAACTCCTACACACATACATACATATACAAAAACACCCACTCACATTCACTTGAATATCCACTTCATTCAGTCATGTATCGACATTGCTATCAAAAACAACTAAAAAGCAGCACACAAATAACTGCAACAAGGACGAAAAGGATAAAAAAAATTTATTATGCAGTTTGTTTATTACTGTGTATTCAGTTTTGCTCAATTCTGTGTGCTCTTGTTTTTAGTTCTCTGTTAATTTTTATTAACATTTTTCAATTTTATTTTTTTCATTGTATCCTTTGCTCATACATTTTTTATCTCAACTCAAGTATATTTACATGTTGCTCAAATAACATTTAAAATAAAAACAAAATGTTTCAATCTAAATAAAAAATTGCATTAAATTAAAAAAAAAAACAAGGAAAGAATTAAAAAAAAAATATAACAAATTTGTTGACATTTAACAAGTTTGCAGTTCTGTTTTTAAAATGAAATAAATTTAATTTATTTTTTCCCCTTTTTTTCAGATACTTGTGTGTCGTAGATGCACTCAGTGCTTAAGTAAATTATCTGAAGGGAAATGAGAATTTATTAAACAGAAATTAACTTGATTTGTTTGCTTATTTATTTATCGAAAAACTAATTTAAAAACAAAAATTAAACTTAAATGGATTTTTTGTAAAATAGCTATGAGCTACCAGGGATTTTGGTTATTTGGAAAATTATCTACAAATTGTTAAGCAATTTTGTTTGTTTGGCAAAACCCACTTTAACAAAAGACAAAACAGTTTCCTTTTGACTAATATGACAACAGAATATTGGTTCTCATGAAACAACTTAACTTACTGCGACAAAACATTGATTGCAGAAAATACATGTGGTTTGATACAACATACCCACACAGGGTAATAAAAAAACAGACTGAAACGAATCTCGTTGCACATAATTGCGTTTGTTGTTATGTTGTTACCCACACCAACTAAGATAAATAAAACAATCTAAAGAAAGACAAAAACCATTGGCGCAGTGCTGCCTGATTACCGGTTGTATTTTAAGACAAAACCTTGATAAGCCGATTTATTTTTTTTTTGTGTGGGTTAGCATCAAATAAGTGTATTTGACTTAAAATACAAAAGCGTTTTTTTTTTTGTTGGTGCGGCAATTTGGTCAGCAATTTTCCAGCGAAAAGGGTGTTTAGCTCGCATTTTGTGATCAGCAAGTTTTCTTGTTATCATGAAGACTCTGCGTGTATCACCAAAGCACCAAAGCGTTCTTGGTGGTGTTAAAGGTCTCCTTAACATCCTTCCGCGCAACAATTTTACCCCAAGTATCTTCAGACATCAACGATTCTAATCTCTTAGGGGCGGGTCGAAAGGTCTGCGGATCTTGATTATTCTAAAAGCAAGTAAAAATAAACAACAATATAATATATATAGTGAAGTTTACAATTCTTGTATTTAAAATGTTATTGTAAAATATAGAAATAAAGATGTAAAGGAAGATTTACTACAATTATGTGGGTCTCCGCACTGAAATTAGAGAAAAGCTGTATTCATGCAAAACACAAGTATCTACATAATATTGTCCAGCAATTTGTAATTTTTGTAAAATATATTTAATAACTAAATAAACATCATATGTAGATTTTTAATGGGTTGAGTGCAGAATGTATTATTCTCTCCTACACTCAGAACAATGTGTCACCGAAATGACAACTGAATGTTGTCAAAATATAAATAGTGTGTTGTCAAAAATTAAAAGAACATGTTGTCGGATTTACATCACTATGATGATAAAATATTAACGGGTTGTTGTCAGAACTTAACCAAGTGGTGATAAAAATGGTGACGTTATCTGTTATCAAATTGAAGACAAGCGTAAATGGCTCACTTTTGTCCTCTGAATATGTTTCTATTGTTCCTATAAGAAAAATAGGACTTTGATGCAAAGGTTTCGCTAAAAATTAATTATCGATGTTTGTCTAAAAAATAAAAACAGAGATAATCTAAAGGTTTAAAAAAAGAAATTGAGAATTTTTTTCTCATGGTGAGTACATTTATTATATAAATAGTGCATAGAAAATATTCCTGGAAAATATTGAAGGAATAAGACTATTAAAGTATAAAAGCTTTTGTGGATTGTAATTTGACTTAGAATACACATTCGGATAATATGAACATTATAGTTATTAAAAAAGTTTTTTTTTAGTTTTCGTGCCACCAGGTGAAAAAGAAAATATAAATATAAAAAATTTGAGAATATGAACATATAAAAAACTATAGCATTATTTCTTTAATAATATAATTTTCATAATTTAAATAGAAAAACTTTGAATTTTATTTCTTTTTTTTACATTAAATGCCATTAATTAACTTAAATGTGATTTAAGTGATTTGCCTTTAAATGAAACGAGCACAAAAGAAAAGTTCACAAATTCCATCCATCATATTCATTCATTAATATAATAATTTTTACCTTTTAGCAGCAAATAAATAAAAATGGTAGAAAAACATAATTTTTTTTTTATTTACATTCAATTTTCTAGTCATAGAATACGTTTAAAAAAAAAAGAGTCATAATAACAGTGGTGGCTAAAAGTGTAAGAAAAAGGAAAGTTTTATTCACATGATAAAGAAATTATCCAGGTTTAAGCTACTAGCGATGATATAAGTAGCTTTACTTAAGCTTAAACAAAAACGGAGGCTACTAAACAAAAATGAAGGCAATGCGAAATGTGACTCCAGGAAATATGGGTCCAAAAGGCAAATGAAAATTGGCCCCAAAATTCTTCAATTTACAATGTATTCCAATTTTTTAAAGATGTAACTCCAAAATAATGAAAAATAGCACTAAATATAAAATAAAATATAGCCCTTAATTAAGGGTAATTCTTTTTTTTTTAAACCACCATGAATTTTACAATGAATATTTAACCTTAGAGTTTGCATTTAATCGCAAATTTTTATAATCGCGATTAAATTTAAAAAAAAGGATTATCGCTTAATTGAATATGAATGGCATTTTCTCTTCTGAGTAATATTCTGCATTTATTCTGCCTTTTCATTTCTTTATGTTCTTTTCTGGAAAATGTGTTCCGTTTTAAATTGCAATGTGTTCTTTTCTGAAGATGTTCCCCGTAAAAAGAAAAAAAATGCTACATGTTCAACACTCATTTTAAATAAAGGGGCATGAGTTATTATATTAGCAAAAATAAATTATTTTTATAGTTCGTCTCTCGTATTTTGCTTTTACTTAGACGTTAGCGGCATAAAAGGTCCAAATTTTTAACGATAATTGTACTCTATTGTTTTATGCCGAAACTTGTGTTCTTTTGTAAACGTAAAATATACAACACAATTAAAAATGTTTCCAGATCCCATGTAATGCTATGTTCATAGGACGCACACTGGGGTATTTTGTATCAAAACTGTGGATTAATTCCGAGGCCTCTCAAACTGATAATTTTTGTTTAGAACACCTCAAAATAAGCCGAAAAAATTTTATAAAAATTATCGATAACTCGTTTTGTTATCGAGATATCTGGAGTTGAAGTTAAAAAAAAATCGATAACTTTTTACCGTTTCATTTTCTTAGAGAATACCTCAAAATTAACCGAAAAAATAAAGTAAGAATTATCGATAACTCGTTTTGTTATCGAGATATCTGGAGTTGAAGTTTAAAAAAAATCGATAACTTTTTACCGTTTTATTTTCTTAGAGAATTCCTCAAAATAAACCGAAAAAATTAAGTAAGAATTATCGATAACTCGCTTTGTTATCGAGATATCTTGCTTTGAAGTTTTAAACAATATGATAACTTTTCAGCGTTTTACTAGAAATTGATAATTTTTGACCACTGACATAATGAACAAAAAATAGAATTAATCAAATATGCCACAAAAGCGCAGCTCAACTTTTTGCAGAAACATCGTCTACAATCCGCAAAATCAAAAAAAAAATCAGAGCCCGATCTAGTCCGATAATTAACTATATGTCCAAATATATACCCCAAATATGCACATTTTGGGGACTTTGAACAAAAAAATAATTTAAAATATTAAATCACTTTTTTTCTGTAATACTTGTATCTGAAAAATAGTTCAATACATGAAGTTGAAGGCTCCATACTCAGATTTAAATTTCACTTGAAGTTTTTTTTATCGAAGAAACACTTTTTTAAACTTAAAATATCAATTTTACAGCGAGCGCAAGCGAACAAAGAATAAAAGTGTAAATTCAAAAACATAATGCAGCTTCACTATACAACTTAGCGCCGTTATTTTTTCGGTTAGTGACGCAGAATTATGTGTAGTTTCTATGGTTATTAAGTATTCGAGTGTTATTTCAAAATTAATTTTTTTAATTAATCCACAGTTTTGATACCCAATAACCCAGTGTGCGACGATAGAAACCACTGGTTTCGCTCTCTGAAACTAGATAGCCAAACATGCTGTTCATACGATTTATTCCTGTTTCATTTTGACATTTTGTTTTGTGTTGTTAGTTTGATTTTTTTTAAATAGATAAAAAAGTAAATAAAACTTAGGAATATATTATTTAATACTGTTATTAATATTATTATATTATAATTATCACTTTATTTTATTATGGATCAATTTTTATTTTATTTTTTTCTTTGTTTTGATATTTTTTGAGAGCTAGTTCAGAAAAACTAACGATAACTGTTATCAAAATTGGAGATGATAGTACATTTTTCCTGTTTCGCAGCCTGTTTCAAAATGAAACGACCTGTTTCGCTCTCAAAATTTTGTATGGGAAAACAAGTCGTTTTTATCATGTTTGGGGCGCGAAACAGGAATAAGAGAGCGAAACGCGAATATTGCTGTCCATGTGAACATGGTATAACACTTATGGTATACGTTTTTTTTAGAAAAGAAAAAGCCATTAGTTTTAGCATTTCATATATTTATTTTAAACATATATACAATTGGTATGTCATAAGAAGCAGAACAATAATTATAACATATGAGGCGCTTAAAGCACAAGGGGTTCAAGTGAATTTTATTAAATAATGAGCAGAGAAACCATAAATGTACAATTGCATGTTTTTTCTTGTGCGACCAATAAAGGCAGAAACAAAATACATTTATCCGATTTAGAGCTTTTTATGAATTTTGGCATCGATTAGTTATTTTTGCATATTTTACCCTTTGCAGCATTTTTGCACTTTCGGGAACCATAGATCTTCCCAAGATCTTCCAAGGTTAAAAAATGGCTGAGTTATAATCAAAATACTGAAATCCTAAAAATTACTCTTTTTTATAATTAAGTCTGTCTCTTGATATATTTAATAGCACGCAAACATGCGAAAAAAATCAAATATAATTAAACGAATAATACTACATATATTCAGATATACATATATTCAGATATACGTATATACATATATAAACTTCTGTTCTTTCATAACCATGGTGAAGGGTATATAAGATTCGGCATAGCCGAATGTAGCACTCTTGTTTTTAATAATCTTGTAGTTTAAAATATCTCCGCCTGGTCCACTCATTTACAGAAGGACTATATTTTTCGTAATTGCTTAAAATTAAGAAAATTTAAAAAAACATGGAAGAAAATTTACATATTTAAAATGTTAAATGTTTTGATCGTAATCGGGTGAAATTGTATGCGATTATGGTTAGAGCAAAATTAAAAGCTTTAAGACCTCTTGCTTCGAACTAGTCCTTCTTAAGGTACTAGGAAAGCAGAATAGCTATATGTAGCTTTGCTGGAAGTATTTTTAAAACAGCAATTTTCTATAAAACTTTAGTTTAGCTACAACTAAAACAGGAATGTTGCATAAAATTTAGCTCGAGAAATAGGGTAAGTAACAATGCTTTAGGGAGTTTTACTCTTGTTGTTATATGAAGTAACACTACTTTATAAAAACTTTTTTAACTACTATGAAAATATCAATGATGTTTGAAATTTTAATTAGCTATTAAATAAAAAGCAATGCTATACATACACATATAGTGTTATTGAAACTACTAAGCAAAAAAAAAACAATGCTATGTGAAACCTTTTTTTTAGCCATCAAAAATAGCAATAATAAACTATTAACCAATTAACTATGCAATATATCTGCTATCAAGCATATTACAACGCATTTAAACTATTCAGCAGCTATGAAGACCTACTTTAGCTCTTTAGTAGTTATAACTTACACGTTCAAACAAAGCAATGTTATATAAAGCTTTATCCGAAAGAGTAATAGTCACACTTAAATATTACATGTATGTAGTAGCCCTACTTTACATATGAAGCATATTTCTGTGGTTTTCATGGGCAACCGCGTATGTCTTAAAATAAAATTTTTTAGGAGAGCCTAAAACCCCATTGTAGATCAAACTATGGGCCAGGTATTGCACCATTTGAACTTTGTAATTGAGTTAAAAAATCGAAATGGGTCTATCTGTTTTCAAAAATTTTTAAAACCAAGCAAAATGACATCAACATTTCAAAATCGAAAAAATTGACATACGTGGTTGTCCATGAAAACCACAGATTTTACCTTCTTGTTAGACATTATTAAATAATCCCAGCAAAAACTTGGTAATGACTTGAGATTACTGAACAACTTACTTTTCAATGACTATTTCATACCATCTGCATTACATAGAAGTAGTTAAGTAATGGCTGACATATAATCTGATACATAAGTACTTGTGTATGAGTTGATTACCGAAATTTATAATTAACTCAAAATAAAATACATCTAAGGCTTAATTTTTTTCAAATCAAATACAAATTGATTTTAGTTATTTGTTCTTACAATTTGTATATATATTTTAATTTTTACGTTATAAATGAAATAAAAATTTTTTGTTTCTATGTTTTTCTGATTAATTATGGAAGGCATCACTGAAAGTTAGAAATGTCTAATTATTTGGATTTTTATAATAACGACTTTTGTAAACCACATCAATCATTCATTACACGTAAGTATACTGAAAGAAAAATGCTTCATATATTTAATGAATAATTTTCATTGGTTAAATGAAAATTTTCATTGTCTAAATGAAATTTCATAGTTATAATGAAGTATTTTCGTTAAAATCGCTTCATGGGATTTCGTAATTACGTTAAAAATTTTCATTGGATATATGAAAACTTAAGTTTGTCCAAGTAAACAAAAAATTTCAATTGGGAACATAAAAAAACAATATACAAACATAACTGTATTCATAAATTAATACAAAATTACAGTTTCCTTAAAAAAATGTAAAATTGTTAATTAAAAAATGTGAGATTTAATAATTTCAGAAATAAAAAATTTTTTTATAAAAGCAACATATTTTAATAATTTAAAAAAAAAATTATTTTTAACATTCAATAATAGTCTCAATCTCAATAATTAAGTGTATAAAAATATTTCGAAAAAGCATGCCATCATAAATTTAAATTTTCATTATGACAATAAAAATGTCATCATAGTAATGAAACAAAAACTTGCAATCAATAAATATGTATGTTTAGAAAAAAAATTGAGATAGAAAAAAAAGTTAAAAAGAAAAAAAATAATTAAAAAGAAAAAAAAGGAAATAAAAAAAAATTTTTTTTACTTTTTTGAATTACATATTCATCCAATTAATAATAATATTCATTATTCTAATGTTTACATAAATTACATACATTTTAATGAAACAGGTTTCATTGATCCAACGAACCGCTGCATAGGTTCCTTTTTAATGAAATTTTTCATGGGTTTAATGTCAAAATTCATTGGTATTGCGAAGAAAATTCTTCCACTATAGTGATTTTGGTGACATCGAAGTAATATGTTATTTAAGTCCCTATTTGTAACCGAATGTGGTAATGACTTATTTAACTCCCTATTTGTAAGCGAGGGTGGTAATGACTTATTCAACTCCCTATTTGTAAGCGAGGGTGGTAAGTACTTGCCTCCAATGACATCGCCGTGTTAAAATAATGAGTTAAAATGCTAATGTATAATTAGTGAAGAGTCGTTATATTAGCTTTTTAACTCATTACTTTGCAATGTGAGTTTTTGCTGGGATGTTTGCTTCAATATTGTTCCTTACTGTATTTTGTTGTACACTTTAGTAAATTTTAAAAGCTTTATGAATTTTTGTTTTTAGCTAAATCTAATAAATGCATCAGTGCTTTAGTATTTTTTATTCCTTTATTTTCATATTTGTGCCATTTTTGTTTTTTTTACTAAACAAATTTTTAGTCAAAATACTATTCAAAAAGAAAAATAGGATTTTTAGGTTTTAGTATACAAAAGAGAAATATTAAATCAAAATATTGTGAGGCTGGTAAATTATTAGGAAGATACACAATTTTAACTATAATAATTTTAACAAAATTTGCAATAGAAAGGTAGCTAATGAAAATAATTTAATATTTTTTTCAAAAGTAGTTCAGTTTTGTATCCTGAGATAGATTTCCATAATGACGTGAAGCAAATATTTTATCCTTGGGAATACACATGGCCCTAAAAATGCTTTACCGGGGTAAAAATCATTTTTGCTTAACATGAATCAATATATACTTTTGTATTTAAAAATTGTATGTTTAAAGTTATATTTTAAAGGGAAAATCAGCAATTTTATCTTAATCTAGAAAATCTTTAGAACCTCCCTAATAAAAGTATGTGCTCTTACCGTTCTCTATTGACTAGTTTAACTTTAAAAAATGCATAACAATTTTACAATGAAAAATCATTGCACCGTATGACATTTTATTTATACAAAATAAAAAATAAAATCCCATACAAGTATGTTTATAAAATATGTTTGCGTTTTTGGCAGCTAAATAAATAGGACTACTGGCAAAATATTCAGATATTTAAGTGAATGATACAGTTTGAAAAACTCAACTTTTTGTTAGAAGGAATAGTGTTTTGAAAGTAACAAACTCTGTCAGAGCAGTCACAAAAATGTTGTCTTAAGCCACATTAACGTTATGCAATAAATGCGCAACTTTTGCATGCAGCATTTTGTTTGCTATTAAGTCATCGTTCTGACTTGCAATTTTTGTTGCAGCAATTCTTAACTTTAAGGTCGAGAGAGGTGAGAAGATTAGGGAGGGTTACTCAGTTTCATGTACTCTGCAGTTCTGTTTTGTTTAATAAATCTAAAGGCTCAGTTAGCCGGGAGTAACAGTAACGTTGCAAATCAGCTGATTCATTTTGTCGTGTGTAAAGCAATTAGAACGATTACAGTTAGCAGTAAGATGTTACGTCTCAATCTGTAAGAAATAGATTGGTCTTACTTTTTTACGGTGAGGTTACTGTTACTGTTACTCCCGGCTAACTGAGCCTTAACACTTTTCAACTTGAAGTTTGCTGTAGGTGTATTTGTATTTGTATTTAAAAATAAAAAAAATAAGCAAAGAGAAAACCAAGACAAAAATTTCAAAACTGTAATTGCAAAATCTGGACACTAATGCAAATTTAAAGCAGAATTTTAAAAAATCACAGAAATAAAAATTGCAAGTGTGGAGGATGACTGCAAGCTATCAAAAGTGGCAGTTTCAAGGCAGTGTCAACAGAATACATTGTAGTAGTCATTGCAGTTGAAGTTGAAGCGCAAAATTCGAAATTTTGAACTTTGTTGCGTTACAGAGCATTCGTCAGCTTCCGCTAATACTTCAACTACTTTATTCTGTTCCAGGCCTTATTATTAATCTTAAACAAGATTTCATAATTGACTGTTTTTCGAACAGTAAATTTGTTTCGTTTTTATTATTATTTTGCACTATTTCCACTAATAATATAAACATCTTATTGATGGTGTCTTATTATTGTTTTATATGTATGTATGTGTTTTTTTTTTGACAACTCATCTTATTTCTTATAACAACTGTCCGATTTTATTAAAATTTTTTTATATTAAAAATTAAATTTTAAAAAATTCCTTCCATCATTAAAATAACACTGTGCCACGAATTTTCAACAAATTCGTGACCAAATGAATCTGATGCCTAATATTTATGTAAAACTGTCCGCTGAATCCGAATGTGAAGTCAATATGGTCAAAAGTAGAACAGTTTTCGAGATATTCCAACATAAGCGTTATTGGCATTTTTTAAAAAGATGATGTCACTTTAATAAAGGTATATTCGAAAATATTCGATGGATTTTTTTTTTCATTATCTTTATTCAAAGATTATGAAATTACTTATACAACCACAGGTTGTTCGTAAAAATTGGTCAAGAAATCACTAAGTTACATTGGACTAGAGTTTTTCTTTTCCCGGACTTTTTCATTTCCCGTGAAAGCGGGATTTATTTTTCATTTTCCCGGGATCACAGGAATTGCCGCTCAATACAAATCGATACGAAATATTATTCAATTTAATTTTTTTGAACAAATATCATTTTCTTAAATCCAGGGCTGTGGAGTCGTCAAGAAATCGCCTCCTTCCGCTGAAATGTTTTAAGTACGACTTCGACTCCTACCCCAGAGAAAAAACATGTTTTAATATTGTCACCTGCAACCAAACTATTTTTAAAGAAAATTTTAAACATATTATGTTTAATACATATAACCATATTATTGTCAGCGGTAACCATATTATGGTTAAATTAGGCCTCTATCAAGAAGGCCCAACCATATAATTCTTGCCTTCAAACATTCAAAAGTACATATGGGCAAAATTTCAATAATTTTGTAGGATTTTGAAGGAAGTTATAGCAAAATGACTTTGTTCAATGTGCAACGACATTTGGAATAATAAAAACTTAAAAAACCATAGCCGCAGAGAACTGATGATTATATTATATTCGAAGTAAATTTCCAAAAGCCACCTAAAAAGTTTAAAATGTTTCTCCAATGAAACTGAACAAATAGACTTAAGTACTAATTGGCAAAGAATTAATTTACAGCCAACAGCATTTATATAAAGCTAAAAAAGTTAAATTATTTAAACAAATGATTACAAAATATGTCTGTTAAAATAGGATTTTAGCTCAGAATAAGCATTTACAGAATCGTTTGAAAGCATATTTATAATTTTTTGAAGAAGATTTCAATTATAACACACGTTTCCTTTCAACGGATGTTTGCCTTCATTGTCAAGGGGACATTATACAATCTCTAGACACTTCCTTCAAAATTTTCTTCGAATCGAATAAGCATTTTCTTTATCAATAGCTTTAGTTATCATTTCTTGTAGAATCTTATCCGAAAAATCTTTTATGCATATCAGATCTGCATATAAAATCATTAAAGTCTTTGAAGCTGGTGGGTACAACATTTTTTCGTTTTTTAAAATAAATTTGGGTCTTTAAACAAATTAAATATTCTGTTCATTTTTACTCCTCTTCTTTTTAAATTTCAGAGCATTAAACATTGCATTACTAATCGGATATGAACTCACATCTCTTTGTCGTTTGGCTAAACTGTCTTAAGTCAGAATCTGTAGTGTTTCGTTATGTTAAATTGAAAAGTATTTATTTGTTGTATTTCATAGCCTTTTTTCCTTAGAGCAGATGATAAGAATTTGAAGCACTTTTGCTAGACTAAAGTGATTTAAACCAGACAAAGAAAACCAAATATGGAATTAAAGTCAACTAAAAACTCAAAATGCGTTTCTTTTTTTTTTTTTTTTGACTTAAACCCTTCCTCCTAATGGCTAAGATCTTTTTCATAACTACTTATTTACAATTATATACATATATCAGCAGTGTAGTTGCTATAATTAAATTAAAAAAAATCCAGGAATTCCCGGGATTTTTTTTCCCGAAAAATGAACAAAGTGTGGGAAATCCCGAATGAAAACCCCTACTTAAAACGGAAAAAAATATAAAATAAAGGCAAAGAATTTATAGTAATAAGGGATTTAAACAACAAATTGTTCTGTGTCAAACAATACTGCTAAATGCTTTTTTCAACGTCTACGCCCTCAAAGTTTTCGCTAAAGTGAATACATTTAGCATTAGACTCCACATAAAGTTTAACAAATATCCAACATGTCTGCCTAATATTAAAAAGGTTAAATATTTCTACGAACATTGCTTTAAATGTTTACAAAAAATAATCACCCAAATGCTAGCTGGGTACCTACATATATACATATGTATGTATGTACATATGTATACATACTTAAATTTTATAAGCAAATTGTTTTTGCTTTTCATATGAAATGTAAGTCTGGGTTCACACTATAAAAGTTTTCTTTCAGAAAATCTGAGTTTATGGGTGAGAGAGGAGAAAAGAAAAGCATGTTCTCTTCCCCTCTCACCAATAAACTCAGACTTTCTGAAAGAAAACTTTCATAGTGTGATCCCAGACTAACAAAGGAAAAGTACAAAAATTGTATTGAAAACCAAATAAAATTTTTGTTGTTTTTGTTTACATTCTTCTTCGGTTCTTCTTTAAAATTTCTTTTGTGTTTACATATTGCAATTTTTTTTATCGCAGCAACTTTTACTGTACCACCGAACCAGGGTTGTTAGATGTGACAGTTTTTTGTCATTTTGACGATTTGTGTAAGAAAATACAGTTAAATGACGATTGATGATTTTTTTACTAAAAGTAAATAAAATAAATTAAAAACTTACAAGATATACATATTTACAATTATGCTGGAAACAGTCCAAAACGTAACAATAAATTTTTCGAAATATCAAAATTATTGGAAGTTACACAAACAAAAATTCTGTCCCCATCACAAACCAGGTGGCTTTCATTAGAAGCATTAGTAATTCGAATTCTTCAATTATATGAATGCCGTCGGTACTCCAAAAGATATAAAATAGAGTCCCGATTTGCGTCGGTCCTATTTGAGTCCTTTCAATTTGCGACGCTTCTTAAAATTGGTTAAATCCGCTTTGCATTTATTTGTATTATTCCGATTTACTTCGGTACATTCGATTGGATCATTTCGCTGAAGTCATAATTACATGTGAAGAATTTTTCTATTCGCGTGTAAAAAGGTGAATTCTCATTTAATTCTGTTAGGTTAGTTATTCTGAGCATAGTTGCGTGTTAGGAAGTAAGAAGTTAGTTCTTAATAAGAAGTTGTGTAAAAAAATTGGTGCATAGAAAAGGAAATGCATTAGTTTGGAACTAAACTGGGCGTAATAAAACAATTCAAGTCGGGTGAAAAAGACAGTGCAATAAATTGCCCATGATTTGTAAAATTTAAATATTTGACGATTTTGTTATATGTTTGTGACGATTTAGACGAAATTACTAAAACTTTTGAATATTTCTTAAGAAAAAGGCATAACAACTTAAATACATCTTTCGTCAAATCAGAGAACCAAGGTATATTTATAGCAGGTAGCCGCGAGATTACAACAATTGTACAATAAAACAAACAACAGGGCTTTTTATTTTTGTTATGTGATACGAACTGTCAAAAAGCAAAGGGGTTGATAAGAGACAAAAACGACAAAAGATAAAGACAAAAAACTTGTCTACTTGTTTACTATACAAAATTTGACAATTCATATCACAAAACATGCAAATAAAAAATAAGCAGCTGGCTTTCCGAGACTACCTGTTATAAATATACCTTGGAGAGAACAATGAGAAAACGGATGAGCGAACAAAACAATTCGAAGAGCACACTCGGTTGTGTACCCAGCGATGCCAGAATGCCCAAAATTGTCAAAATGCAGATTTGAAGATTTTTGGTTAAAAATTGCAGATTTGTTAGCTCGATGGAAACTTATTTACATTGTCACCTATTTTTGTACTTTTTCCACATCTTGCATTGATAAACGAAATATATCAACCATTCATAGAAGAACCGTTTGGAAATTGATTCATTAGCAGGAATTTTACTCACAAAAATTACTTAAAAATTCGGATTGTCTTGACAAATTAATATCGCCGGGCTAATGTTCTCTAATTTTACACGAAAAAATATACATATGAACGTATATATTCATATGTACTTATGTACAAGTATCTTGAATACATAGTTGCAATATTTGATCTATTGTAAATTTTCAATAACACGCTTGATAGTTTTAAGATACCAAAGATGTGATTGAAAGATCTTTTCAATGTAAAAATATCCAAAAATTATCAGCCATGTTCGAAAAATCGCATTTGAGTGACATCAAAATAGAAAAAATGTTTTAAAACTTTTCTGTGTACCATTGATTTCAAATTCCAGATCATGGTCGTATATTTTGCAATGAATTGTTATATCGTTTTCTAAATAAACTACATAAAAAAATAATAAATGAGTATTGAAGATTTATTGAAGATATTTGAAATCTTGACGCAGATTTTTCGATGAAAAATTATGGTTTTTTGCTGATTTTACCTCTAAAAGTTCTGGCAACACTGTGTGTACCTCTTTTAATTCCTCTTTCCCCCTTCGCCAATAAAGTAACAGCAAGTCTATACCAGCGATAATATAATTGGGGGATTCACAAGGTGTGCTATCCAGTCATATCGTCATAATGTCATAAATAATATTTTACAATTCTTTAAAATAAATGTTGTTGTAATTTAAACAAAATAAAAATGTAAATGCTGTGTTTATTGATTCGTCATAACTGTAGAGTAGAAATCTTAATTACAAGCGGTAGCCCACAGCAGTCCAATATATTTCTTGTAATTATTTTAGGACATATGACTTTACAACTTTACGACTACCTTGTGAATCCCCCAAATATATTGCAGCAAATGTCAAAAATATGTTATCTTTAATGAAGAAAACAATTTTTTGTACATATTTATTGCCGGCAATTTATGTCGCAATAATTGTTAGTCCATTTTTGTTGAAAATTATTGCTAATAAAACGTCAAATTTGATTGTTAATTGAAAAAATGAAGCAAAAAAGGAAAAAAATAGAATCAAATTGTGTGGGAAGAAAAATAAGTTTGTGAAATTGTAGCAAATTATAATTGTAGTAAAATAATTTAATTAAAGAATTAAATAAACACTAAGATAAAATTGTTAAAATTTTTTTTATTAATATAATTTTTTTTTATTCAATCTTTATTATTTAAAATTATATTAATTTGTTTAAGCCTGAGTTCTTTTTTATGTAAAAATAAAAAAAGATCTCAAGATTAAACAAATTAATATGTGTACATTTAAAAAATAAGTCGAATAAGAAAGAATTTATATTAATAAAAATATTTTTTGCAAGATGGCGGGAGTTTTTACACTGCACTTTTGTCCTTGATTTTTTCCAAATTATAAGTTTACATTAATACGTTTTCCCATGCCTATAACATAAGCTGAGCAATAAGAAATATTGCTCTGTTATTCAGCCGACGTTATTGCCAACTAACTGAGATAATTACATACATATCTTAAGTGTAGACCTAGGGTAAGAATCGCATTGACAAAAATCGTATAGTATGTAAAAAAGCGCTTAATAGCTGCCATTGGAAATCGTTGGTGCTGATATTATCTCCTGTTATGCGGCCACTAGTCTACATTTGTTTTTTGTATTTTAATTATATTTGTTTGTGTTTTTCTTGTACCTACATATTTTTCAAAAGTATATACATACATACATAAATTATTGCAGCTGCTTTTTGAGTTCTCTCAATTAAGAAATATTTGCCATTGAAAAAATGGCAAAAGTTTGAAAAGTTTAGGCTTTTTTAGTAGTGGCACCTGCTTTTTTTGAATTTTGATTATATCTAAGAAAAAGGCGATTTTTTTCTGCTTTTGCTGAAATGGTTAAGGCATTTTAAACCCTGGTGTTAACGATTAAATTTTATCTACTACTGCTAACACTATTTATTATATAAATGTATATAACGGGTGATTTTTTAGCTATTATCTTTGTGGCAACACTGGTTTAAACAGCTGACGCACGTTTCGTGTTTTGTTTCACTGTCAAACATCTTCAGTTTGGTCTATAATTTAACCATGAATCGTCTTACAAACGAACAACGCTTGCAAATTATTGAATTTTATTATCAAAATGAAAGTTCATCGGCGCTTCTTCCATTTTATGGTCAGTTTAATCGAAGCTCATTTTTGGCTCAATTGTCGATTTTGGAGTGAATATCAGCCAGAAGCTACCAATGCATCCAGAAAAAGTCACAGTTTGGAGGCATCATTGGACCGTTCTTCTTTAAAGATGATGTAACTGTGAATGGTGAGCGCTACCGTGAGATGATATCCTACTTTTTTTTTGCCCAAAATGCAAGAGCTTGACTTGCATGACATGTGGTTTGAACAAGACGGTGCCACATGCAACACAGCATGCTTAACAATGGACTTATTGAGAGGCGAGTACGGTGAAAACGTTCGGGACCGGTCAATTGGCCGCCTAGTTCATGCGATTTAATGCCTTTAGACTATTTTTTTTGGGGCTATGTTTAAGCTCATGTCTATACACACATGCCAGCTTCAATTGACGCATTGGAAGACAACATTGAAGCATATGTTCATGAGATACCGGCCGAAATGTTGGAAAGAGTATGCCAAAATTGGACTAAGCAGATGGACCATTTGAGGCGCAGTCACAATCAACATTTGCATGAAATAATCTTCAAACATTAAATTATATGGGCCGTACTATCGATTCAAATAAATATTTCATGAATTTTTTTTGAATTTTATGTGTTTTTTTTTTATTTCCTATATGTAGCTCTTAAAAAATCACCCATTACATACATAAACGCTTATAATATATTTTATGAAAATTACACATCAGCAATAAATGCCGATCATGACCACACAGAAAAAATAGAAACTCGACTTTAATTAAACAATTTGTTCAGACAAGTTCTCCTAATTTTTTCCAAAAGAAACCCTTTCGCCATTTGCTACATGAAATTTTCGATAATGAATTAAAACTTGAAAACTCTGATGGTAGTTTAATTTTATTTTTTCCTTTTATACATACGATTAGAAGCAATTGTGCTAAAGTGACTTAACCCAAACAAAAGAGAACAAAATTTAATTAAAGCCAATCAAAGAATCAAAATTCTTCTTTTTTTACCTAACGGCTAAAGGCCCAACCAGAACATGCATGTATTAGCTTAAGCAACTGTCAAAAATTAACGAAAAGTCTGTCAAATGCATAAGCAAATAATAAAAGACTTTTAGGTGGCCATAATGTACATAATATCTATTAAACCATTGTTGCATATTTGTGCAATATTTTGTTTTTTTGCGAGTATGTACTTCAAACTAAAAACTACCAAAAAGTCCAACCGCGTATTTGTTTATTTTATGCTATTTAATTTGTAAATAATTTAAAAAAAGATAATATGTGAGTGTCTTAAAAAAAATGGAAAATAAATTAAAATATGTAAAAGTCCATTTTAATTTATTTTATTTTTTATTGTTATACATACACAGCTGTTTTCGTACGGAATGTGCGTTCAGTTTGGCACTTTGCTTAAGCAAATGACATTTGACGAAAAGCATCATTAAGTACATTGTAGCTTGCCATATATGTTTTATATGTATTCGCACAGCTACTTAAGTTGACTTAAACGACCTCATTCATGTTCTGGTTGGGCCTTAAAATATATTCCATGACACAACTTGTTTACAATTATACATATCAGCAGTAAAGCTACCATAATTAAATATAAAAAAATTTCGGGAATTCCCACATAAATTGCCGGGATTTTTTCCCGACAACTGTGCGGGGTCCTGGGATTTTTGTACCGGGAAATCCCGTATGAAAAATACTAGCGAGAACCATAAAAGTTGTTGTTGTCTGGCGCTCCTAATGCAACTTTTCGTGTAACAATCGTTGTTTATTTAGTGGAAGGTGCGAAATTTCTGCGAGGACGTGTCCGTCTTGAATATTAATTAACAATTTAACATTTAAATAATAAATCAATTTTTAATCGTTTTATATGGAAATTTGTCGTATGTGGCGTTTGGCAGTTACATACGACATTTAATTTGAAAATTGTTTCAGCAAATACAACATACGACAAACTCAACACTCCATGTCTCGGAAACCGTATGAGGCATCGAAAAACTGATTACGCCAAATGAAAAATCAGGTCGGAAAAACCTAACCACATTCGACATTTAAATTATCAACCGACGATATGTATGTACAATCGACAAATGGTTGAAGATAGAACTAATCGTGGGATAATTCTTTTTTTTTTTAATTTTTGTGTGTCTAGGAGTAGCGTTATCAATTATGATAACGCTGTATCGGTTTTCTAGTACCGAAAACAATGTGTTTGTGTGTGCGTGATTGATAACGAATATTCATGCAGCAACCGGCTGCACATTAGCTTTGTTTACATAATTTCCCAGTTAGAAATACATAAATACTCAGAATTATATTAAAAAAGCAAAAAATAACTTTTTGGTTTTACTAATAGACCCAGATTTGCAGTTATTTATTATGATGAAATTCTTATAACCCTTAATATTTATCCTTATCCTACTCTACGCCTTTGATACTCTATAATATTAGTTTAATGAAGGGTGTTTCTATAGTTTGATACTCTACAATATCAGTTTAGTTCAATCTATTCTTATGATACAGTTCATATAGTATATATTTATACCTTATACATGCTGATTAGAGTTTTTTTCCCGGACTTTTTCGATTCCCGGGAAAGCGGGAAATTTTTTTTAATTTCCCGGGATCCCGGGATCCCGCTCCATATAAATATTACAAAGTAAATTTTGTTTTAAATTAACGAAAAAAATTTTTATAAAAATACGTAAGGGAACTTGTTTACAAAGAAAGTAAAAGAAAAGGTTCAATACTAAAAAAATTAATTGAAGAATGAAATAGGAACTTGAATTATTATTACCTCACGCTTTTATTACCTATTACTATGCTTTTATACCGTATTATTATGCTCTAGATACAAGATAAAAAGATAACATAAACATAACAATTTAATTCATAAAACAATAATAAAAACAAAATAAAAATTAAGGTACTCAAGATATGAGGTCAAAAAGTTAATTAATAAAATAGATAAAATATTTTAAATAAATATATAACATTTTAACGGCTTCGTTAATAACTGTCTAACACACTCAAAGCGCTTAGTACGTCGTCAAAAAGTATATTTTATTTACGAATTATCATGTTACCGAAAAATTTCGTTTATTTTTTACCGCGGTTGGACAAATAGTTAAAAGTGCACCGTTGTAGCATGCTTCGGATTCACAATCAGAAGCAATTTTTTCTTTTTATAAACAACGTCTATATCAGTCAAATGCATTTCAAGGTTTTTTAAGTTGTGTGTTGTAGTATCTTACACGAGTCTCCAAAATGTTATTTTATATCGGTTTCCCCGCACTTCACTGTTATATAAACCAACACAAATTGAAAAAATTTGTGTTTATCACCTAATAACCATATCGCTCCTTTATTGCATGTCTCAAAAAATCAGAAATTTTAAGTAACTTTAGGAAAGTTTTCCTTCACACCTACTTCACTTCACTAAATGTAATAATTATCAACTGTTGCACTGCCCATTCTGCTTTTAGTAGATTTATTGCATCAGGAGACATTGATTTAAATATGTACTCACTTCTTGTAATTGATCTAATCCGAAACCCGTCCACAGATGCAAATTTTTAGAGAATAGAAAACTAAATTTCAAATTATAAACAGCTGTTTTCTGAAATTATGAGGAATTTTTTATTTCCCGGGATCCCTCAAGAAAAATCCCTTGAAAAACCCTAATGCTTTAGTCGAAAAAAATTATTTTATTTTGTTTGTAGCGGATGGGTTCGGCATGTTTTTTTAAATCCGTTTTATGCAATTCCAGTGAGGAATTACAATCAGAACAATAATATGCAGTTATTGAAGACGAATGAGCCAATTTATAAGAATTTTGAGCTTGTTCAATCGGTTTTAGCCATCATAATCAACAATGAAAATAAATATATCCGTTATTTATTTAATACTGCATCGTAACTACTAACCAATACCCTAGCATTCTTTTTTCCGGACTTTATTATATTTTCATTCATATTTACTAATTTTTGGTGAAGACATACATACATACATATTGCTTGAAAATTGTCGTCAAAAATCAAAAACTCTATGTCAAGGCCCATCTATCAGGTCTGCTTACTTGTACACAAACAAAAAACGATTCTTTTTAGTTGTCAAAAATTTACTACCACATATACAATGCAAAAGGAAAAAACGTGTATGTGTGGCATACCATTAACGTATACATGCACAAGTAAGCAAAATGTAAACAACTTTTGACTACTAAAAAGAACATAAACAATGATCATCAGGCTTCTTGCACAGACCTTTTCAATGGGCCTTGCTCTATGTGTTGTCAATGATTTTAGATTTTATTTTTAAATTATTTTTTTAAACACTCACTCAAGAAAAATAACATATGTTTATAAAGTACATTTTACACACTTAACAAAAACGTGAATCTTAATTTGGATCCTTTGCACTGTATAAAAGAAAGCTAAAAGATTTGCTACGTTTTTTCATATTTTATATACGAAACAAAGAAAAATAACTTTCTCTGTCCTTTTTGCTCACATGAAATCCCCAAGTCTGACAGCCCGAGAGGAGGAAAGAAATTTTATTATTTACAGTTATATTCTTTTTTTTTAATATAATTTTCAACAAAAAACAACAATTGTTCTAATATAAATGCAAAAACACTATATGATGTGGCACCTCAATTCAACTTTTATGTACAAATTGAAAAATGTGGCATCTCAGTTAATTTTGTTTTGAACAAGAATTAAAATCAATTGAAGAAAAAACTTGCCGAACAAAATAATTTCTCTCTCTCAAAAATAAGAAATCATACACGCGTGTGAACAAATCAATATTTGAAATCAACCGCAAAATCAATATTTTGTTTATGTTGAACACATGCTATTGTTATTGTTTTGAAAACAACAACACGTGCGCGACAAACAATAACAATACAACCAGAAATATATCAGGAAACATAACGAGTGCTATAATAACCATAAAAAGTAAAGAAATTAATTAAAATATGAAAAAAATCTTAAAACTTTGCGGCTTAAAATGTTTGAAAAATTTTCCAAAAAGTTGTTAGTTGAATAAAATCTGTAAATTTATATGTTTCTCAAATCTGATAACTGTTTTGGAAAGCCCTCAACCAGGGCTATTAAGGCCACCAGCTGTCACTTTCGACAAATTAAAAGTTTAGGGGGTATTCTATACTAAAGAAAAAAAATTCAAAAAATTTCCAAAAAGTTGTTAGTTGAATAAAATCTGTAAATTTATATGTTTCTCAAATCCGATAACTGTTTTGGAAAGCCCTCAACCAGGGCTATTAAGGCCACCAGCTGTTACTTTCGACAAATTAAAAGTTTAGGGGGTATTTTATACTAAAGAAAAAAAATTCAAAAAATTTCCAAAAAGTTGTTAGTTGAATAAAATCTGTAAATTTATATGTTTCTCAAATCTAAAAACTGATTTGGAAAGCCCTCAACCAGGGCTATAAAAGCCACCAGCTGTCACTTTCGACAAATTAAAAGTTTAGAGGGTATTCTATATTAAAAAAAAATTTTTATATAAAGTAATTGAACTATTATAAAACAAAGGCAATTAAAAATAGCTCAATTTTTTAAATTATAAGTGAATTTAGCTAGTAATAGCTAAAAACTACCCTTTTTGAAATAAAATTATTGGAATATTAAAAAACAAACACAAAAAATAAACTCAATTTTTAACAGAGTAAATGAATTTAGCTATAAATCGCTAAAAACCACCCTTTTTTAAATAAATTTACTGGAATATTAAAAAACAACCCCAATAAAAATAGCTACATTTTTTAAATAATAAGTGAATTTACCTATAAATCGCTAAAAACCACACTTTTTGAAATAAAACTATTGAAATATTATAAAACAAACACAATAAAATATAGACAATTTTTTAAATAATAAGTTAATTTAGCTATAAATCGCTAGAAACCATCCATTTCAAATAAAATTATTTTTTCCTGCAAAATTTTATTAAAAATCGCTGGATTTGACGAGAAAATAGCTAAATTGGCAACAGTGTAGAAAGAAACACACAGAGTTGCACTTTACCAGCGTTACCATTTGTCATGTTATCCCTTTTTATAAGTATTTTTAGACGTTAAAATGTGTTTACACGGGTTAGAGGGTTTGAGCGAGATAAATAGATCTTGAGCGCAAACTTTGGTAAATAAAACCACTATGTATTTAAAACGTTATAAAAATTTCATTTATTTTCTATTTAAGGGGTAATTATGGGTATATGTAGATTTAATTGTAGGTTAAGTTCTTTATTGTTTTTAATTAGGTTAAGTTTTTTAGCTATAAAAGTTATTTACTTTTTATACACTTTTAGTTTTAATTTAATGATTTTGTGAACTATTTAAAAACACTTTGTTTAGGTGGGGTTTGTAGAGCGTCACTTCGGTGTTGAACGTCTTCACGATCGACTTCTTGCTGACTTTTGACTTTTTAGTTTTTTGTTATTGGCTGCAGTTCTTTCATCAGCTGTTGATGGGGGCGTTAATGCTGCAGTGTTGGTACAGCGGTACCTTTTTGTTCACCGTGTGAACAAAATGTTTATAATTTTTATAAAGATTTTCATAAATAATAATAATATAAAAGTTGCAGTATATTAGATGAAAAGATTTAGTGAAGTTTTAATGCAATAAAGCAATCTTAGATAGTATCTGTCCTTTATTACTGTAAAGTTGTTTAATTTTGTTTACTCCTTAAATACTTCATACCTTAAAGATCCCAAATACGTACATATATTCTTTTAGGTGCTTAAGTATCTAAAGATGATAAAATCGATTTTAGAGTTAAATGTTCAAAGTCTTATGTTGAATTATGTAAAGTTCTGTTCAAAAGTTCGATTTTGATAACGACCTTATGAAACAAGTTGTAGTTTTACTTTTTACTTTTTATTTAATAATGAATTTTGGCTCTAAAAATTTTTTATTGTATTTTATTATTAATAAAAAATGTACCAAGCGTTTTCTTATACACCCTTCACCTCGGAAACCAATTAGAATTTTGTTTTCTTGTCTTCGCCATTATCTTAGCTATAAACGGGGGGAAGGAAAGCTTTAAACAAAATAACCCTGGAAAACTATATTTAGTGCATTAAAATTTCTAAAATATTAAATTTTTATAAATATTTCACCATTTTTGGTCCATAGTCTGTGTTCATACGGCTCATGTTTTAATGACATGATTGCTACTTTATTGGCGAGAGTGACGAGGGGAAAAGAAACGAGTACACATATGCATGTACTGTAACAAACAAACACAAACACAATAAAAATAAAATTAAATTAAAGAAAAATTTCCCCTTTATTACAAAATTTCAAAATCGTAAGCAAAAATTTTTTTCTGAAGGAAAATTCTCACAATTACCAGCATTTTTTCAACTTTTTATTTTTGACTTAAGATGTTTTGTCAAAAGGCCACAGATATATACATATCGTCACCTTAAAGTAAAGTTAAAAGTTTACAGGATAGGGAAAAAACGTTATAAAATTTAAACTATTTACAATATTGAAATGAAAATTTCATATTTTGATTAAAATGAAACCAGAAATATATATCGGTTGAGAAAACTTTGTTTTTCCAAACACAGCTTATGTAATGTCACTTAGGGCATTTGGAATTGTAAAAATCTGAAACCAAATATCCTATCAGTAGTACTAATAAGTATAAATTAATAACAATTTTTTAATACATATGAATATTATATACATTAAATAATATTATTGTAATATTACATGTTCAAAATTTTGCACACCTATGCGTTATGATATAGGGAATAAAAATCCATTAAAAACTCAATTTTGAAATTTTTGCAAATTGGGGATTTTATTTTGTAATTGGGAATATAAACTTCGTGACAATACCCAGGCAATTTTTTTGGGAAAAGCACTTTTTTCGCTAGGGATTTTTGGGGATAATATATTATTTTAAATTCATTTTTGCAATGCCAAGACCGATTTGGTCAAGTTGTGGGTACAAATTTAAGTCTTTTTCGCGGTTTTTCAAGAACTTGTTGAAATAGTTTTAAATATGCTTTTTGTACCAACTAGCTTTACTTCTGTTGAATTAGTCTTTTTCTGTAATAAATTCAACCAAAATCAATATTTGCAACAAAATTAAATATAAGCTATTAGAATTAATAAGAATAAATACACACTTTAAAATAATGCAGCTTGCTGTGACACGTTCAAAATTGTTACTAACACAAATGCAAAATAAATAAATAAAAATTTATTTTCAATTATCAAATAATAAAAAATTAGGGTAATCGATTATTCGACATTTTTCAGAAACCGGTTTTCGTATATTTCGACTATATAAATCAGACCAGGCAAAACAGTTAAGAACGCTTTCTTCCTTTGTTTGTCAACGGAACCTGTGTGGGGAGAAAAAAGGTGAAATATGGGAAACTAAATTTCTTTTTTTTTACTTTTCTGTGCTTCATGTGATAATTTTTAAATTTTCTATAATATAGAACTTTGAAACATAATATTATAGGTGTTGGATCCTGAGTGAGTGATAACCTATAAGATAAAAAATGCTGGTATTTTTTGTTTTTCATCTGGAACTTTTTGAATTTTCGTTAATATTCGACCTATGAAGATACAATTATACATTAAACTGGGCGAATAAGAACATGTAAGGGTAGCTTTTTCGTACTTTTTCGTTCTACATCTGATACTTTGATTAATTTTCCTTAATATTAGACATATAAACATAAAATTAAACGTACAACGTCCTGAGTGGATGACAATATATAAAGGAGACTTTTTGATACTTTTTTGTTTTTCAATTGGTATTTTTTATACTGAACTTACAAAATTAAATCAACTCACGTAGAAGATAAAATATGAACTGGAGGTTGGACCCTCGCCAAATCGAAACAAATAAATTCATATATACTTAGATGAATTATGTTTTCTTCATATTTACAAAAAAAAATTATGGTCGAATTTTGACCATAAGGCGAACACTAGTTATTTATAAATATACTTGAATTTTTGTTATTAACCTATTAATATTTAAGATATAAGGCAAAGCCATTTCTGTGCAATATTTGTTTCCTTAGAATGTAAAAAATTATGTGACTTACAATTAAATAAATAAATAAATAAAATATTTAATTAATTTAATTTATTTGAACAAATAACAATTCCTGAGATCAATTAAATAAGTTTATAAATGCATTCAACTTTTTCATTTATGTGGCAAAAAGGAAAATTTCTTAATGGCACCTTAAGATCTTCATGTTCAAAAGAACACATGGACAAAATTTCAATTCATTTGTAGATTTTTGAGGAAGTTATAGCAAAATTACTTTTTGGTTATCTTTTTTCAATGTGCAATTACATTTGGAATAATAAAAACTTCAGAGCTGTGACATTAGGAGTGTTTAGGAATAAAAACTTAAAAAACTATAACAGCAGAGAACCGATGATTATATTAAATTCAGAGAAAATTTCCAAAAGCCACCTTTGAAGTGGTAAACTGTTCTCTTAATAAACAAAACAAATAGACTTAAACTCTTATTGCCACATAATTAATTCAAAGTCAACAGCAATTATATTAAACCAAAAAAGTTAAATGATTTATTCAAATTATTACAAAATATTTCATTAAAAATAGGAATTCCGTTCAGAATATGCATTTACAGAATCGTTTGAGCGACTATCTCTAATTTATATCAAGAAGATTTTAAGGAGAAAACACGATTTCTTTCTACGGATGTTTCAAAGGAACATTATACATATAAACTCTAGACACTTTCAGTTTTCATAACACTTCCTTCAAAACCTGTAGTTCTTATTTAAAAATGAATTATTTTCTTCGAATCGAATAAGTGTTTTCTTAATTAATAACTTTTGTCATCTAATCCGAAAAATCTTTAATGCAGCTGTTCTGCATACAAAATCATTAAATTTTTTGAAGCAAGTGGGTACAACATTTTTTCGTTTTTATAAAATAAATCTGGGTCTTTGAACAAATTAAATATGCTGTACATTTTTACTTTTCTTCTTTCGAAATTTCAGAGCATTAAACATTGCCTTACTTATCGGATATGAATTGACATCTGTTTGGCGTTTGGCAAAAATGTCTCATATCTGTAGTTTTTTTTGTGTTAAATTGAAAACTATTTATTTGGTGGATTTCCTAACAGAAGATGATAACGATTAAAAGCAGATGTGCTAGACTAAAGTGGTTTAAATCAAACAAAAGAGAAACACAAATTTAATTAAACCCTAACAAAAACTCAAAATGAGTTTTTTTTTGACTTAAGACCTTTTTGCCTAACGATTAAGATCTATTTGATGACACAACTTTACAATTATGTCAGCTGTAAAGTTGCCAAAATAAAATAAAAAAATCCCGGGAAATCCCGTATGAAAAACACCAATTACCATACACGGGAAAAAATTATTATAATATTTGTTTTTATTAACTGAATATGGTTAAAACCAAAGCATAAAAAGCAAAAATTAACACAAATGTCACAAAATTTAAATTGAAAATGTTGAGTGAAAACACTAACGGTTATCACCATTGCAGTTATTGAAACTATTTTGCTTTTTTTTTTGCATCACTTTTATTATAATTTTACTAGGAAAAAATTCTTAATTTTCACAAATCAAAAAAAATATTTTTTATTAATTTTCATAAATTTTTTCCTATGGTGGATTTTAAACTGAATGAGCTATGTTATTCATGGCTATTCTAAAATACGCGTCGAAGAAGTGAACATTTACATGAAAACAAAAACAAATCAAATTTTAGACATTTTTATGAAACTCTGTAAGTCTGGTGAAAACTAAAAAGAATCAATACATGTATATTTTTCGCAAACATGTTTAAGTTATGCACGACTAGGTACTTCCTGAGAGGGATCGTCAAAGAGTTGAGTTACTTATTATACTTTGGTTAAAACATTTAATGGAAGTTAGGTTAAGTTAAAAATATTTTAGTAGTACACAATTTAACTATTTTTTTAAATAGTATGTTACTGCGTTGAAAACAAATATGCCTGCTGGTAGTGTAATAAAAATAAATTTTTTATTTTCTTTATTCACATAAATTGATTATATTCGTATTTGGTTATAAGCCTCATAGTGGATAGCAAAAAGTAATGTTTTATGTTTAAAACAGAGTTACTATCTATATTTTTTTCAACAATTTTATATTCAAATTATCTACAAACATCTTTGTTTATCGCATAATTAATCTTATATTTTGATTTTAATAAATTTTTTTTCAAATATCTGTAGCATTTTAATAAAATATCTTAAGTCAAATTTTAGAAGTTGAAAAAAATGTTGTTAATCATACGAATTTTCATTCAAAAAACATTTTTGTTTACGTTTTTTAAATTTTGTATTAAAGGGCAATTTCTCTTAAATTTTGGTTTATTTTAAAATTTAATAAAAATTAAGATGTTTTGTCAAAATGTCACAAAACTTAGAATATTTTTAGCATATATTATTTGGTACAAATTTAGCAAATTTTAAGAATTAAACATTTTTTTGTCTTAGCATTTTATTTTTATGATTTTTAGCATATATTCTTAATTTTAACATTTAGCAAATTTTTCTTCAAGTTCTTTCATAAACTGATAAAACAGCTATGGCAACACAGTTAATAATGTTTTGTTTATCTATACACGTGCTCAGCAATATTAGTAATTGCGGTTGATTTGCATAAACAACTAAAAAAAATGTTGTTAAAAAAAAGTTGTTTTGTTCACAGCGATAAATCATACTCAATATAAAAAAATTTTGTTCGGACAAAAATCATATGTTGTTAAATTCTCTTCAATATGTGTGCACACGTCCGTTGAAAAAAAGAGAAGAGAAAACTTGGTGCCCTCATTTTGCCGATCGCAGCAATAAAGATTGTAAACAAGGCGAATTCAAACAGGTAAACTCATCTCTACAACTACAAAAAGCCCCATGTATTTTGTTTATACAATTTTCTGGTTGGTTGTCAAAATTTTTTTATTGAAAATTAAAATTATCACTTTTTTATAAAAGAAATTAATAAATTCACTTCAATCATTCGCAGTTTTGAAATATTTTTATTATAAAAATAATATTTTTAACACTTTTCATTCAACTTCTTCTCAAAACAAAATCATATTTTGACGTTAGACCATATTTTTTAATTCGCCGTGGAAACAGCTGACGAACGGCTGACGAGATGAGTTTACCTGTTTGAATTCGCCTTGATTGTAAACAGATATTTATTTCTCTTTCTTATGCTTAAGTATTTTTTGTTGTTGTATTCTGTGTTACTTTTAAGGGTCTTGGGCAGATTTATTTAGGTATCTATCCTACTAATGATAAAACTTCTTAGAAATGTCTTCCCAACAAGCAAAATGCAAAACCCAGACAATAATTCCCGCTACCTGCTTTTAAAATTTAAATCCGTAAGGGATAAAAATGTCAAAAACTCTTCTGGCAAAATTGCGGGATATAAATGCCTGGTCTCAACTAAAATAATTTTAGTTGAAGTAAAACTCTGAAAGTGTTAAGTGGTTAAATCAAGAGAACAAACTTGTTAAACTAAAACAAAAAAGCAAAAACAATATTTTACTCGTTTTAAAAGAAATGCATATAAAAAAATTTCAAAATGACTCATACGTATAGTATGGAATATTATAAAAACTACTTTAAAAAAGTTGTACATAAAAACATTTTCGTTTGTAGCTTTTAAAAATTTGCTAAAAAAAAATATCAATTTAACATAACACGTTTTTTTCTTAAAACTCAAACTGTGACTCAAAAACAAAAAAAAAAATAACTAATTTAAAAAAAATAATTTACAATAAACAAAATAAAAAAAATCTTAAATTTAAATAAACTAAACGCTGAGCATAAAAGTTTTATTTGCCGCTTACATATTTTTATTTAATCAGAGATGGATAGCAGTAAAATAAATGTAAGTATTACAAAAAAAAAACAAGTAAATAGAACGAGATATTTATTTAAAAATTCTAATTTTTTAAGTTTATGGTACAGTTTTTTTTATATAAATTAAATCTGTGTTCGGGCGGCTTATGTCTTATAAGCATGATTGATAATTTGAGGGCGGGTGACACGAGTGTAAAAAACGAGTACCGAGTTTCACATACTATTAGTACATTTTGCTCTCTCATTCAGGGCTGCCAGGTACTTTTCTTCGTTCTCCCCAAATTTAAAAATACATTTCCCCAAATATCCCCCGATAAATAAAAGAATCCCCAAAATAAGCCCCTGTATAAAATACATAATTTTTAACCTATAATTTGAATTTTTATTTAAGTTTTACTTATACCATGTGCTACAAGAGATCATTCCTATCGATAGGAAATTTGTAGTTTTTTTTTTTAAATACCTATATACAGTCGAACTTTCCTATAATGAATTTGCATGGGACCACAAAATCACTTAATTTTTAAGAAAGTTTATTACACAAAAATAATATTTCCAATTTTTTTTAAAAAAAAGGGGATATTCTAGTTTGGATTTCATTCCCACGTGCAGCAGTTATCCATGTAATGCGGGATTATTATTTGACAGTTTTTAGTCTTTTGAATAAAAAATTTTATTGCACAAATCAATTTTAAAACTATTTAAGGTGTGTGATCGCATTTCTAGGTCAAGTAATAATTGGCACATTAGTGGTCTATGGCCATCATTTATTACTAGTTCTAAACCGATTTTTTTTTATTTCTTTTTTAAAAACAATGATATGTTCATTTCGAATTATTTATAATCTAGACTAAAAACTTATACGACATTTCCATAAACTTTAATAAGTGATTGTTTTGCCTTGTACACACTATTTGACATTTCAATCGACTTTTCTTTACCCAATCGTCACCAAACTTCATATTAAATGTTGTTATATACAAATGAACCAATAAGCATATTCATTGGCTTTAGAGTTCACTTTAATTTTTTTAAACACCTCTTATACACATGAAGTTGTTTAGGAAAATGCAAATTTTGGACTTTTTGTATATAATCGAATTATTGACAGATTAACTTCAAATTTATCAGATATTTTTTTAATAAAAACGAAACTTTTTTTGACCGGTGCTCATTGATATCAAGTGATGTTGCAAAAAATAGCGACTTTAATGTGTATGTGATACATACTATGTCTGCATTAAACTTAGTTGTCTTTTATAGAAAAATTAAGCTCATATTTTTTATTTCCCCAAAAAATCCTAAGTTTTATTTTTAATATCCCCAATGCAAACCCCAAACCTCAAATACAATTTTCTGTCCCTTTTAGTAACAAGAAACCCCCTGATTTGGCAGGCCTGCTCTCATTAGCTACTCTACAAGAAATTAATGAGCGAGTAGTCACATTTTTCATTTTCTTAACACCAAAATGAAAAATGTGACTACTCGCTCATTCATTTCTCGTAGGGTATATTTTTGCTTTCTTATTCGTATTTAATACTATACAAAAAAAACATGTCGTATACAGTTTTGTCAACTCGGTGCCTCTTTAAATTTTGTGTGCGAAAAATTCCTTTGTTGGTGCGCGGTGCGCTTTTTTTTAAATTTCGTTGGGTTTTTTATTTTTGGTGGCACCAAAGCAAATTCAACACAACTTTTTGTTACATACCATTTCATTCAGCTGTACAAAATTTTTACAAACAATTTTACAGACCACAATACACAGAGAAACAAAAAATGTCCAGTACAGATAGTCATGTACTACACACTCTACCTCTACAACCCCTCACCAACAAACTTCGTCTGTCTGCCTTCCACTTGCCACATTGTAAATGTCCAGTACAGATAGTCATGTACTAAACACTCTACCTCTACAACCCCTCACCAGTGATGTTAACCGTACGGTAATTACCCTTTTTTAGGGTAATTTTGGGCCGCAAAAGGTAGCAAGGTAATGTTATTTAAAATACGGTAATTTAATGAAATGCGTAGCACCGATAACTCTTAAACATATAAAAAAGCCGCAATGTAATAAATTTTACTATAATTTTCGGATTATTTTAAGTACGGGTCACATTCAAAATTATTTTACTACCTTATTCATAAAAAATAGAATAATTTTGGTTAAAAATTTATTTTAAGACAAAAATTTACATTCAGATTTTTCTTAAAACACATTTAAAATTTAAATTAATGCTTTATAAATAATGCTCTTATGTGCTGTTAGCAAATGAAACAATCAATCGCCTGTCATTTGGAAACAGAACATTAATGTTTTGATTAAAAATCTTTGCGTAAGGTAATTTCTACTCAAAAACGGTAATTTTGTAAGGACCATAAGGTAATGAAAAAATAAAAGTTAACATCACTGCCCCTCACCAACAAACCCCCTTTTACAATGTGGCAAGTGGAAGGCAGACAGACGAAGTTTGTTGGTGAGGGATTGTAGAGGTAGAGTGTGTAGTACATGACTATCTGTACTGGACATTTTTAGACATTTTTTTGCTTTACTTTTACACTTTTCGGCATTTTTATGTTGTTGCTTCATATCATTTTTCTCACATCAATGCCATTTTGGCTGTTTACTCATTGCCTGTTAAATGTTCATCTTCGTCGACAGCGAAAGAGAACGAAGTAAGAAAATTAATACTCTCTCTCCCAATTTACAATGTTGAAATTGAAATTCAGACATTTTTAACTTGCCTAAACCTTTTACAAACTCGAAATTAAAAGACAGACAGAGAGTATTCTTTTTCTTACTTCGTTCTCTTTCGCTGTCGACGAAGATGAACATTTAACAGGCAATGATACTAAAGTTTAGTTACTAAACACATTGATGTGAGAAAAATGATATGAAGCAACAAGAAGAAAACTGCAAAAAGTGGAAAAGAGAAACAAAAAATGTCTAGTACAGATCAAGGCGAATTCATAACAGGTAAGTGCAACTCTACAACTACAAAAAGCCCAATGTATTTTGTTTTTGCAATTTAATGGTTAGTTGTCAAAATTTTTTTATTGCAAATTAAAATTATCACTTTTTTATAAAAGAAATTATTAAATTCACTTCAATCATTCGCAGTTTTGAAATTTATTTATTATAAAAATAATATTTTTAGCACTTTTCAATCAACTTCTTCTCAAAACAAAATCATATTTTGACGTTTCACCATTTTTTTTAATTCGCCGTGGAAACAGCTGATGAACGGCTGAAGAGATGAGTTTACCTGTTTGAATTCGCCTTGGTACAGATAGTCATGTACTACACACTCTACCTCTACAACCCCTCACCTTCAAACTTCGTCCGTCTGCCTTCCACTTGCCATATTGTATAAGGGGACTAAGTAATGTTGCTAAGACGTAGGTACTAAATCATATGCATTAACCAAAACTGTCTTTTTGTTGTAGCTAATTCGTATTATGGAAAGTAAAAGGTTAATTTCATTATACACAGAAAAAATTATTAGTAGTTTTTTATAAATTAAAAAAATTATTTAAAAAGTATTTAAACTTAATTAATGTGATAATTGAATAAATTATTTAATTTTTATTGAAACATAATTAACATTTAAGGTGTTTTAAAATAACATTAGAAATCAAATAATTATTAAAATACAAAAAATTATTTCATTTAAAATCAAATAATTCAAGCTTGTGAAATTGTTGTTGGATATTGTCAAAACAATCAACACATTCTTTGAAACAGCAAAGTTTTTTGATCATTTTTTTAATGAATTTTAAAAATATCATTTATTTAAAAAAAATATTCAAAAATTTAATTTTTACAATTCTTAGTAATTAATACATATAATCATTTTGGTAATTGGTGTAAAATCAACAAATGGGTTGCTTGATTCTATCAATTTGGTGATTAGAGACAATTTTTAATATATCCTGTGTATGAAATTTGCTGTATAATTAATTTTGAATCCATACTTTTAATCGTTAATCTATTTTTAAAAAGTTTTGTATAGAATTTATGAAATTATTTTCTGCACCATTTTTCATTGAAAATGACAAAATTCTAGATTAAATTGAAAAAATTCCTAATGAATATAATACAAATTTCATCAGGGTTTAAAAAACTGGAGTCAAAACCAAAAACTGTCAAACAAAAAATTCGCTTTTTAAGTCGATTTGACAGCGACTGTTTACATTTAATGAATCAGAAATAAAAGCACTATTATTTACCGATGACAAATAAAGAAGTGGAAGAAATGGAATTTTTTCTACTTTGACTGCAGTTTTTAAACACTGAATTTTATAATTCAATTTTATAAATTTAAAACTAATATTATTAATACGATTTTCGTATGACGTGCTAAATTCCCAGTTTTTCATATTTGATAAATACACTGAAATTTATTGTTGAGGGAAAGATAGCTTCTAATATTTCTCAATTTCATTTCGAATTTTCTTAAATTCAAGATAAAATTCTCAATTTCATTGGGAGTTTTCTCATTTTCATGTTAAAATGTCCCAATTTCATTTGCAATTTTAAGTTAAAATTCTCAATTTCGTTTGGAATTTTCTAAATTTAAAATTCGCAATTAAAAGTGGAAGTATCTCAATTTTAAATTTTTTTCTCAAAAACCTAAACTGTAAAATTATAATTTTTATGCCAAATTAACTCAATAACGATTTTTAATAAAAAAGTTGGTGCCTTTTTCTTGAAATGGCGCTTTTTACCTCATTTTGATGCGTTTTGAATTTTCAAAGTTGACATCGCTGCTCGTCAACATTAGAATTAAGCGTTGCCAGAATGATGATTTTATCATATTTTTGATGTTTGTTTTTACCAATACAGTTATTTCCGCTTAATTAAAAATGCACGTCTTTTGACGCAATTAAACGGGAACTCAATTAAGCAGTACTCGGTTAATTGAATCGCCGACGCAAGGAAGCAAAACACCCATGTTAAGATAGAAAATAAAACTCATTTCTTTATTTATTAAGTTAAAAAATGGTTTAGGTTTTTTAAAACAAAATAAAAATAGGGTACGTTCATCGTAAAATCTTTCTCGCCGCAAAATATTTTGTTTACGTTTGTGGAGCAAAAACTCATTTAGTAGACGGAAACAATTAACAGAAACATTTGCTCTTGTTTTTCGCAATGCGGTCTTATTTTACGAAATAATAAAGCAGGTGACGCAATTAAACGGAACTCAACTAAACGGGTATTTTTACATAGACAGTTATGCTGACTTTTAGTGCAATTTAATGGAACACTCAATTAAGCGGGGCTCAATTAACCGAAAACAACTGTATATGATTTTATGGTTTTTTTTTAAATGAAGATTTTTTATTTTTAGAAATAATGATTTTTAAGTTTGCTTGTACAAAATACATACTGCCTGCTTTTCAAACTAAAATAAAAGCCTTCGTTTAGAAATTTATACTGAAACCAAAAACAAATTTGAGTTCTTTTTTATTGTTGTTTCAATATTAATTCCTAAGCGAATTTTTTTTATTTTTATTTTATTTTGAGAAACAGGCAGATAATTTTTTTTTAAGTTTGTTGTTTATTGGTTTTGCACACATTTTTACCCAGGGAGCATACGCAAAAATACATCATATTTTTTAGGCATACCAAATATTCAAAAAGCATTTTAGATTAGTGGTTGTTTATTTTGAGAATATTGATGAAAAAAAATTATTTTTTGTGAAAACAAAAAACCAATTTTAATCAAGTTTCATATATTTAAGAACAAAAAAGTTCAAGTATTCAATAACAAACGTCAAAACTAATGGAAATTTGAAAATTCCATCAACAAAGTATGATTATATAAGTGCGGTTTATCAACAGTATTGTAATAACTATACCATTAGGTGCTTTTTTAGGAAAATTCATATTTTTCAATGTTTTTTTAAATGCAATTTTCGCAAAATGCCTTCGATGTAACAACGATATTAGAAATACTATAATATTTAATTAAGAACCCAGAAGATTTCATAGGATGTATGCATGTATTTCAGTTGGCATAATAAGAAGTAGGTATGTCTTAAAAAACTTAGTAGTTTTTACTTTTTTGCCCTTGTTTGTTTTTTTTTTGCGCCAAATAATGATTTTCTTCCCAAAGCGAATATTGAGTATGAATTGAAATTAAAATAAATTGCTGAAATCAGCCATAAGGAATTTTTAAACATTAGCCCCCTTATTTATAAACGGTTATTAAGGCTAATTTTCATAGCTACAAAACCTTTATTAAATTTAAAAAATTTTTATAAATACGGGCTTAATTCACTATAAAAAAAAATTTTTTTATTTTATATTTTCAAAATTTCGATTAAATTTACAGTTGTACAGAAATTTTCTACGCATTTAAAGTTATTTTTTATATTCATTTTCATATTATTTGAATGCGTATTCTAAGTCAAATTTCAATTTATAAAGCTTTCATACTTTAAAGTCTTGTTCCTTCAATATTTTCCGGAAATATTTTTATCACCATGAGAACTAAATTCCTAGATTCTATTTGTTATTTTCTATAATTAAAAAATACTCGTTAAATGTCCTTTTTCGCAAAGTCTACGTCCTAATAATGAAATATTCGCTGCAGAGCCTTTCTTCAATTCTCTTTTAAAAACGCTTTGCAGAACTCAAGACTTTGTTTTTTATGCCTTTTCTCTTTCCTCTTCATCCTTTCAATAACACACTCAAAAAACAAAATTTTCCAATCTTCTTTCCTGTTTCACCATCAAACTCAATTGTGTCGCAGCTTATGTTTTATTATTATGAAATTTGCATTATAGTTTAGTTTTTAAGTGCGCGCTTACATTGTGCGATTTTTGTCGCTTCAACTCTTATTTTGTGGTTGAGAGGGCAGAGAGGCATTAATTCCGCACTAAGACTAAAAATATTTTTGTAATAAATTATAATTGCAAAATTAACAAAATGAACGTTAAAAGTCCTGCCCATTGGAACCATTCAATGCAGCTCTACTTTATATTTATGCCCGACTTTCAAGAAAATTACAATAAATCGGACAAATTGTTCTCAAGTTATTAAGCAGTAGCTTAATTGCCTTTGCTGGGGCACGATATTAGTTATGCCTGTATATTTAATTGCATAATTAACAAAAGGTCCTATTACAGTACCGCCGTTTAATACCTTTTATCACGACTTTAGGTTTATGCCAAACACTTTCCAAAGAAATTACGAAAAAATTCTACATAAAAATGCCCGAGGATATGTTTCCCCTAATAAGAAATCTCAATATTTTAATCTTCTGTCTAACTGTGGGGAGTCTATAAAAGTGTGTATTAAACTACAGTAAAAAGCTAAAATTTTTATTTAAGAACAGGTTTTATTTTTAACTCTTTTGTTTGCTCCTAAAGTACTTTTAGTGCTCTTAATTCGGAATGCACCCCATTATTATTTTAAAAGTTTTCGACAAATTAATTATTTTGATGAAAAAAAGTGTTCACAAAAAAGCACCCCCTTTTGGGTTTTCAGTTTTTCTAGTTTAATGATCATTATGCACCCTTCACCGAAGGTAAAAGGGAATATATAATATTTTAATTCCGTTTGTCATATCCACAATATTGATCAAAGACACTTTAAAGTATTTATATTCTGGATTCTGAAGAAAAAAAAAACCAAAACTGCTTCTAATTTCACCCATAAATCCCTTGTTGTTCTTGTTGTTTTATTTCTTTTTCGTATATCTAGATAGCGGCAAGATCCAAAGTTTTCAAATTAGGTACAAGCATCTTGATTATTAATATAAAATCTCTCAAAAAAAATGGACTGGATTAGAGAAGTGGTTGTGACACTTCCCATACAAATGTGCTATACATTTCTTTATATCTGTAGAACAAAAAGAGCCAAAGTTTCCAAATAAGTATCAAACATCTCGGCTATCAATACACAACAACCCATTGGAAAAGTGGGTGTGGCACAAAATTTTTTTTATATCTCAAGAACGGTAAGATATTAGAGGTGGGATTAGAGAAGTAGGCATAAAGACATTATAGATTTCTGTATATCAGAAAAATGGCAATAAATACAGAACATCCGACAAAATCTGGGGTCTAATCACCGCATACGATATCGAGCAAAATTGGTCGAAATTATTTATTTTGGTATCATGAATCTCGATATATGTAGAATGAAATTTATTGAATTTGAAATAATAGCATTCGACATCGAGTAACTTGACATTACATTTCTCGAGTTTTCATTCGATACGTCAGTGTCTATCGTTTGCAAAAACATTCGATAGTTTATTCGATACGATAGTATCGAATGCGGTGATTAGACCCCTGGGCGGGATTAGAAGTGGACGTGGCACAAAATGGATTTATTTATGTATATCTAAAGAATGGTATTTATGTAATTTTATGCTCTTATCGCACGGTAAAGAGTATCTAAGATTCGGTATAGCCGAATATAGCACTCTAACTTGTTTATTTACTGCCTGCTCATCGATTTCGAACGTAAACGTTCGCACAGAAAATTACATTTAAAACAAAAACAAATTTTAGAAAATATGTGACAGTTTCAGTTAAAAGGGGCCTATGGGCAAAAATTGATTTTTGGAGAAAAACGATATTTAAGTTAACAAGTTTTCTTTTTTCTTATCAAAGGTGTATTTTAAAGCTTACTTATGAGAAAAGTAATGAAGTTAGAAAACTGCGGTTTGCTTCATAAGAAAGAGCGTATTGTCTACTTTAAGAATCACCAAAAAAGTAAAAATTGATTTTTTCATCCATAGGTGGTTCCTTTTAACTGAAACTGTCACATATTGTTTTTGTTTTAAATGTAATTTTCTATGCGAACGTTAACGTTCGAAATCGGTGAGCAGGCTGTTAATTTTTGGAAAAAATAAATTGATTTTTTTGATTTTAAATCCCTGAATTCATTCGTGGTCATTCGCTCGCGCGTCTTTATCTTTATCGTTTAAAGATTTAAAGACAAACATGTTGATTTTTTTCTTTTTTAAAATTATACTTTAGTGGTCATTTAAACCATTAATTTAATATCTATTGTTTAAGCTCCATGTGTTAGTTACAATAGACTTGTCGAAGTTCCATGCTAAGTTTTAAGCTAGAGCGTAGCTCACATATGCTCAACAATTGTATTCCCGAAAATAACTGATAAAATCGAAAATTAGTTTTACTTTTAAAAACCTTTCAACAAAGTTACTAACGCAATGAAATTCAATAAAATCCTTAGGTCCAAGGCCCATCCATCAGGTCTGCTTACTTGTACAAAAACAAAAAACGATTCTTTTTATTTGTCAAAAATTTACTACCACATATACAAAGCAAAAGGAAAAAACGTGTATGTGTGGCATACCATAAACGTAAACAAACGTATACATGCACATGTAAGCAAAATGTAAACAACTTTTGACAACTAAAAAGAACATAAACTATGATCATCAGGCTTCTTGCGCAGACCTTTTCAATGGGCCTTGCTTAGGTCTATATACCTTCTGACTTTCTTTTCTAATTAAAATTTTTATTTCACTTTTTGTTTATTTTTCAGTTCAACATTTGTACCTGTCTTGTGCCTTGGCAAAGGCGATATTGGAAATGTTTACTGATTGTGCAACTTCCTTAACATATCGTCCAGACTATCCATTGTTATGTTTGCCCAAGAACAAAACGTTGGCGAAATTAGCGACCCACAATTCTTTATGTTCTTTGATGTGGGGAACACGTATGGCACAAAACCCTATATGAAAAGCAACAATAACAATTGATATGGCGTTTTTTTATGGCAATACTACAGAGATGTGAGACACGTTGTGCAAACAATGCTTTTAACAACACTGTTTCAAATGCATGAGTGCAAAAATTGCTTGTTGTTTTAACATAGCGATGGCTAATCTAAGCGGCATGTTAGGCTGCTCGATTTCTGGGTATAAAAACACTGTAAAGGTGTTTGAAAATTTACATCACAATTGGAACTCTTGCAACAACTCTCGAACAATGGAACATGTTATCTATAAAACAAGAATGGACTTACAATTTAAACATGTTTATGTTTATCATAAAAATTGGTAATTAGCTCTAAGTTATATATAATTTTTTTTTATTATTAATGAAATTTGACAAATTTTAAAAAGCTGAGGGTCTCAATTACATTCTAAATGATCCCATAACTATATTTAACGAGTAGAGAAGGTAATCCCAATTACATGTCAATTATTAATTAAAGTGATACAAATGTGCACCAAAACTAACAACTGCATCTACTTAAAACTGAAAAACTTAGTTATTTGTACTTTAAATTCTTAACCATTGTACATCCTTTGAAAGTTAAAGTAATTCAAAGTGAAAAAAAAATTAAGTAAATGTAATTTAAAGTTTTCAAAAATATATTAAAGCCATTTTATCGTTTGCTTAATTAAATAACAAATTACTTGTTAAATATATTAAATGTTTCATCATTAAAAATACCTGTTAATTAGGGTTTTTACTTACAATTCCAAGTAATTGCAAGTGAGGTTTTTAATTGCGACTTTTCGGAATTGATTTTAGTTTTTAAATTGCTCAAAAAATATATTGGTTACAAGTATATGTAATTAAATTCAATAATCCAAATCAATTGTGTCAAAAGTTTTAACATTCTTTTAAAAATCAATTACTCGCACTAATTATAAGCAATTCTAAATATCCCAATTCCAATTAAATTGTATTTGTTTATATTATTTAATTTCTATATTTAAATAATTCTGTTTTTTTTAATTCATTTATATATTGGTCAAAGAAAAATTATGATTAGAAAAACTAGTGAATGGATTATTTTTTTCGTAATCAAATGTGTAATTAAGTTAATGTAATTGAGACCCCATAGATCCGCTATCAATCAGAACAATATTTAAATTTTAGTATGTACACAGATTTAAAGTAAATTTAAAAAATCATACAGAACTTTTGAATTAGCAAATTTTGAATGAACTTAATATTTGTAATCAATTAACAATATCACATGTTCATACATAAGTATGTACATATATCAGTCCGAAAGAACAAAAATCAACAGCAGTTATATTTTTATATTATGAATGTTTGTTTTTTTTTTTTTTGTTAAACATTTACCCCCTCAGACAAAAAAATCTTAAAGTTCACATTAGCTTACCAATACATTAAGTATAGGAAAAATTTATCTATGGGCTTAATGCTTTGGTTAACTTATGTGAGCTTGAAGTTTTTTTGCATAAGAAGTTAAACACAGGATATATGAATTTAACAATTTTAATTTTTAAATTGTGTGAGGATATTGCATAGAATTTTAATGTGATTAATTTTTTAATACTAATACTCCTAACCAGTGTTGCCAGGGGATTTTGCGAAAAATTACCTACACATGTTAAAAAAAAATCTGATTTTTTAATACACGTTTAAATAATTTCCCCTCCAAAAATCCCTACGCATTATAAGCATTTGAATCGAAGAACAAACATTAGTTATAAAAAATAAATTTTATTCGAACATAAAAATAAGTACAAAACAAAAAATTATACTTATGTATGTTCCTTTTAAAAATTCAATTTAATCTTTCAAATTTGAATAATATGCCAGTGGTAAAAGAATTCTATTCGTTAGCTTCTTCGGTAACCCTAAGTAATGCAGGAAAAGTATTTTGTTTTTAAAGATATCTTAAAAAGAACCTACACATTTTTAACCACAAACATCTCTGGGAATATATTTTTAAGTGATTTTAGTGATTTTCAACCGTTTTGGACAAGAAAACATGTATTTCATAAATAATGCGGTGTGACAAAAAATCCCTACATATTGGAGATTATAAAAAATCTGTCCGATTTCCCTTATGGTTCTATTTTATTGTCAAAAATATCTACAATTTCTGTCTTAAGTGCACACTTTGTACCTGTACATTTAAGATTAATGCCCAAAATTTTTGGCATTTTAAAGCTATTTTCATAAAAAGAATTATTGCTACCTGCACTTTGAGTTAACTGCGCAAAATACATATTTTTTTTTTAATTAATCTTCAAAATCATTTGTCCTATTTACAACTTCGTAGTAACATCGTATTAGTTGTATAATCGTATAATTTACAATATTTCTTGTTGGTAATTCTTATTTTTTAAATACATCATGTTGTTTGAATGAATTAGTGTATCTATGTCTGAGGTAGAAGATGAGGATGTGGTCATTTGTGCAGGTTTTTCTTCATCCTGTTTTGAGGAGGCTTGAGTTGACTTCTCCTTGATCTTCTTCCCCTCTGGGGAAACAGATTGATAAGGAAACTCTATAATCCACTCTTTTTCTTCCTTTTTGATCCTTGTGGATTTTCTCTCTTCTTCTATGTATCATTATACGCTTAACTTAATTTTATATGTTCTGAAAAAAGGTTGTATTCATTGACTAGTAAACTTTAACAAAACTTCGAATTAAAAGTATATTTGAACAAGATATCCTACCTAAGTAAATTGAAGAAAAATTTCTGTTTAATTTGTGACTGATTTTAGACACAATTAAAAGGAAAAAGGTAATTTGCGATAAATTAATTTAATTAAAAAAGTGAAAGTAGAGAGAAATAAGGAAAGGGTCGTTTGGCTAGTGGTGCTTCGCACCATGGGATATTAGAAAAAAACAGTATTTGACTGCTTTTGAAAAGATGGTCAGGAGGGGATTCCTGATTGAGTTGGAGATTGTGGGCAGGAGGGGGTTCCTGTTCTCTGGGGATTTTTAAATAAAAACCAACGGCAACTTATTTTCAATTCAATGTACTTACATTTATTTGTGTATACTTAGGGTTTTGGTTGATACAATAATGGGAAATAATTGTTGATGATGTTGATGGGGAAGCCGCAGGATGCCTCGTTGGTTGTTTGGTAGCTCAAGAGGAACTGACTGTATACAAAAAAAAAAGTTCGAATTAAAAGCAGAACTTACTCAAACGCGGCGAATATTATAATTCACAATAGGCCAACTCAGAGCTGGAAACATTAATACCGTCTTGTTTTACTTTTAACAATTTCCTTTCAATGATAAATTTTATCAAGATTTCCTATAAAAAGTAAATTTTATATAAATTCCATAAAATAGTAAAAGTTAACAATATTTCCTATAAAAAGTCAACTTTCGCATAATTTTCTATAACTTGAAAATTTTAGCATGATTTCCTATAAAGAGTTAATTTTAACAATATTTCCTATAAGAAGTAAATTTTAAAATTTTCTATTAAAAGTAAATTTTAGCAAAATTTCCTATGTAAAGTAAATTTTAGTAAAATTTCCTGTGAAAAGTAAATTTTAGCAAAATTTCCTGTGAAAAGTAAATTTTAGCAAAATTCCCAATAAAAATGAAATTTTAGCAAAATTCCCTATGAATAGTAAATTTTAACAATATATCCTAAAAAAGTTAAATTTAGCAAAATTCTCTACAACTAAAAGATTTCCTATGAAAAGTTAATTTTATCAATATTTATTTTCAATAAAAGGATTATCTTAGCAAAATTTTCTATAACTAGTAACTTTTTTAGAAAATAAAAATAAATTTTAGCAAAATTTCCTATGAAAATTACATTTTACTAATATTTCCTATAGTAAATTAACTTTAGCAAAATATTCTATAACTAGTAAATTTTCTACAACTTACCGATAGCTTAAAGTAGACTTTAAATGGCCTTATAAAAAGTGTTCCATTATTAAAACTTTACTTTAATCTAAAGTGCGCCATAAAGTAAATTAAGGTTGATCCAAACTTGTAGGTTAAAGTAAAGTTGTTATAATGGAACCCTTTTTATACGGCTCATAACATCCTACCTTTAGCTATCGGTAAGTTGTGAAAACGGGCCTTAGTACATTTTCTCCCAAATTTTTTATAAAATGCAAATTTTAGCAAAATTCCTTATAAAAAAGTAAATTTCATCAAAATTTCCTATCAACAGTAAACTTTAGCAAAATTTTCTATAAGTAGAAATTTTTAGCAAAATTTCCTTTAAATAGTATATTTTAACAATATGTTTTACCAATAAAAAGTTAATCTTAGCAAAAAATTCTATATCTGCTAAATTTCCACAAAATTTCCAAACTATTCTATAATTACTAAATTTTAGCAAAATTCCCTATTAAAAGCAAATTTTAGCAAAATGCCCTATATACAGACAACTTCCTCAACATTTTCTATATATAGAAATTTTCCTATAAATAATAAATTTTTAGCAAAATTCCCTTAAATAGTAAATTTTAAAATTATTTCCTATAAAAAATTAATGTATCAAAATATTCTACAACTAGTAAATTTTTTACAAAATTCCGTAAAAAAGTAAATTTTTGCAAAATTCCCTACAAAAATAAATTTTAGCAAAATTGTAAATTTAAAGGTAAATTTTAGCAAACTATTCTATAATTACTAAATTTTAGCAAAATTCCCTATTAATTTAGCGAAATGCCCTATATGTCTGTACATAACTTCCTCAACATTTTCTATATATAGAAATTTTCCTATAAATAATAAATTTTTAGCAAAAATCCCTTTAAATAGTAAATTTTAACATTATTTCCTATAAAAAATTAATGTATCAAAATATTCTACAACTAGTAAATTTTTTACAAAATTTCGCAAAAAAAGGAAATTTTAGCAAAATTCCCTACAAAAATAAATTTTAGCAAAATTTCCAATTAATTGTAAATTTAAACAATATTTCCAATAAAAAGTAAATTTTAGCAAAATTCCTTAAAAAAAATAGTAAATTTTAAAAAAACTCCCTATAAACAGTGAACTTTAGCAAAATTTTCTATAACTAGAACTTTACCTAGCAAATTTCAACAAAATTTCCAATAAAAAGTAAATATTAGCCAAATTCATAGAAAGATTAATTTTAGCAAAATTCCCTACAAAAATAAATTGTAGCAAAATTGCCTATGAAAAGTAAATCTTAGAAAAATTTCTTATCAAAAGTAAATTTAAACAAAATTTCCTACATAAAAAGTAAATTTTAACAAAATTTTCTTTATAAAAAGTAAATTTTAACTTAAGTTTCTATAAAAAGTAAGTCTTAAAAAATTCCATTTAAAGTAAATTTTAGCAAAATTTTGTATGAATAGTAAATTTTAGCAAAATATTATATTATATTATGTTTATGCCGCTATGTCGCCAATTTTTCCATACAAAGCTCAGTGCATGCATGCAGTGTTCCCAACCTTTTTTCATGTGGGCATTCGCGATCAAGATTTTTATATAAAGTTGGGAGCATGAATGCACTCCTGGGAAATATAAAAAAGCGCAACTATTTGTAAAAATATGTAACCCTTTTTATAATATCACTACTGTAGCAAATACGAATATAAGGGGAAAAAGGAAATGAAGTGTAACTAAAGTTGTTTATTGAATATTTTTTTAGTATTTTTCATACATGTCAACTTAAAAATGAAGGTCTTATGATATATTCTTTTTTTCATTGAGATATTCTAGAAAATGTATGCCTATAAATGTATTAACCCTACGGTCCATAACCGGGTACCCGGGTACTTTTTTGAACTTTAAAGTGCTGCATTTCCTTTAATATTGAAGATATCAACATGAAACATCGGATCATCAGAGCTTTCGGCTAAACTTAGAGACTAGAAAAAAGTTTAACAAATTTGGTTAAATATATTAACTAAAAAAATGAGTGTAATGTTTTTGCATACAGGGGTCCATGACCAGGGTACCGGGGTACCTTAGTGCAAATTACCTTATATTTCAAAGAAAAAACGTTGGCACATGAATTTTTGTGTGTTTTTTTAAACATTTTTTAATTTTGTAAAGATTTTGGCAAATTTCACAAATATTTACCCATAACTATGAACTGTAATTGTTTTTAGTTAAATTATTTATATTTGATTCATTTTAACTTATTTCTAATATTTAATGACTTATGTTGAGGTATTGTTGAAACATGGAAAACATTTTGATATTGTTTGAGTATGTTGATCGCAAACTGGTTTCTGTTTACTTTTGTGTGCCTTTTAGGTAGAAAAGGCCCATAGAAACCAATTTTATCCTACAAACATGAAATTTGTACAGTTGAGATGTAAAAACTAAGCGTTTCTAATAATTGAGTATTTTTCGGGACTGAGTACTGTGCCATGCTTTCCCCCAGATTTAATCCAATTTCGTACACTTTTTTTCTTTTAATCCTAATGTTGAAAGAAACATCTGTCGGCACACTTGCATTCCGCTTAAATATTGTCTTAAAAAATATGCCTTAGACTAAACTCGTGTTGAATTTTCCCAAAATATTTGCTTTTTCTCTTCTAAGGACACAAGACCTATGACATATTGATGCTTCTGATTCCATGACATCTCCCAAAACAAAGTAAATATTTGTTTTCGCGTTGGCTCACTGAACTCAGAACAATGTCTTGGTGCACTTTTTTTGCAATAGTTTGATTTGCAGGCCTCACCTTGTTGTCTTGGGGGCTTTAGCCTAACGATTGTTTGTGGCACTTAGTACGTTGGCCAGTGATTTGATGGCTTCCACAATCACACTGCTAGGGCGGTCTGTCTACTCTCAGTTGAAATGGTTGGCCACATTCTATTAATTGTGGCAAAATATACTTTGATATAAATATCATCATATATGTATGTATATACTAAGAATATTTCTTCCACAACAAAAATCAAACAAAAACAAATAATCACGCTGCTGTCTGGAATTGTGGTTGGAGCGGGTGGTTGCCCACTGGCTCGGCGTTGGCAAGGTTGCAGGATCGCACCGTTCAGGTGGCCTGAGCAGTGCACGACCTTAATTCGTGGCTTTTTGCCATGCAACTGACGCAATATTTGTGCCTAAGTACCACGGTTTTTCTCATTCGTGGGCTCATCCTGAGAAATCTGGGCCACAAACGTAAGGCGTGGTAGTTTTGGCAGACCATGCACCTGTATACTGCTGCTTCACGACTTCACTTTTTTGTATTAAACACTATGAGAATAAAAAGAAATTGAACTTGTCACTTAGAACGTCAAAAATCAAGTGCCAAAAAAAGCACAAAGCACATCCGAGGCAGTATTGCCTAAAAAATACGCAAATTCATCTGATCCCTCATCTTCATCTACAAGAATGTAAGTATTATATTTTTGCCTAAGTTTAAGTTTATGAAATTGGTTAAATTATTTGATATTTGGAAGACATTGTTTAATCTTCTTGTTGTTCCTCCGGATGGTGGGTTTGTGCAGTTCCTTGACTCACATCCGGACCCTGGTAGTTTTCCTGTACAATGTGTACATTTCTACGGTTATTCTGACTATTATTTCTATTCCGAGTATTATTATTATTGTAGTTATTATAACTTTTTCTTCCGTCACTTCTATTTGTATTGTTATTGTAATTATTTGTTTGTCCGTTATTGTTGTTAGAAGGTCTATTATTATTCATTGGTCTGTTAGGATTGCCATTCGAATTATAATTATTTCTCCTGTTATAATTATTACTGTTGATATTATTCCTATAGGTATTGTTTCTATGATCATTGTTCCTTGTCACATTATTTCTATTTTGCCTTTTCCTGTAATTTGAAAAATAAAGTGATTTGATTGATGGTTGGTTTTAGGTCTTCAATTAAACCATTTTTAAAGACGTTTAAAGCATAATTATCATTTATTAGCTTAATTGTTTCTGACTGAATAATACTACAATTTTGGATTTCTCTAATTTGTAGTTCATTAAGTTCCGCTATTAAATTTAAGTGTTTTTCATGATAAGCATGTACGCTCATACTTTTCTGGGAAAAATTACTTAGTGAAGCTTGTAATTGAGCTACCGTTTTTGTATTTTTGTATATGTTTGTTAAAATAGATTTTAAATTAATGAAAGTTGTCGGTGCTGACGTACCCAATGCAGTTCTTACTGTTGTAGTCAATTTTACGTTGTATACGAAGCTTAGTAAAAATCGGTTTCTGTTCTATTGCCAAACCATCATTGATAAGTTCTACTATCGTAAGGAATGAATGAAGTTCTTTATTATTCCCTGAGAATTCAGGAATAACTTTTAAAGCCATTTCTAAATTAAAATTTGCCATTTTTATCGAAATTGGATGTTGATTACTGGTATTTTGTTGTGTATGAAGTGATTCCTCTAGAAGAAATTTTGCCTTAGTGTAATATTTCTTGAATTTTTCTGTGTCTTTCTCAATCTCTTCTTTTTTTACAAGTTTATTTTCAATTAAGTCTAAAAATTCCCTTCTCAATAATTCTATTTCTTCTAGTTTAATAAGTATTGTTGATTTTTGGTATCCCCTATTACCTGCTTTTTTTAAAATTTATAATTCTTTTTTCTATCTTATCAATGATACTTTCCATCTAGGATATAATATATTTTTTATTTCTAAACTTGCACAACGGCTTTTTTGTTGACATAATCCTTAAAATATTTGTTTATTTTATAAACTAGAACTATTATTAAAGCAATACATATTATGAAGACGATGTCAAATTTGATGGTGAAACTGAAGTCTATATTCTGTTGGAAAGGCTTCGAAATTGGCAGGATCGCCATATAAAGGATTGAATTTACTATGATTTTTTATGTGTGAATTTGTGTGTTTTTGCTTAGTTGTTTTAAATGTTCGGAACGTTCGGCAAAAAGACGAATCAGAGCTGTAACGCGACGGACCCAGTCGGGGTAATCTGAGTTAACAATCACGACAGGGATGTCGTGACCTGAACAGGTATGGATGTAAACTCGATTTCTAAAGGGGTCGACTCTCTCCAAACGTCTCTGCTTCAAAAATACACTGGGGAAGTGGTCACGGAAAGCGAGAATGACCGAATACGTGTAAACGCCCTGACGAAGTACCATTTTCTTCGGGAAATCCAGATTGGGTAATGGGCAAACAGAAACCACTTCGAAAGCCTCGACGTCAAGGCGTCGGACATATCCCATCAACTCGTCGGCAGCAAGAGCAGAAGTTCCCATTGTTCCAGTGTCGGAGGCAGTAAGAGTCGTTGTTGAGAGCGTTAGGTCGGTGAAAGCGTCGGAAGTGGGTAGCGATGACGCCGAAGCATAGCCGGAAGAGGACAACGAAGGCGAAGGAAGGTATTGCGATCCTTTGATGGAGCTATATTTATTAATATTGATTTCGTGATGAGAAATCTTTATTAAGGCCCATCCACTATCTCGCTCCTGAAACTCGCTCATCTTTCTCATAACACTATTGCAATGGTCATCATAAAGCTTAAGAATTTCATCTGTTGTTGTTGCAGCATTTAAGATTGCCATTTTTGTTTGATGAGATTTAATGTCGATAGTGCCTGAGTGCTCTTCCTCCTTTACCAATACATACTCACAAAATAACTCAATGTTGAATTTTATTGCAGAATATTTCTGAATAATATTCTTCAACAATTGAGTTATTTTCGGTTTTTGGTTGAAGAAGAATTTTTCGTGGAATAAATTATTTGTATCCTCGTTCTCCAGTAGATAAGTGGCAATGCGGTTTTTAAAAGTAGATTTTATACACTTCACGTTATTATTATCTTTATATTTTTCACAATTCATTCTGTGATCATTTGTCCTTAAATGATAGTTAAATTTTGATTTTAATATATGTGTATTACATGCATCGCAATAAGCATTCTTAACTTCACTCATTTCTTTCAGATGTTCAGTCAAATGCGAATGTTTAAGAACTCCTTGTGGTTTGCGAATTTCAAGTTGCATGTAATACACTTCCATTCTGTGGACGGACCATCATTAAATAATCTAACATGACGCGTTAAGTTTTTGTTTTGTGTAAACACTTTTTCACAATAGTTGCATACAAAAGAAACCATTTTTATTTTAGGATAATATTTTATTTTTTTATTTAAGTAATTAAAAATTTAAAGTTCACTGTATGATTTGTAAAACAAGACTGATTTCGATTGAGAAATAACAGCGGTATTTATACAAAAATTTTTCACAACTAATCATATTTTTGGTACAGTTCCTTCATATTTCATTTTTTTTTCCATTTCTTTATTTGCGATCTATTTTACAATAATAAGCAAATTTGAATAAAATATAAATATTAACATAATTTATTGATTCCCATCGGAAACAACAATATAAGATATGCATGTACTAGTAGACTGGCCCTTCGTTGTATGGGCGATTTTAAACTTGCTCCGAATCCCGCTCCCCGGGGCTCATTTTTTGAGCTCAATGGAAAAACTAATCCAGAAAAAATTTCAGCTCATTTGAAGAATTTTTGAGCTATCCCTGGCCCTTCAAAGTTTTGAATTTTTGGTATTTTTGCCAAAATTTTCCGTTGTAAACACCCTAGTGTATAAATTATAAACCCAAATACAAAATTGTTTTTTTCCTACAAAGATGTATCTATACCTTTCCAAAATGCCCAAATTCTCTAAATTCTGATTAAAAACAACGACAATATAGGGGTTTATATACAGATTTATTGTAAGTAATGAATAAATTAAAAGCAACACGTTACAATAAAAATTAGTTCGTCATTCGTTTTGCAACAGTGTACTTTTCAAATGACTTGAGTATTGTTGACGATACTTATCAACTGTTAATAACAAGAACTGCTTCTGCTCTTCATCGCGAGTGAGGAGCTGGTTGAATTCTTCCATTAGTTTTACCTTGCGTTCAGAGACGTCATTGACTAGTTACCTGCATTTTTTGAACAACTTGCAAGCCTTCAATGTACGAATTATGTTGTGGCCAAGTAGAAGGTTCATAAGCCATGAATTCAGTAGAGATATTGAATCTTTTAAAAAATTCCGCGGTTCTCTTTGTAACGAAAAACGCTAAAGTTTTGTTTTTAAATGAAGGTACATCTTTCGGTTGTATAATATTTCGATTTTGAAATATGTTCTCATGTTCAGATGGATCACCTCGGAGAGACTGTACCATTTTTGCTTTTACATCAACATTTATGCTGTTGTCAAAAAATGCTAAGCCAACTGCTTCATCAGAAAGATACCACAAATGGCCACACATTTTTTTTAATGCTGCATTCGAAATATCCTTGTCCACTATACCATAATTGTGCAAATCAATTAAAAAAGCCAAATCAATATTGGGAGCTGCGGCGGCAAACGGTGCGTAAAACCAGGCTTTAACATATAATGTTACGACAAATAAACATATATCGCGTATTCCTTTGAGCTCGCGCTCTTTTAGTTCAAATTGTCCGCGAAACAAATAAATTTTCAAGCAATATATTACTTTCGCCATCCACCTGGCGTGGTGAAATGCTCCAGGCGAGCGGAATGAGACTCCAGATGGCGGTGTTTTCCCCAAGAAAATCAGAACAAGCTTAAGAAACTCAGCATAGTCGGCTCTGCTGTGTTTTTCGTTCAATTGGTCAATGCAAAAGCTCCCGATTTCGTCTGATATGTTCGACAAGTCGACATTATCATCATCCAAAGCCGTTTTATATTCAGCAACATCTAGTTCTTCTACAATAAAAGTAAAAACATTGAAAAGTAATTAGTTTCAAGTTACATTGAAATACATGCTTCGTATATGTTATACAACAAGAACATATCCCATTTAGCTTGAAATCTCTTGAATAAAAGCACATCCGGCGCAGATGTTGCCCCCATTTTTATATCAAAGACCGCTTTAAGAACAATTTCATAAATATGATGACGACAGGCCAAAAAAAAAAGCTTCGCCCGAGCCCCTGCTGAAGTAGCGTGCACGCGCCATTTAACCGTCCTGTATTCGATGCTGTTGTGTCGCAACAAATCGCTTGAATATTTTGTTGCAAACCCCATTCAGTAATAACATTAATTACCGCGGCCGTTATCTGATGGCCAGTTCCATTTCGTATAGATGGGATGCCAAGCAGTTGATCGCCATTCTTATTGGAGACGATAACGGGAAGACGGTCAATCTTTGATTTTCCATGTATACTGGGTAACAATTTGCCATCAAAATGAACAGTGCATGGCATATCCGGATTCAATTTGTAATTATCTTTTATTTTGGTAGCAATTGATTCGCGTTGTAATTGTCGTACTCGCTGTAGAGTGGTCCGATTGATTATCAATTTTTGAACGTCGTGGCCTAGCGACTCAGCAACTGCGACCAGTAGATGAACAGCACATCTATCTGAGACCTTGCATTTATCGAGAGCAGACACAATTCTTTCATTGATAAAATTCACAGCAAAGTCCACATCCATTTCGGAGTCGGTTTCAACAAGTTCGTTCATTTCAATAGTAGTATCATTTGAATCGATATCATCAAGATTACTTGTATCTGAAATAGATGCCAACTGTTCCTCATCCCTTCTTCTCCGCTCTGCTTCAGCTTGTATGCGATCCAATCTTGCCTTCTCGTTTCGCATGGCGACTGTATCAATGCCTAATATGACGCCATGCCGACCATTTCTTTGATTTATTAAAAATTGCTTGTCGGCTTTGTTAGTCATAACGTCCATGGCATTTGCTGCTGCGATATCGAACAATTCTTCCAACTTCTTTAGAAATGCCTTTTCACTCTTCTTGTGTGCTGCACTTTCGCGGCTTCTATGTTTAAATAATTTATGCCACTTACCATGCAACAATAACAATTTGTCAATGCACTTATCTTTGCGTTGTGTTGGAATGTAAGCTTTATTCCAAAAACCGCACGCCTCATTTACAACTATAGCTGCACTAGCACGCAACGAAAGTCTTTGGTCGTTATAGATACTGAATAAAAGCGATAAAACTTGCCCTTTGGATGGTAACTTAGCGCCTAATATTTGTGTACAAGGTTCACCGATTAAATAAACACGAGTTTTAGAACGAGTTGAAAACATTTTGAATAAAACTGTGCTGTTCAAAATAACGTAACAGCTGTACACTGCTATTGTGAATGAACATTAGAGTGGTGCAAATAAATGAAAATGATTTCTGAAGCCACGAATGGCCTTATTTTTTCCTTTGGATATGAAAATACCTCTTGTGAAATCTGGTGCCGATTGAATAAAGAAAAGTCGGCGCGGAAATCGATTGAAAATTGGATTTGAAAATACATGTCAAAAAAATGACTTTTTTAAGAAATATTTGGGTCATTTCGACCCCAAGTGCATAAAAGGATTAATTTTGAATTTTTTGTCTTTAGATATTTATAACTAACAATATTTTATAGTTAAGTCAAATTTAACTTATATATGAAGATAAACCAAGTAATTTCGTTATAAATTGATACTTAATCAAAAAAAGATAATCTTAAATAACAATTTTTTCTAAAAAAATGTTAAAAATTTCCGTTTTCCGCGCCGACTACTCTGTTATGAAATCTGCATCAAATTTCATACTATTATTTTTATATTCAAAGGAAAAAAATAAGCCCATTTGTGGGCAAGTATTCAATGCCCCAATGTATAGCAAGTAATTCTTTTTCTATCACAGGTTTATTAATTTCGTGTTTATTCAAAGTTCTGCTAGCATAGGTTATTGGCAAATCTGTTCCTATTTCTCCCTGTGATAAGATTGCACCTAAAGCATAATTTGAAGCATCTGTTGTTAGAATGAAAGGTTTTTCAAAATCCGGATATTGTAATATTGGTGAACTAATTAATTTTTGTCTTAATATGTTAAAAGTTTGTTGACATTCATCTGTCCATTCAAATATTTTTCCTTTCTTTGTTTGATCATTCAGACATTTTGTTAATGTAGCGAAATTTTTTATAAAACGTCTATAGTAATTACAGAAAGCTACAAATCGTTTTACCTCGTTAGCATCTTTGGGTATTGGATAATTTTGTATTGCCTTGTGTTTTGCTGGGTCTGTTTTGATACCTTCTTTTGTTATTAGATGACCTAAATAAACAACTTCCGACTTTAAAAATACACATTTTTTTGCGTTCAATTTTAAATTGTATTTTGATAAACGTTCAAAGACCTGTCTCAGATTGTCATTGTGATGTTTCAAACTACATCCAAAAATTATGATGTCGTCCACATATAAAAATGCTTTACTATCGAGACCTGAAAGTGCTATTGTTAGCATACGTTGGAAACTATTTGATGAAATTTTAAGGCCAAAAGGTAGTCGTTTAAACTGATAGTGACCGTTTGATGTGGAAAATGCAGTTGGTTTTCTTGATTCTTTATCTAAGTTAATCTGATGAAACGAGCTTGTCATATCCAGAGTTGAAAAATATTTTGCTCTTCCCAATTTATCTAATACATCTTCAATTCTTGTAAGTGGAAATTTATCGTTAACTATTTTCTTATTTAATTGTCTAAAATCTACTACAAGTCGCCATTTCTCTTTGTCGCCATTGCTTTTCTTTGGTACAACAAGTAATGGTGAGTTGTAAGGACTGGTTGAATGTTCAATAATATCGTCATCAAATAATTTTTGAACTTGTTGATCGATTTCTTCTATTTGAGTTCGTGGAAGTCTATAGTTTTTGATGTAAACTGGTGTTTCATCGGTTAAATTAAGATGTTGTGTATAAAAGTTATTTGCTGTTAAAACATCGCCTTCTAAGTGAAATATGTCTTGAACGTCTTTAAAAATGTTTATCAATTCATCCGTCGCTTTACTGTCAGTATTGTCAATTTTTAACGTTTGTAATAGTTTGCTAAATCTGTCTTTATTGTTTTGGGATTTAGTGAGAAAAACGTATTTATTTAATGGTTCAATTTCAAAATTAACATTTTTTAATATTACATCCTCATCTGTTGTATTTAGAAATTTAACATGAGTAATGCATGATCCTGGAACTATTGTATTCCCTATAAAAATTCCTGACTCTAATTCTTTACTTAAAATAATACTCTCTTCCGTTAGATTTAATTGTACTGGACATATTAATTCAGATCGTTTCTCTATTTTAATGTAGTAATCTCTATTTATTGTAGATTTCATGGGAATTGTAATTTCTGTTTCTTGTAAAGTTAATGAAATCGTGAATGTTTCATAATCAATTTTGCATAAAAATGTTGTGAAAAAGTCTCTTCCTAAGATTCCGTCCGTTGTTATTGGAAAATTATCATCGACTATGTGGAAATTGTGTTTTGATTGGTTATCGTATAATTTAAAATTTAATTCTGTGATTCCAATAGATCTTATCTTTTCGTTTGTTATACCAGAAAATGAACATGACTGTGTTTTATCAATAAAAAGGTCTTCATTTAATTTTCCTAATTTACATAATGAAATATCAGCCCCTGTATCTATTAAAAATGTTAAGATAGTTTTTGTTCCTATGTCTAATTCTATATAATTAGTAGTGTTTTTAGAAATATAAAAAATTTTATTTAATTCTGCTCCGGAGGATGAATGATTAAATTTTGATTGTTCATTTCCGGGCCTTCGGTGTTTTCCTGAACTACATGTACGCTATTTCGATTATTCTGATTCGAAATATTGTTTCTGTTATAATTATTATTTCTAAAGTTGTTATTTTTATTATTGTTTTTATTATTCCGCTTATTTGAATTGTTTCCATTATAAAAATATAATACTTGATTTTCATTACTAGCAAAGTCTTTTTCTAGTTCTATTGCAAGTTGTACAGCTTCATTCAAGTCCTTTGGCTTAGAAGCAAAAATTGTTGGCTTAATATCTGCATTAAGACCATTTTTGAATATATTCAATGCATAAGTATTATTAAGAGAAATAATTGTGTTTTTCTGTATAGCATTGCATTGCGGTATTTCGTGTATTTGCAGTTCATTCAGTTCAGCAATCATTTCTAAAAGCTTCTCGTTATATGTTTGTATTTTCATGTTCTTTTGCATTAATCTACTCAAAGTTAGTTGTATTTGAGCTATAGTTTTTGTAGACTTATATCTTGATTGAAGTGAATTTTTAAGGCTATTGAAATCATTAATTTCTGTAGCACTTATAGCAGTTCTAACGCTTGGTGTTAATTTCACATTAATAACAAAATCTATGAGTTGTATTTTCGCGTCAGTTGTTAAAGAATTGTAAATTATTTCAACTATTTTCAAAAATGATATTAAAGCTTTGAAATTTCCAGAAAATTCTGGTATACTTTTCAATGATAGTTCCAAATTGAATGATGCCATTTTAACTGTAGAATTTGAACTTGAACTTGAATTTTCAGGAGTTAAGTTTGAGTTTTCAGTAGATACGTTTGAATTTTCAGCCTCTCTTTCTGAATCTGACATACTTTGAGTTGATTCTGTATCTAATCTTTCTAATTTTTGCTTGTCTTTGCTTTTTCATAAAGTTTGTAAAATTTCTCTATAAGTTTTTCTTTTATTTCTTTACCAATGCTAAATTCTACAAATTGTTTTTCAATTAACTCTACCTCTTTTAATTTTAAAATTAATGTTTTTTCAGTATATCCTCTGCTACCCGATTTTCTCAAATTAATGATAATTCTAGTCAACCTATCTATTAATTGGTCCATTTACAATACATTTTAGAATTTTTTAATTATTGCTTTTTTTTTTATATTTAATTTTATTTAAACAATGTTGTTGTTTACTTTCTTATTGACATATTTTTTATAATAACTATTTAGTTTTGAAATACATATGCTCAAAATCAATATAAAAATTATAGCTAATACTACAATCCAATGTTTTTCATCGTTAGTGTGTTTGGGTTTTTCAGTATTGTTGCCTATTTCATAGCCAGCAATTGCTACTAAAATTGCGTTACTAACTTTACTCCACCAACCCAATTTGATGTTTTTTATTTATGTATTTGCATGCTTTATTTTTGTATAAATATGTATAAATTTTAAAAAACAATTTTTGTGCCAACTTTAAGTCATAATAATGAAATAATTTAATTATTTATGTAAATTATCATTATAAAATATAATTTTTGCTGCTTTTTATTTGTCTAACTCTTTTAATTTGTTGTAGAAGAGTTTCTTTTGCGGTCCACTGCAAAGGCTTATTAACCGCCTTAATTCCGCTTATTCTCTATTGAGCCGCTTCTTTTTGCCGCCCTTCGTCTTCTTTTTAGTTGGAGTTACAGGTGGTACTGGACGCTGTTTTTTCGACTTGTTTCTCTCAAGATATTGTTTTATTGTAATTGGCTGTGGTCCACAATGCTTTGGGGTAGGTATGTAAGGTGGTGCCTGAATTTCCACGCCTTCAGTGGGATTGTACTCCTCCACTGCCAATCTGTTAACCAAATCTTCGAAAAGTTTATGAAAATCTTCGTCCATTTAAAAAGAAAAATTCCAGATATGTTGGCAGGATCGCCATATAGTAAGTTTGGTATTTAAGGTTTTTAAATATTCAAAACAATTACAAATCTATTACTATTGCATTAGCATTGAATCGCGACTAATGCAATAGAAAGCCTTGGTTTGTAGAGCGAGGCTTTAAAACTCGGCAGACGAGCAAATGATGCCCTTTATTTGAGTTCAGTAAAAGAATGAATTCTTGTGCCTAAACTGAGACTTACCTTTATTTACAAATTTTCCAACTTATATACTAATTTAAAAATTATCTAAAAACTATCTGACACATCTTGCATTTCATTCATACATCGAAAATGCCCAATGTAACATGGTGTTCAACTTTTTTGTTCATGTTACAAAATGCATTTACTGATCGACTGACTAATCAGCACAGTCATTATTTTTAAACAAATTGCATTTCTCCTATTTAAGGTATTTAAAAAAATAAAAAGAAATTTGATTTGCTATTGTTACCCCTTAAGTACGGTCAAGTACCTAAAGCAATAAACTATAAGTGGAGCAAGTGAAAATACTCATGTTTCACTTCGCTGTAGGTATTTTGGTATACGTATGAAGTGCAAGCATTTGTTTACCATATGTGTCATAATGTTTATGTGTCATTGATATGGTCGTTTACAATTAATATTTTCTGTTATTTTGCTTACAAAAATATTGTGTGATGCTTTTGTGGAAATGAAAAAATAAGTGTACACTACATCGGAATGAAGTTTGGAATTTTATAATTTAAATTGCACGAATTATGTGCAGATCCTCTATATTTTCCTGATAAATGACAGTGGTCTCTAACGACTAGTTCATCGCCTAGTTCCTTATCGCAAATATGACAGATTTTGGAGTTTAAAAAATGTTCTTCTTCTAAGGGGGTTAATGGTATCATGGGTATAACCTTTTCAAAAAATTTCTTATAAATATCCTTACACTCGTTAATTAAACTATCTATAAAATGTTGCCCTACATTAATGGTACTATCATTATTAGCAAACATTCGAAACTTATCTAAATCCTTATTAAAATTACACTTAATATTAAATCCATATGCACATGGCACATGTTTTCTTAAGAATCTAGAGTTAACACTATTACTACTTACACTAGTGCATTCTTCAAGAACACATTCAAAATCAGCATACACAGTGAACGGGAGATCCATTTGTCGCTCATTATGGGAAAACTTTACAACAGATTTTTCTCCCTCTGGCATCTTGGGAATGCATTCTCCACATTCTTTCTTTGTAAAACAAACTGAAATTTTTGCCCACCACACACATGAACACTTGTTCTGGTAGGGGGGCGGCGCCACAGGCGTCTTGTTGAGCACATCCATGCTGATACTGCGAGTAGGTGTTACGCGCCGTCAAATAACTTTGAATACAAATTTATCAACAATTCAAAAACCGGAAAAGGGTGGGCATAAAAGGTGGCCAGCTAGCTCAGAGAGGAGGTGTGGTTCCCGACCCGGGATTTGACGCGTAAACACATATACATACTTCACACCCTGGAAGTATGCAGAAAATTCAATAATAAAAAAAACTAAAATGCAAAAGTGCCACGGGGGAAAGTTACTCGAAACTAAAATGACAAACGTACAGGAAAGCTGGGAAATCTAAAAATGAGAATTCGTCACAATAAGTGATGATATGGCTAGGTGTTGCGCCATATAGGGGTACAATATTCCCTACACCACCCTATGACAGGCTGGTACCCTACAATTTATTTAACCTGTCCCATGTACAAAAACAATCGCTACATTATGGTGTACTTACCATGGCATGGTTCTCCCTAGCATCCATTAGAAATAAATTTAGCAATTCATTTAAATTTTCAGTCAATTCTTTTTCTTTTATTTATGTGCATATTATTATAAATTCTAATAAAATACCCGACGTCGGTTTAAACATAAAAAGTTTTCTTCTCTTTAGTTTTTGTCTTATTCATTTGCCAATTTTAAATGAAATAGGGTTAAATAATAATAACAGTAAGTTGACAAAATGTTTGATTGCTAAAATAAATAATGTAAGTATGACGACGTTGATTTAGTTTACAAATGTATGTTTGTATATAGTAATAAAAAAAAATAAAATAAATTGTTAAATTTCTGCAACTTTTCTTTCTATTAATTGTTTATTATTTTCTTTTCAAATAAGAGAGTTTATGGTATAAAAAAAATCGAATTTAAAGAAAATAGCCAAGAAGTTTTGTATTGATAACAAAAAAATTGAAAATTATCGTAGTACTTGTATGCATAATTTATAGTTGCATCAAATTTGGAAATATTTATTGTTTGAGCACTCTCTTATTTGAATGATGAAAGCAAAGTAACAGAAAAGCATGTATGTACATATAGGTTTGTATGCGTCTCTTTATACATATTTATGGATGAGTTTTAGATAAGGTCGTTTTCGTTTAGACCATAAAATAAGCACAGAAAATCACTTAAAACTACTTACAAATAACTCGGCAATTATAATGTTTACGGTTGAATACGAATTTTTTTGCAGCTAAGCTGTGTTTAATGCGGCATTTATAGTTTTGCGTTTGTATTTGTTAGAGATGAAATTCCGTTGACTTTGCAGCAGGAGATTTAATGTTTAGGATGATGAAAGTGATGAGGATAAGCCCGTCAGCTGTTGTTTTAACCAATTTTGAAGTTTTGTTACGTGATAATCACAAGGCAATCTAAATTTCGCATTCACATCTCTTCCATCATAAGGCAAATTTGGCTTTAGCCATTTATTCTCTTCTAATGAAGTTTATTCAAACTTTACAATATATTGAGGGTAATTGTTCAGTGGTTTAGTTGATCTGATTTGGATTATTCGAGTGAATCCAAGGTTGAAACTTTATTCGTGCAAACTTTGCTTTATTTAATTTTGTTAATATAATTTCCTTGTTTTTTTTTTACAAGAATTAAGCATAAAATAGTCAAGAAAGAAATCATAACTAAAGTCGCAACTAATAAAACAGAAACTTTTTTTTTTTATATTAAGTTTTTATCTTTTGTTTTTGCAATACACATACTCTTAATTTGATGTTATTTTAGCCATTAGTTGTTACTATATAATTTAAACATTTTTCTTAACTGTTTGCTCAGTTTCTTTTTTTTTTTTATTTTTCCATAATGTTAATTTTCTTTACACAATTGTAACCCTTTTTACTTTAGTATTCGTTTGGTAAGCGTACAACTTTTCACACACAAAAAAAAATCAAAACCTTTGTGTTTTTGACCGAATAACTTCACTGTAAATTTTCTCTATTTGTTCTTTTTAGAAAAGAAGTCCTTTTTTTTTAAAGGTTTTCTTTATTTCAATTTGACAACTTTTTTTCCACCTTTTCAATCCGACTCTTCGACCGACACGATCAACTACCAAAAATCAACTAACTTTACCATGCGTAATTACCCTTCTTATACGCATTGCATTTGCAAAAAAAATTATTTTCTCTTTTTTCTTTCCATTCGCTATTGCATCATCCATGTAATAATTGTCATGAGAGAGAAAAAGAGTATATGCATGTATATATGTATGTGGGTACGTACGTACGCAAGCGAATATGAGGGATGAGCAGAACAACCGTAACTATAGTGACGGTCACCTTCAAAAAGAAATGTCAACACTAATAACCAGAGTACAGAGAGAACGAAATGACCATAAATGACAAAAAAATTCCATGCGCATTTGTTAGCGTGTTGAAACAGGTTTTTCTAACGGCAGAATCAGACCACTTTACTCAAAAAAAAAAGGTATAATGTTTTTTCTTTCTCTCTCTTTGTTTTTCTGGTGTCAAAGAATTTAACAACGAGATGAAAGTTGTTACCAACCGAAAAAAAAAACCACATACATAATTACCATGAATGCAATTGCGCAATTAGGAGAATTTAAATACATATTTATGCACAAGGGAAAGAAAACGTTTTGCATGTTTAATTGCATGGTTAAATTTATTAGGTATGGGAAAAAATTCATGGTTCAAAATAAAACGGCAAAAGGTCATTTTAAATCCGTAACAAACCTGCTTCAAATCAAGATCTCCGATAAATGGTTTGAACAGGCAGGATTTAGGCGCGAAAATATTTACAAAAAAAATACGTTATGTACAACGTGTGGCTCGACCCACGAAGCCGGGCAATATACGTCAAGCAAGTTTAACTAAGGTCGTATGTCAGAGGCATGAAATTTACCGACGTACTTCCCCTGGAGGTCCTCGATTTCATACAAAGAATTTCCAATTTTGCTCCTGATCCTGCATTTAACAAACTTAGGGTTGAACTTTGCGTTAAGGGCCTTTTTAAAGTCGCTCTGTGAGTGATTTTTCCTAAATACTTCTTGGCCGACGATGAAGTTAATCGGTTTGGTCCTCAGATTATATGTCCTACACGCTTTTTCATGGGCTTTATCAAGGTTTTTATTAATCCTGTCTCGAATAAGCTGTAATTTGTCATTTCTTTCGATCGGTGTGTCATCACGAAGCATGTTTAAACGATCTAAAATTGAATAACTTGATCCGTTTAGAATCATATTTTGGCCGAAAACCGCATAGTAGGGCGAACACCCTATGGCCGCATGAAAATCACTTCTCAAGATTTGCAAAATCTTCGGTATTCCCCGATCCCAATTAGTGTGGTCCGAATGGCCCTTTAAAAAATAGCGAATTTTAGAAATTACCTCACGATTTGCCCTTTCTGAGGCGTTTGCCTGTGGAGAGTAGAATCCCGTGGTAATATGGGTTATGCCGTAAAGATCGAAAAATTCCTTCATCTCTTTTGAGGTGAATTGCTTTGCGTTGTCGGTATGTACAAACTGTGGTACACCGAAAGTACAGAAAACTTCATTTTGAAAAAAATCGATTACATTAATTGTGGTTGCCGTCTTCATGGGCTTTAAAAACAGAAATTTGGTCATATGATCGACTACAATGAAGAGCTGGCAGTTTTTTGATTTAGAACACGGGTAAGGTCCCAAAAAGTCGCAATACAATCTTTGGAAGGGGCGGCTAGTTTGGAATTGATTTCCCATGGGCGGACGTAGGGTCCGGTTAACAGGTTTTATAATTTTGCAGTCGTCGCAATTTTGGATATACATTTTAATATCCCGTGCCATTTGTGGCCAATAATATTTCTGTCTGATTCTAAAAAGTGTCTTATTAAAGCCGCTATGGCATCCCCCCTCATGAGCCAATTTGGTCGTTTCTCTGGTCAAGGATTCTGGCAGCCATAACTTCCATAAATGTTCTTCATCCATGCCATTTTGGAAATTCACTCTTTTGTAAATAAGGTTGTCGTTAAGGCACAGGTCAGGAAAAGCTTCGCCATTTTGGCGTATCTGTTCTTTTAGTCCGTTATACTCGGGACTGTTAAATTCGGGTGAAGAAAGGTCAATTTCGGGTGGATTACAGTTTAAACTTATCTCATCGGTATCGAATCTGGAAAGTGTATCGGGGACAATATTTAGGGAACCTTTTCTATGTTCCATCACAAAATCGAAATGTTGAAGTTTCAAACTCCAGCGGGCAAGTCTACCGTTAAGGTCTTTTTGGCTCATGAGCCAGCGAAGGCTGGAGTGATCAGTTATGATTTTAAAAGGGAGTCCCTCAATATACTGTCTAAACCGTTTGACGCAGATAATGGCCGCTAAGCATTCTAACTCCGTTACGGTGTAGTTTCGCTGTGCCCTATTCAACTTTTGAGATACAAATGCGATTGGTCGTTCGCCCCCTACGTCATCTATTTGGTACAAAACGCCACCTACGCCAATGCGCGAAGCATCGCACTGAACCACGAACTCCCTACTGAAGTCTGGTTGAACTAACACCGGAGCATTTGACAAAGCTGATTTTAGTTTTTCGAAAGAATCAATAGCCTCAGGCGACAAGCGAAAAGGTATGTTTGATTTACGCAAACAGTCCGTCATTGGGCCCGCGAGATCAGAAAAGTTATTAATAAATGCCCGATACCAATTTGCCATGCCTATAAAACGTCTTACCTGTCGAGGGGTCTTGGGTATAGGAAATTGAGTAATTGCCTCAACTTTCCCAGGATCTACTTTTAAATTCCCACCGCCTATAAGATAACCAAGATACTTTATCTCGCGTTGGCAAAACTTGCTCTTACCCACATTAATTGTTAACCCAGCAGATTTTAAACAGAACGCAACCTCCGAAAGCAATTTAAGGTGAGTGTCGAAATTATGACTGCACACAAGAAGATCATCAAGATAAATGAATACATTTTCCCTTAACCTAGCCGGGATTACCCTGTCCATGAGGCGGCTCATTGTCTGAGGCCCGTTGCAAACACCAAAAGGCATTACCTTGTACTGATACAAGGACCTACCCGGTACAGCAAATGCTGTCTTTTCCTTAGAGGACTCGGACAATCTTATCTGGAAAAATGCATCTTTCAGATCAATGCCACTGATGAAGTGTGTATCTTTTAAACGACTAAGCAGTCCGTTAATGTGGGGTAGCGGGTACGAATCCTTCTTGGTGAGCGAGTTTAATTTTCTACAGTCAAGGCAAAGTCTGATTTTTCCAGGCTTGCGAACAGATACTATGGGGCTACACCAAGGAGAATTTGACTCCTCTATAACACCAAGTGCTAACAATCTGTCAAGTTCCTTATAAATTTCCTCCTGTCTAGGGGGTGAGAGCGGGTAATGTTTTTGCTTAACAGGTAAAGCATCCCCTGTGTCAATGTGGTGTTCAAGTAAGGGCGTACAGCCAAGTCCTAATTTTTCATAGGATGGAAAATTAAAAATAACTTCTTCAAGGCGTAATCTCTGCTCTGGGTTAAGCTCATGACAATTCGCATCGGGTTTGGCAACAATTTCCATACAGGACAAATTTGAAAATATTTGGGGAGCAAGCGCATACGCCTTCCAAAAGTCTATGCCAAGATACCCAATTTGGGATAAGTTCGGTACAATATAAAACGTTATGGCCTTTGTAACCCCTTTAAACATAACAGGTAGTTTGCAATACCCCACAACTTCATTTTTCGACCCATTGGCGGTTAAGACGAAAGTTTTAATTTTTTCCAAACGAACATTATTTTTGTTAACAAAATCCAAGCTACCTTTCCCTAATACTGACACGTTAGCCCCCGAATCTAAAAGGCATAATAACTCCTCATCAAAAATTTTTATCATGGCAAAAGGTCTATCATCGTAATGATTTGGCAAACATGTGGTTTCAATAAGTCTTCTATATTTTTTTCTTTTTCGGTAGCGCTCTCTGCACTTAAGGATCCTCCGAGAAATTACACAATTTGAAAGTCTGGGTAATAAATAATTGACACGGTTTGAAAGTCTGGGTTGTGCGTTATTAACGCAAGTTGAAAGTCTGGGTGGTTGATAATTAACGCAATTCGAAATGCTGGGTGGTAGATAATTATCGCAACTCGAAAGTCCGGGTGGTAGATCGTATACCGATCCGGCCAGCTGGGGAGGTAAGTCCATCTGTGACGGCTTACTCTCGTTGCTGGATATAAACTCGGGATTTAATCTTTGGAACGAGCATCCCCGGTCGCCCACTCGCTCCGCTGCCTGTTTTCCGCGTGGGAACCCTTACAATTAGGAGTGGTTACTCCCCTTTGTCCGCACTTATAGCAGAAAACATGCCGAGTTTCGTCGGGACAATATATGTAGCTATGCCCAAATTGTAGGCAATTCCAACACTTGATTTTGGAATAGTCACCTTTTACCCAGGTTCTGCCTATTCTAAGGGCCTCAATTTGGGGATCGGATTCCGCAATCGAATCCTCAGAGTTTGCCTCAATTAAGACTTCATTCACTTGCCGCTGTCTACCTAAAGGAATTGATTTGTTCTCCAAAAGAACCTTTTCCGCTTTTCTGGCTAAATCACGAAGACTAATCAAGTCTCTCGGGTTTGAAATAAATAACATGACCTTAAGGTCCGCATGAACATTTTTCTTTATTATCTCAATCAATAAAGCATCTGACATAGGTGATGATAAACGCAAATTTAAGCGAACGATAAAAGAATGAAAATCGTCATAGCTTTCCCTGGGGAGTTGCTTACGTGAAGAGATTTTAAGCAAAATTTCGTGGTCACTTTCTAGCGCACCAAATTCACTAGATAGCGCAGCCCTTAGCATCGGATACGTTGCCCTTTGGTTCTGTTTTATATAATCCCAATAAAATGTTTCGGCCTTGCCCGTCAGAAATAAATGGAAATTCGACATTAGGTGGTCATGGGGACACTGAGATCGCTCGGTTAAAGTATCCACTTTAAACAAAAAATCTGACACACTTCCCTCGCCACTATAAGACACATTCCAATCCTTTAGTCTGAAATTTGTGTTAGAGGAAACGTGGGAGTACGAGTTTGCCAGAGTAGGCGTCCTATCACTAGCTCCCGGTGTGGCGGAAGTTTCCCTACCATTCCCATTTAGTCCTACAGATTCCCTCAAGGCAATAAATTCCCTCCTAAACTCATCCTGTGTATTTCTCAAGGCTTCCTGGAAATAAGCCATTAAATTTTCCATTATGTTTGCATTTGAAGGTTGTGTATCACCCTCACGGTTTGTTTCCGGTGTGGCCATTTCAACGATTTCTACCCTAGGCTCTACGGATTCAATTTGGGCCGAATCTATGTCCGGGAGAGACAAGCTAAGAGGTTTGAGGTCTGAATGTACAGAATCGGATTCTTCCGAGGGGCCAGAAATAAGTGAACGGGATACGGACGAACCCCTTAATGCCGTTATGCTACTTTGCGAGTCTACTGATAACTTTCTCCCTGATGGAGTTGAACCCCTTCCCCTGCCTTTGGACAGAGACGAACTACTAACGGTCGATTGTGCCCTACCTCTTACCGATAAGCCAATTGATTTTGGGTAGGAGACGCTACGCGATAAATTTTTTGCCGTACTTTGCCGTGTGGTGGGCTTGTGCATAATGCACCAGTCAACCAGAGAGTAAGAACGCGGGTCTACTTAAGGAAAAGATAAGTCGAACGAATTCCCGGTTCCAATTGAAGAAATAAAGTCAGAACGAATATCCGAATCGCTTCAAAATGCGAGTTTTTAGATGTGCAAATGAAAAAAAATCGGTGTCTGAATTAGTGGGAAGGAAAACTTTTATAAATAAATGAATGTTCAAGAGCGCTTAAAAGTGTTCAAAATTAGTAAAAACAAATGGAGAAAAATATTAGCAAAATTATTAGCGAACAAACATTTGTAACGTAAATATTCGTAACGTAGAGTGCTTGGGTTGTTTGTGTTTTTTTTAAATTTTTTTCCTACAAATTTCAGGAAAAATTTTCTTGGGCAAAAGGAAAAATTGTAAAAAAAAAATGTGCAAAAAGTGTTCAAAAGAAAAAATTAGAAGCGTACTAATTTGTAAAAATAGGGTTTATTCTTTTCTCTTTCAAGTTTTCTTTTTTTTTTTTAAAAAAAAATTTATAAATTCAAAATTTAATAGGAAAACTTTTATTAATAAAAAAAAATTGGTTTCTTAAATTCTTTGCTTAAATTTTTCTTTTTTTTAAGTTTCTTTATCAAAATTTGTGTTTATAAAGAAATATTTATAATTTCGTAATTTTTTTAGGCTTCTCTCAGTTTTCATATAAATTTGGATGCTAAGAAGAACCAGCCGTGATAACTGCAACGATTGTTTTGTAATATATAATAATAAAAAAAATTGAATTTTATCAATAATAAAAAAAATCTAATTTTTAAAATTCCCAGGTTTCCCAAGGTTATCGCGAGAATTAAAACCGAACTAAATTATTCTGCTACCTGTATTGCCACCCGATGGCAATTTACTACAAGGACTCTAACAAATGAATTCGATTCCGTACAGCTTCCCTAAAAACCGTCTACTAACACAACGTAACCGCGCAACTCGATGTCGTCAGTCCGGACTTTTAATAAACGAATTTTCAACGAAAGCAATACTTGCTGTTAACAAAACTTTCCGAAATTACTTTAATACTTGGTCGTCGCGAATGAAATTTCAGGTGTTGAATTACCCCAAAATCATGTCCTTACGTCCCCTTAAAATTTCCCGAAAGTCTACTTTAACTAAATCTTCAAAAAAAAATCTCACGCGAAAAAATTTTTAAATAACCCGCTGTAAAACTATAACATTTGCCTAACGTCAGTTTAACTTTAAGCCAATGTTATTTTACGTTGGTGTTATTTTTACGTTCGTTTTAGTTCACTTTACGTTTCGAAAATCTAAATTTCAATGCCGCGTTGGCATTTACCGTTGGCATTTACGTTGGCATTTACGTTGGCATTTACGTTGGGCGCCATATATGTTACGCGCCGTCAAATAACTTTGAATACAAATTTATCAACAATTCAAAAACCGGAAAAGGGTGGGCATAAAAGGTGGCCAGCTAGCTCAGAGAGGAGGTGTGGTTCCCGACCCGGGATTTGACGCGTAAACACATATACATACTTCACACCCTGGAAGTATGCAGAAAATTCAATAATAAAAAAAACTAAAATGCAAAAGTGCCACGGGGGAAAGTTACTCGAAACTAAAATGACAAACGTACAGGAAAGCTGGGAAATCTAAAAATGAGAATTCGTCACAATAAGTGATGATATGGCTAGGTGTTGCGCCATATAGGGGTACAATATTCCCTACACCACCCTATGACAGGCTGGTACCCTACAATTTATTTAACCTGTCCCATGTACAAAAACAATCGCTACATTATGGTGTAGGTACTTACCATGGCATGGTTCTCCCTAGCATCCATTAGAAATAAATTTAGCAATTCATTTAAATTTTCAGTCAATTCTTTTTCTTTTATTTATGTGCATATTATTATAAATTCTAATAAAATACCCGACGTCGGTTTAAACATAAAAAGTTTTCTTCTCTTTAGTTTTTGTCTTATTCATTTGCCAATTTTAAATGAAATAGGGTTAAATAATAATAACAGTAAGTATGACGACGTTGATTTAGTTTACAAATGTATGTTTGTATATAGTAATAAAAAAAAATAAAATAAATTGTTAAATTTCTGCAACTTTTCTTTCTATTAATTGTTTATTATTTTCTTTTCAAATAAGAGAGTTTATGGTATAAAAAAAATCGAATTTAAAGAAAATAGCCAAGAAGTTTTGTATTGATAACAAAAAAATTGAAAATTATCGTAGTACTTGTATGCATAATTTATAGTTGCATCAAATTTGGAAATATTTATTGTTTGAGCACTCTCTTATTTGAATGATGAAAGCAAAGTAACAGAAAAGCATGTATGTACATATAGGTTTGTATGCGTCTCTTTATACATATTTATGGATGAGTTTTAGATAAGGTCGTTTTCGTTTAGACCATAAAATAAGCACAGAAAATCACTTAAAACTACTTACAAATAACTCGGCAATTATAATGTTTACGGTTGAATACGAATTTTTTTGCAGCTAAGCTGTGTTTAATGCGGCATTTATAGTTTTGCGTTTGTATTTGTTAGAGATGAAATTCCGTTGACTTTGCAGCAGGAGATTTAATGTTTAGGATGATGAAAGTGATGAGGATAAGCCCGTCAGCTGTTGTTTTAACCAATTTTGAAGTTTTGTTACGTGATAATCACAAGGCAATCTAAATTTCGCATTCACATCTCTTCCATCATAAGGCAAATTTGGCTTTAGCCATTTATTCTCTTCTAATGAAGTTTATTCAAACTTTACAATATATTGAGGGTAATTGTTCAGTGGTTTAGTTGATCTGATTTGGATTATTCGAGTGAATCCAAGGTTGAAACTTTATTCGTGCAAACTTTGCTTTATTTAATTTTGTTAATATAATTTCCTTGTTTTTTTTTTACAAGAATTAAGCATAAAATAGTCAAGAAAGAAATCATAACTAAAGTCGCAACTAATAAAACAGAAACTTTTTTTTTTTATATTAAGTTTTTATCTTTTGTTTTTGCAATACACATACTCTTAATTTGATGTTATTTTAGCCATTAGTTGTTACTATATAATTTAAACATTTTTCTTAACTGTTTGCTCAGTTTCTTTTTTTTTTTTATTTTTCCATAATGTTAATTTTCTTTACACAATTGTAACCCTTTTTACTTTAGTATTCGTTTGGTAAGCGTACAACTTTTCACACACAAAAAAAAATCAAAACCTTTGTGTTTTTGACCGAATAACTTCACTGTAAATTTTCTCTATTTGTTCTTTTTAGAAAAGAAGTCCTTTTTTTTTAAAGGTTTTCTTTATTTCAATTTGACAACTTTTTTTCCACCTTTTCAATCCGACTCTTCGACCGACACGATCAACTACCAAAAATCAACTAACTTTACCATGCGTAATTACCCTTCTTATACGCATTGCATTTGCAAAAAAAATTATTTTCTCTTTTTTCTTTCCATTCGCTATTGCATCATCCATGTAATAATTGTCATGAGAGAGAAAAAGAGTATATGCATGTATATATGTATGTGGGTACGTACGTACGCAAGCGAATATGAGGGATGAGCAGAACAACCGTAACTATAGTGACGGTCACCTTCAAAAAGAAATGTCAACACTAATAACCAGAGTACAGAGAGAACGAAATGACCATAAATGACAAAAAAATTCCATGCGCATTTGTTAGCGTGTTGAAACAGGTTTTTCTAACGGCAGAATCAGACCACTTTACTCAAAAAAAAAAGGTATAATGTTTTTTCTTTCTCTCTCTTTGTTTTTCTGGTGTCAAAGAATTTAACAACGAGATGAAAGTTGTTACCAACCGAAAAAAAAAACCACATACATAATTACCATGAATGCAATTGCGCAATTAGGAGAATTTAAATACATATTTATGCACAAGGGAAAGAAAACGTTTTGCATGTTTAATTGCATGGTTAAATTTATTAGGTATGGGAAAAAATTCATGGTTCAAAATAAAACGGCAAAAGGTCATTTTAAATCCGTAACATAGGATAATACATACCCACGTGGTTGGGTATTGTGCGACGAAATTCCATATTTTTTGCATCCAAACTGAGAAGGATAGTCTAGGGCTACGTTCATATGTGGTAGCGAGGTCATTGTAAACAAAATAAAATTGTTTAGTTTAAATTTTAATAGTTTTATTATATGTACATATTTTTTATAAAATAATTTTATATATTTTCATTAAAACTAAAAATCTAATTCCCTCATATATCGATCGCGTTCTTCATCTGTGTAAAATTCATCATTTATATTTAAAATGATGGCATCTCCCTCTTCATCGTCAAGGAAATTTTCGATATCCCACAAAAAGTCAAAATATTCCATCTGATTGTTGGGGATTGCAAAATTTGGGGTTGAAAAGAAATGAAAATCCTCTAACGCTGCGTCGATTAACGCATTTATGCGTGCCTGTGTATTTTCCTCTTGGCTCGAGTTCATGTTGTAATGCTTAGTGTTAATATTTAACTAAACCTAGTTTTCAGAAGAATATTCCACTAAGCCGTTTTGTACTTTTAATCCTATATTGGAAAATCCATGTTACTTATTCATCTTATCTATTTTCATCACCTAATTCAAAACAAAAAAAAAATAGGGCTTATCAACAATATTTCCATTTCCCACCCGATCGTTACTACAGTCACATTTAATTTTTTCTTTTATCAATCAAAACAAAACATTTGAATTTATTTTTTTTGTTCACAAAAATAAAATTATCTATTAAGTAAACAAATTTGAAACACCAATTCGCAGCATCTCTTCAATAAACACATATGTCACAAATCATCATTTTTCAAAGGACATAAAAAAATTAATATCTTTTGATTTTGCAATAGACTTCGCACTTTTTCTTTATTAATTTTGTAGCTTATACGTTTGTTAAATAAATTGAAATAATTTTCTTATATGTTTTGTTCTTTATATCATATTACGATGGGTTTTTGTACTTACGTGTTTTTGGTTCTAAAAAAATGTTGCATTTTTTGGTACTTACGAGTTTTTAGCATGATAATTTTTTTTTATTTCAACGCAATTTTGATTGTTTTTCATACATATTATTATCAAATTTACAACTAAACATCATTCTCCATTAAAAAATTTAAAAACAAAATCTTAATTATGAAGGAAAACTTTTACAAAACAAAATGATTTTTTTGTGTTTTTTGTGTTCATTTCAAAAAATCTGGCTTTATGAAAAAAACTTCAAAATAAGCTTAGCTATCTTCAATAAACTTTAAGTTATCAAAAAAGTCCCAGTACTCTTGAGGGATGACTTTTTTTAAGGTTTGCAAATCATTGTATTTTTTTTTCTTTATTTCCAGTGGGTTTTCATATAATGGGAGTATGGTTTTTTAATGTCATATTTTAGTTTTCTCTGTGGCGATAAAATCCATTCCTCTTTATAATTTAGTTTGAAATACATACCAGAGTTGTCGTATTTGAGGCACCTGATATCGATTACTTGAGGATCCCCAGTTTTGAGTCCAGGTCTTATAGATTTATAAAACTTTATTTGACTATAATTCTTAAAAAAATTGTGATCAATGTAATGAACATTATAAGGTTCTGGTACAGATCTTGCTTTTTTAATAACATTAACAAAGTCCATTGGAACAAAAAGTTCTTTACATTTCTTTTTTTTTCAATGAGAGCATGGACTGCGTCGCATTCCATTTGGGTATGGCCAACCGTCAAGTATTTTTGAAATAAAGTTGCATTGTACTTTATTGCAATGAGTTGCAAAGTATTTGCCAATGTGGTGTTTCGATTTTGGGCCCCACAACCGTCACTGAATAGAACAGTTGGTAAAGACAGATCAACGTAGTTTTCCAAAAAGTTGGCAACACACGAGGCAAAAACATTTGCGTCCATACCACCTTCACCTTCATGCCAAACATAGCAGTGCGTTTTCGAAGTCTTAAGATTATATATAGTGAACTGATGAACAGCAAGCTTTTGTTTGAAATAGATAGCTCCTGCTTCGATTTGGGGCACAAGTTGCACGGCTTGTACATCAAGCGTATAAACATTCCGTTCACCTTTCATTGCTTCTGTTTTGTCCTTAGCTTTTTCAGCCCTAGCTTCATCCTTTTCATTTAAATGAGCTTTGTAGGATAGTTCGTCAATATTATTTTTTTTATAAAAAACAAAGATCGCACTAATCTTTTTTTGGCTTGTACAAACCAACATTAAGAGAATGGATTACCTTTAGAAAAGTATGATACGAGGCTTTATTTTTGACGTCCTTACTCTTCATGTAATCTTCATACTTAGAGTAAATTTCTCTAATTGTCTGGTATGTTATGTCAAAATATTCTTTGTTTGAATCTTTGCGACAATAGTGGCTCTCAATTTTAGGTAAAGACAAAATGAATTTTTTTGCGCTATCGCGCTTACTTAAGACATGTTTAGCCTTGCCTTTGGATTTTTTTGTTGGAATATTGTAATTGTCATTATTTAAAACCCAGTTTCTGACCGACAATTCTTTTAAGCAGAAAGTGTTTAGGAACGTTTTTTTGCAAACAGGAAAAACTTCATCGTCAATTTTAAGACTATATTGAAAAGTAAAACGTCGGCGAGAGACATCTTCTTTTTGTTTACGCCGCTTTACCGGCACCTTTTTAACCAAACTGCTTATCAGCACTTTTCTTTGGGACCATGTCTTTCTCATCCAAAAGTTATTAAATATTTCCTGCCGTTGAAAACTCTTAAGTTCGTTGCATTTTAAATGCTTCGCTTTCTTGCATTTTTTAAGGTCACATAATGGTTGTAACTGTTTTTTTTTTCTCTTATTTTTTTGCCTGCTTTTTTACCCTTGTAACGTGGTTTTATCGTCGGCTGGGGTAACTCAGACGAGTCCAAGGTTTACTTACGGTTCCACAAACCTTAAGTGATAAGACAATGAATTTACCCTTTCTTGGGGTTGTAAATAATGTGTTCTTTATTCAATGCTTCTTAGTTTAACAATTATAATTTCACGAGGTATTGACTACGATAACTATGCTACATCGGCTTCAAAGGATTCGTCGTTGATCGTGTCGTACACGCTGGACTGCGAGGTTCGGGTAGTCGGCTATTTGATCAGCTTCGGGTATTCGGCCCTTAAACAGGTTCGGGTAATCGGCTATTTTATCAGGTTCGTTTAATCGGCTATTTAATCAAGTTCGTTTAATCGGCTAGTTAAAACAGGTTCGGGAACTCGGCTATCTGATCTTTCGTCGGGTGCGCCGTGCGTTATTTATACCTTAATTATATTACAAACTACTTTCTACTTCGCTAGTACAATATGTGGGAACAGTCAGCCGAAGCCGCTGTGAGAACAGTCAACCGGAGTCGCTGTGAGAACAGTCAGCCGAAGCCGCTGTGAGAACAGTCAGCCGAAGCCGCTGTGAGAACAGTCAGCCGAAGCCGCTGTGAGAACAGTCAGCCGAAGCCGCTGTGAGAACAGTCAACCGGAGTCGCTGTGAGAACAGTCAGCCGAAGCCGCTGTGAGAACAGTCAACCGGAGTCGCTGTGAGAACAGTCAGCCGAAGCCGCTGTGAGAACAGTCAGCCGAAGCCGCTGTGAGAACAGTCAGCCGAAGCCGCTGTGAAATTTATTCGATACTTAACCCGAAGGCTAGGTATCGTCCAAAAATGTTCAACTGAGTTACTGTCGTGAAAGCAGTCGGCTCTTCAATTATAATAATTTCCGAGACTTGTTTGGCAGGTTCTTGTCTTGTGTGAATCGCCCCGATTGTAACCAAACCTTGTCCATTCATACATATTTAAAAATAAACTAAATGAGAATCATAAATGAAAAACAAGTATACGCAAGTTATGTGTGTAACCCACACATCACATACAAACCCTCCAACAGACTCGCCTATGACAATATGCTCATAGGAATTTTGCTTGGTTCTTCTAATAAGACCACCCAAAATAGCATATCAAATTATATCAAATTTAAATAAAGCACTTTTGTTTATTAATTCAAAATACTCACAGAAACCATTTATGCAAACCATGCATAAATAGTTTATTCAATGACAACAAAACACAAACGGGAAAAATCTATGATAAGAAGTATTTATTCATAAGTATTAGTTTTAAGTAATTTTAAGTATATACAAAAATGAATAATCAAATAAAGTTTAGTTTTTAATATACACTTGAACACAACAGTAGTTTCAATAAAACTGGCGCAGTCGGTAGGATGTTTCAGTCTGAGCGACTGATGGAGGTAGTCATAGTGATGTTCCGGGTGTAAAGTTCTTTCGCCTCTTCTGTGATGGGCAAGTCGTTAGTCAGCATTTCATGTCTGAAATACTCTCTGGCTGTCTCCAGTTCTGCCGTGAAAATTGCTCGATTTCCAGGATTTTGGAGTATCTGCATATTATCTATGTTCTGGCCTCTATTTGAGGCCTTGAGATATGCGGCACACCTGATAATTAGACGGGTATTATAATTGACCCCTAGACTACTAAAATGATTGGAGTTGTAGATTCTACTAAACCTCCATGTTACTTGTGTGGGAACTTTCAAGTCTTTGCCCATTAGTGTTAATTCGGAACTCTCTCCAACAGTTCCCTTTATCATTTTTGCGCATCTTACAATGCTGTCAAGAACCTTTTTTGTGCACAGAATCTTCATACACTCACTTAGATTGACGTCCATAGCTAGGGCCGTTTGTTCCAAATGTCTTAAAACTGACATTCCAAACATTCCCACGTGAGTCAGACATGATCCATAAAATAATCCTTTGCTAGTCCTACATGGGAACAAATTATAGTCAAACTAAGGGAAGAATTCGGTGTTAAGCAATCTTTCTTTAGTCTGAGAAATGACGCAATGAATATTAATGCTCTAACTATAGAGGAACTTCATCAGAAACTAGATGAGATCCTAAATCTCATGAACACTAAATATAGCCTTAACCCTGAGGAAAACTCAATGTTTCCTCCTGCTATAAATGAAAGAATTATATTTGACATATACTTAAACTTTCTATCACTTAATATCAAAACATTGTTAATCCAAAACCATATTAGTACCATTCATTGCGCTTTTTCATACTATCTAGCAAATAACCTATTGAAAGATGTCTATATTCGAGGGAGTAAAAATAATTTAAAGAAACCTTCGAATTTTAACAGACAAAAAGATAACGGAAATTTTCCGAGAAATAATTCAAACACTTACCAGAATGACAATAGTTTTCAACATAATTCAAATCCTCATAACAGACAAAAGGATAACGGACAGTTTCCGAGAAATAATTCAAACCCTTACCAAAATGGTAATGGTGTCCAACCTAATAATTCAAACTCTCATCAAAATAGCCATAACTACCGGCGGAACAATTTTAATCAGATTAGAAATAATAATTCATACCCTGAGCCTATGGAACTGGGACACTCAAATGTGTGTGAAAATTTTCGTACACCGCCCCCGGGTCCCAGTTACCATTAGTAACTCTTACCATAAATAATACTAAAGTTAGATGCCTAATAGATTGCGGCGCAGCTACTACTTTAGGCGATTATGGGGTATTCAGGGGGCTGTCGAAAAAGAGGAAATTACAAAATCAAATCCAGTTATATCATATTACGATGGGTTTTTGTACTTACGTGTTTTTGGTTCTAAAAAAATGTTGCATTTTTTGGTACTTACGAGTTTTTAGCATGATAATTTTTTTTTATTTCAACGCAATTTTGATTGTTTTTCATACATATTATTATCAAATTTACAACTAAACATCATTCTCCATTAAAAAATTTAAAAACAAAATCTTAATTATGAAGGAAAACTTTTACAAAACAAAATGATTTTTTTGTGTTTTTTGTGTTCATTTCAAAAAATCTGGCTTTATGAAAAAAACTTCAAAATAAGCTTAGCTATCTTCAATAAACTTTAAGTTATCAAAAAAGTCCCAGTACTCTTGAGGGATGACTTTTTTTAAGGTTTGCAAATCATTGTATTTTTTTTCTTTATTTCCAGTGGGTTTTCATATAATGGGAGTATGGTTTTTTTAATGTCATATTTTAGTTTTCTCTGTGGCGATAAAATCCATTCCTCTTTATAATTTAGTTTGAAATACATACCAGAGTTGTCGTATTTGAGGCACCTGATATCGATTACTTGAGGATCCCCAGTTTTGAGTCCAGGTCTTATAGATTTATAAAACTTTATTTGACTATAATTCTTAAAAAAATTGTGATCAATGTAATGAACATTATAAGGTTCTGGTACAGATCTTGCTTTTTTAATAACATTAACAAAGTCCATTGGAACAAAAAGTTCTTTACATTTCTTTTTTTTTCAATGAGAGCATGGACTGCGTCGCATTCCATTTGGGTATGGCCAACCGTCAAGTATTTTTGAAATAAAGTTGCATTGTACTTTATTGCAATGAGTTGCAAAGTATTTGCCAATGTGGTGTTTCGATTTTGGGCCCCACAACCGTCACTGAATAGAACAGTTGGTAAAGACAGATCAACGTAGTTTTCCAAAAAGTTGGCAACACACGAGGCAAAAACATTTGCGTCCATACCACCTTCACCTTCATGCCAAACATAGCAGTGCGTTTTCGAAGTCTTAAGATTAAATATAGTGAACTGATGAACAGCAAGCTTTTGTTTGAAATAGATAGCTCCTGCTTCGATTTGGGGCACAAGTTGCACGGCTTGTACATCAAGCGTATAAACATTCCGTTCACCTTTCATTGCTTCTGTTTTGTCCTTAGCTTTTTCAGCCCTAGCTTCATCCTTTTCATTTAAATGAGCTTTGTAGGATAGTTCGTCAATATTATTTTTTTTATAAAAAACAAAGATCGCACTAATCTTTTTTTGGCTTGTACAAACCAACATTAAGAGAATGGATTACCTTTAGAAAAGTATGATACGAGGCTTTATTTTTGACGTCCTTACTCTTCATGTAATCTTCATACTTAGAGTAAATTTCTCTAATTGTCTGGTATGTTATGTCAAAATATTCTTTGTTTGAATCTTTGCGACAATAGTGGCTCTCAATTTTAGGTAAAGACAAAATGAATTTTTTTGCGCTATCGCGCTTACTTAAGACATGTTTAGCCTTGCCTTTGGATTTTTTTGTTGGAATATTGTAATTGTCATTATTTAAAACCCAGTTTCTGACCGACCATTCTTTTAAGCAGAAAGTGTTTAGGAACGTTTTTTTGCAAACAGGAAAAACTTCATCGTCAATTTTAAGACTATATTGAAAAGTAAAACGTCGGCGAGAGACATCTTCTTTTTGTTTACGCCGCTTTACCGGCACCTTTTTAACCAAACTGCTTATCAGCACTTTTCTTTGGGACCATGTCTTTCTCATCCAAAAGTTATTAAATATTTCCTGCCGTTGAAAACTCTTAAGTTCGTTGCATTTTAAATGCTTCGCTTTCTTGCATTTTTTAAGGTCACATAATGGTTGTAACTGTTTTTTTTCTCTTATTTTTTTGCCTGCTTTTTTACCCTTGTAACGTGGTTTTATCGTCGGCTGGGGTAACTCAGACGAGTCCAAGGTTTACTTACGGTTCCACAAACCTTAAGTGATAAGACAATGAATTTACCCTTTCTTGGGGTTGTAAATAATGTGTTCTTTATTCAATGCTTCTTAGTTTAACAATTATAATTTCACGAGGTATTGACTACGATAACTATGCTACATCGGCTTCAAAGGATTCGTCGTTGATCGTGTCGTACACGCTGGACTGCGAGGTTCGGGTAGTCGGCTATTTGATCAGCTTCGGGTATTCGGCCCTTAAACAGGTTCGGGTAATCGGCTATTTTATCAGGTTCGTTTAATCGGCTATTTAATCAAGTTCGTTTAATCGGCTAGTTCAAACAGGTTCGGGAACTCGGCTATCTGATCTTTCGTCGGGTGCGCCGTGCGTTATTTATACCTTAATTATATTACAAACTACTTTCTACTTCGCTAGTACAATATGTGGGGACAGTCAGCCGAAGCCGCTGTGAGAACAGTCAACCGGAGTCGCTGTGAGAACAGTCAGCCGAAGCCGCTGTGAGAACAGTCAGCCGAAGCCGCTGTGAGAACAGTCAGCCGAAGCCGCTGTGAGAACAGTCAACCGGAGTCGCTGTGAGAACAGTCAGCCGAAGCCGCTGTGAGAACAGTCAGCCGAAGCCGCTGTGAAATTTATTCGATACTTAACCCGAAGGCTAGGTATCGTCCAAAAATGTTCAACTGAGTTACTGTCGTGAAAGCAGTCGGCTCTTCAATTATAATAATTTCCGAGACTTGTTTGGCAGGTTCTTGTCTTGTGTGAATCGCCCCGATTGTAACCAAACCTTGTCCATTCATACATATTTAAAAATAAACTAAATGAGAATCATAAATGAAAAACAAGTATACGCAAGTTATGTGTGTAACCCACACATCACATACAAACCCTCCAACAGACTCGCCTATGACAATATGCTCATAATAATTTTGCTTGGTTCTTCTAATAAGACCACCCAAAATAGCATATCAAATTATATCAAATTTAAATAAAGCACTTTTGTTTATTAATTCAAAATACTCACAGAAACCATTTATGCAAACCATGCATAAATAGTTTATTCAATGACAACAAAACACAAACGGGAAAAATCTATGATAAGAAGTATTTATTCATAAGTATTAGTTTTAAGTAATTTTAAGTATATACAAAAATGAATAATCAAATAAAGTTCAGTTTTTAATATACACTTGAACACAACAGTAGTTTCAATAAAACTCGCAATGGCATGAGTGTATGTGGTTGTTACATAAGGTGCGTTCAGTGTTGTTTATACTTAAAAGTTACCATAGGTCTGTTCAGTGTTATTTCCTAACAATATGTAAATGATAATTAAATAAAAAATGGTTTACAATAAAAATAAACTTAACATACTACTAAATTCATATGAACGTGAAAATATAACACCGGGGTATTATATTTCCACGTTACAATAGCATTACTGCTCACGAATTATGTTGGCTTTAATAGAACCATCCTCGAAACTTCCTTAGTTGGTAGAACATTGATGGAAGACAAAGGTATAAACGGATTTGAAACAAGCCACTGCTTCTTAGTCTTAGAGTAGCGTATGGCTGAAATCTCCTCATCTTCTATAGTATTAAACCAATCACGAGAGCTAAATTCAAAAAGTCCTGAGATTGAGGACCAAGTTAACTCTCCAGTTTTAACGAACCCCTTAAGATCACTTTGTTTTATAGGAAAATACATGTCTTCTGACAAATATATTTCCTGTAAAGTGTGACTAACCGCCTCGTTCTCGACATCTGCTAACTCGTCTGAAGTTATCAAATGATCATCTTCTGAAAATGGATCTTCATTCTCTGACTCCGACTCATCATGGCCAATCGATTCTGGATTAGCGGTGGTTGGCTCAGCCGATTTTATGATGACATTAGGATTCAAAGCAGTGGTAAAAACTGCTGGCGACAGAATCAATTTTGATTCAGCCTCTAAACTTATCTTCTTTGCTTCATGTGGGTTCACATGGAGCTTAGATCCTTTCTTGTTCTCCCGGTTCTGATTTTTACCTGAAGTTTGAGGTACATCATCTCCTTTCCTTACGTTTTTATCTAAACCACCTCTCTTATTTTTGGATTCACCATCTACCATTCGTCTATTCCTATTAGAATCACGATTCTTAAGTTCCTCGCGATTCAATAAAGTAAACATATCGTTAGACTCAACTATTCCAATACGTTGAACACTAGCGATAAACACTACATCTGATCTATTCTCAAGCTTACCTAAACGGTAAGATCCTGGAACATACACACGTGAGACATGTGCATCCAATCTACCTTCCCAGAATGCATCGTAATTTAACTCCAATCTGGTATCCGGCATAATAAACCGGTTTCCACTTCCCGTAACAAACACAAAACGTGAAACGCCTTGCATCCTATCAATTTCATCTTTGGATGAGATAGTGAGTGATGATATATGTCTCTCACCTTTACCCCAACCATATACACTTACTAACGCATATCTTAACATATTTTCCTCTTTTCCAATAACGCAAATTTTTGTAATTGCAAGCCTTTTGTTAGAATCTTCATCCTGTGAAGTCTTAACCATGCTACGTTTACTTTTGCCATTCGATGCCATCTTTATCCTTTTCTATCTCAAATTCAATTCGATTCTGATCAAAACTCAAATTCTACACTTTGAGAAATAAAGCTATTTTATAAACAACTTGTTTGCTGCAATATTCCTTTCCTGTCATTCTAGCTTTTTTAATTCTGTTTCTTTCCCATTTATTTGGTTCACTCTGACCTTTGTTTCTATTGGTTTTGGTTACAATCCCTGTGGATGTATCCAGCTGAGCACCGAAGCAATCTACTTCACTGTCACTAAAATACAGGTCGTTGGAAGTAGCAAAATCATCAAAATCAACATCATAGTCTTGTTGTGGACATTCGTTGCTTATCGCCCCACAAACCGTCCAGTTTTTTCATCTAAAATATAATTTTTATCGTCCGCAAAATCTGACTTTTCGTCATATTCAAGCACTGTTGAATTGTTTATAAAAAGTCCACTTATTTCATCAAGAACTTTGCCATCCATTATGAACTGTATGAAAACAAAGGAACAAAAATACTGGTTTCAGGTCCGCAATGTAATCAGATAACAAAAGTCTTAACAACTTACCTTATTCGATCAATGAAGAAATTTATGAACAAAATTGTATTTTTAAACGATGTCACTAGATCAATGCCCACTTACAACTGATCAAATTAGCAAAAACGTTTAGGTAGAAAGAATTTAATCAGCGCAAGACGTAAATATAACAGAAGCAAAAAACTAAGAATAACTGATAATAATTCTCTTTCTTTGCTCAAGTTGCTTGAAAAATGAAGGTACAGTAAAATGCTGTACTGGCAGTGAAAAGAGAGATGTGATCGTAATCACAGTGTCGGATCTAGGAGTTGCAAAGCTGTGCAGGCGCTCAGGCTTACGAGCTTAGCTTTGAAAAAAAAAACTAAATCCTTTTTCTAAATCCTTTAAACATTTAAAGACAAAAAACAGAACTAAAAATAAAAAAGCTTCTTTACTTTTTTCTGTGAGTGTTTTAAAAACATTTAAAAAAGGCCCTCCAGACCAGAACACCCCCTTAAATATTTTGTTCTATTGAAAAATAGATTTCACCATTCCCCTCTTTACGAACAATATTTTTCATATCATTTAAACTAATAGGACCCTGTTATTAAAATTCTAAAATATTTAAATTAAATAAAAAATAAGATAAGTAAATTCAATAATATTTCAATTTTTGATTATAAATATCAATTAAAAATGTGAGACTTTAAATTAAATATTGTAAACTTTGTTCATATACTCAGAAAATATTTATATAAAAAATTTATTCACTCTAGCTAAAAAATTTTTATTGTACTTACGAGTTTTGCGCATTAACATATAAAATTAGTTGGAGATACGAGGTTCTTGAATTGTCCTTAAAAAAAAATTTTTCTCACAAAGTCATAAAGATCTCTTCATAACTAAGTTGCAAACGTGTTTTTTTGTTAAAAAATATAAGAACATCAATTTCGTCAAAATGTCACTTACGTGTTTATTGAAGAGATGCAATTCCGTCTGTGTTTACTGGAAAGTCACTGTCTACTAAGTAAAATTTATGTTTTAAGCAATGTTCTCCAAGTACCGCTTCTAACACATTAATTGCCATGGCTACACGTTTTCGTGCGACACCTAATCCTTCGGAAAAAAAGTATAAAAAAGATACAAAAATATTAAAATTAGGATATGATAATTTCAATTTACATTAATTTTTTAGATGTGCATATTTTGGAAAGCAATTAATGCACAATTGGGGAGTGTTGGGGCATTGCGGACAGTACGTAGTTGTCCTTTTGATATTCTGTCTTGCTTCCTTTCGAATAAATTTTCGTTTTGCTTCAGCGTAGCATGGAATGTTCGTATATTAATGTTTTTATTCGTAGCTGCTTTATACACAGTAAAGGCATTTACCACGGAAAGTCCGAGTAAAAGTTCATTTCCCAGCTTTCGATACCATTTTAAGAAGCCATTTGGTCGGAAAGATCAATGCCTGATTTCCCCTTATTATATTCTAGCACAGCCAATGGCTTTTCTGTTGCTCGTCTGTTACGTCTCGCACCTCGACTAGTTGAAGGCTCTTCAGGATTACGTGCTCCATCTGTTGTGGATACCATTATCGGGGTATGTTTCGTAGATAGCATTCTGACGTCGCGTTTGTCTTTCCACTTCAGAACAACTATACCATTGGGATTAATAAAAGTTAATTAGCCAGTTTAAATGTATATCGTTCTTTGTCCAAAGTATTAGTTTTTAAATATTAATATTTTTTCTAGTTCAGTGAACTGAGTGCCTTTTATGTTATGTTCTTCCTCCTTTGTGATTTTATTATCAGAAATTTTTTCTTGATGCAAAATAATATTCACCATGTGGCTCCACCAGAAGAAGACTAATTTCCAAGAAAATCCAAATAATTTCCAGAGAATCTTGACGTTTATTAACGAATTTCAGATAAAGATTATTAATTTAAATGTTACTTATAAACCAGTGATCGAAGAAATAAAAGTTCCAAATGATCCTAGATAATTCCATCCTTGTTCAATTATAGAGTTCAATTTAGATTTCCCAAATTTTTCGAAGTCTTCCGGAGTCATCAAATTTCCTACATTTAAATTGTTTGACAACTGACCTTTCCCTGAGATGGCTCTTGCTACTTGACTCGTTATAGCTTCTGCTCTTACTGAGGATAAGATAATTTTGTCAATCTTGTCTAAATCTTCTTGAGTATAAATCCCTGTAGTAGCTAAGTGATTTAATTCTGTAAATTGCCAATCGGTGTTGTCTGTAATCTTCATGGTTGTCGGTTCAGTAGTTATTGAGAGTCCAAAAGGACTTATCTGATACCATGTTTCTTGAAATTTCTATTTTACAGGTAGTATTTAATGATAAAAGTCTACTTCTAGGAGACATAAAGTATAATTTGTTGTTTCTCTTAACTGGAATTTCTTGATAACTAGCACTCATTTGGGATATTAGTGTAATTTACTGATACTGCTTCACACTTCATTATGTAAACAACTTCTCCTCTAACTGATGCAGTGTACCCTTCTTCATTGAAATATTGGTATGCAAAGTCATGAGGAGAATACATTGCAGATGATAATATTGAATGAATTAGTTTTGTTTCGGATAAACATTTTGAAAACATAAATTTTTTGTATAATGACTCTATTTATTCTTTTATGTGATTTGTAGTATAAACTAATTTTGAATTAATATATGTATGTCATAAGACTGATATTTTCCCAATAATTGAATCTAGTTTTACACTCAGATAAAAGTGAAAACAAAGATTGGGTTTTTGGAAGGGAAGCCGCTCTATCAAATCTATACTCTAAATTTACGTATTAGAGTCCTTGATCTGATTTCCCGACTTGAACGACTAGAACCTCGATTTTAGATTCGATATCGTCAGATCGCAATACATGATTACGATGGGAAGCAGGTAGTTTAAAACCTACTTTTGGTAGCAGAGAGGATGCGCCCGTATCTACTATACCAGCTAATTGGTCTCTTCCTCCTTTAGCTGATGTGGTGTCAGTGTAGTCCTGAACCGATATTGATATTAGGTGTCGACGGAACATGAAACCTTGGGTTTCGTAGACATGATACAGAACAAAGTAGAATAATGATATAAATATTAAAATTATGAAAACGGTTATTGAAACAACCGAATTATGTACACTGTTAATACTTTGATCCGATGTGGTGCAATTTAACGTTCTATCTGTTAGAGTATCGATAAATTGACAGGTAATATACATATATACTATATGATATTAGGATTTTAATAATATGCTTATATTATTAAAATAGTTGTGTGTGTGGGTGGGTGGGTGAATATATTGTAAAGTTAAGTGTTCAAATTTAAAAATGTAATATTTTGTGACTGGCAGAGTTTGCCACTAGTCACACTATTTACTTTTGCCAGTCTCTATGGTTAGAGGGCAAAAGGAGATTTACAATTATTTAAAAACACAAGGCAGATGTTGCCGATTTGTAGTTCAAACAAAATCTGGTTTATTCTGGGCAGTGCGCCCCTTTATATACAAAATTTAACTTAGTCTAATTTCTTATTCTATTTCCCCTTATTGGTTTCATAACCAATCATAATTTAGTTTGGGAAATTGAGTTTAAAATTTAGTCACTCAATTTTCCAAACTGCACATGTTGCACTTTTAACAAATCAATGTTCATTGATTTGTTTGTATTGACTGCATGTGTGGTTTCAAGTTGTTTTATTTATTATGACTGGTTATTTATTAGGGTGGCCCATCTTCATGTGGTAAAGTGTATTAGGGTACACTACAATATAATAAAATTATAAAATCTGAAAGGTTGGTTGGTTGTGTGAGAACTTCTCAACTGCATTCATTATAAATAAATTTACCATTTTTTGTTATTCATTTTATTTGTATTAGAATACATTTTATTTACTGAAATAAGAAAATAAATAAATAAATAAAAAAAAGGGAAAAATTTTTGATTTTTACTATTCTTCTTTATTATACATTAATTTATAATTATAAATTAAATTTACAACATTTATTTTTCGTAAAAAATATATTGAACATCTGCATGGAGTAGGCCCTTCTTCACAATACGAGCTGTACCATGGGCAGCATTGGAAATGTGGCTCCCCATCATCACTTTCAGCAACGCCGAAGTCTTCATTTTCATCCAGCATCGGAATGAAATTTATTATACACTCTCTGTGCTCATGTAATAAAACCTCCTCAAATGTTTTTAAAAAATTTGTTAAAAATTCTTTTAAAGCACACATTTTTGAGTTGTATCCGCTTGGCGTCCTACTTGTTAATGTTTCTCGTTTTTAAATTTCTAGTTATTATTTCACAACATTTTACTTAATAACTAGAGTGAAAGAGAAAACTATATTAAATTTCTCAATGCTATTCGGTTTACTTAATAACTAGAGTGAAAGAGAAAACTATATTAAATTCCTCAATGCTATTCGGTTTACTTAATAACTAGAGTGAAAGAGAAAACTATATTAAATTTCTCAATGCTATTCGGTAATTTGTTCTATATTGATTCTTATTTATTTGCTAGTGTTATTCCATATTTATTTATTTATATCGATTTCTTTCTTAAAAAAATAGGGAAGAAATGTATGTCTTCGTCTCATTTATTCACATGATTAATATTTAGTTAAGCTCTTTTCAATTTAGGTTTTAATCTCAGTTGAAAAAAAGAAACTAACGTGATCGGTTGTGAAAAATGGATCCCTCGAAAAACTTAGTATCCAAATTTAATACTCTGAGCTACAGCAAATCCTTAATTCACATTAAGGATCTTGTGATATCTTCTAAACACATTATTATGAATGCAAGTAGAGTTAAAACAAAGTATGGAAACTCAATAAAAGTTGAGCTTGAGGAGAATATATTGTTTTTGCCATATCGCTACAATACGCTAACTGACGAAGATTTGAAGAATTTATCATCTGGATCGTATCTTATATCCAGGGAAGGGGAGAAAAACTTGCGATTGAAGCCATTTGAGGAGGGTGATATCTTTGAAGCCAATTCTAGATATCCCATATACGCAAACTTTAACAGTTTTTAAATTATATTTTAACGATAAAAATAATAATAATATGTACCTTAAAATAATTAAATAAAAAACATTGTTTTTCTTTTTAAAATAATTTCAATTGTTTTATTTATTAATTTCTTTTTCAGTTATTTTATATAAAAATTCAAGACATAAATGTCCACAATTAAATGAATCATAGTTTTGATGTTGATTGTAGTTATATTTTATATTTCCTCCTAGGTACTCAACTAGTTCCAATGGTGGTTGTAAATTTCCAAAACTATCATAATATTCTATTTGTTTATTGTTTTTATAGTAAGCTACCCAATGTGTACCACTACCGATTGTAGAATCCAAATTAATTACTACACATTCAATATTTCTGGCATGTTTTGGTATTGCGTCTAACATGAAAATTCCTCTAAAATGTGGAATATTTTTTGAGAATTTTCGTATATCAATATCAGTCAATGGCCTTTTGGGTAGCTTGTTTAGAAGTTTTTTGCTATTTCTTCATAAGTTAATCCATATCCTTTCTTATATGGTTTGAGGTAAAGTCCTTTACCCATTGCTATTGCTTCCATATTCTTATTGTGTCTAGTCGCTTCATCAAGTTGGAGTTTAGCATTCTTTGCTGCATTAACTGCTTTTGCTATGTTAGCACCTCCACTCGATAGGGTACCAATTACACCTAAAGCTGTTAATATTGGTATTAATGGTAAAACACCAACAACTTTTGGAACACGTATTACACGTGGTACTACAATTTCAGATTTCCTCCCCTTTAAGGATTTCTTAATGGTTTTGCGTGCAATCTTAATAGCACTATTAAGATCTGTTGGTTTTTCTTTTCTTAAAATTTTTGTTGTTGCTTTTAGCGTTGAATTGAACAGTTTTCTTCCATTAACTTTTTTTGATTTTGATTTTCTATTAATATGATTTTGCTTAGTCATACCCATACCGAATTTAGTTTTTGCCTTCATTGCGTTAGTAACCAAATATGCAAACGATTTTTCTGGAAGACTGATATTTTTTGAAAGTACTCGTTCCCAAGCTCTATTCTCAAGAATTTTATCAGCTTGATGTCTAATATTTAAATCTTTACTTTTTGAATAAGCAATATCGTGTTCTTTGCATGCAGCGTCTAATAGATTAATTCCTTTATCACCTCGTTCTAAACGTATTTGTAATTTCGTTCCAGGACCACAATATTGATAACCAGGAAGATGTAGTTCAAAAGGAAGTGAATTTACCAATTTATTAATTAAACCTCCTCCTCTGACGGTTTTATTACAATTAACCTTGTTGTTAAAGCGAATAACCATTTAATTTGATTTTATTCTATAAGAAAAACAGAATATTTTATTATTTCATTCAGTTCTAAAGATGCGTTTAATAAAACAACATAAAAATATTTTTGTTCGTAATACGGATTCTTCAACAAATATAAATTCAAAAAGAAGACATAGTTCTATATTACCGAATTCTATTCGTGCGCTTATTGTAGGTCCTTCAAATTGTGGAAAGACTAACGTTATGATAAGCTTATTAGAGAGTCCTAATGGACTGAAATTTGAAAACATCTATTTATACTCAAAATCACTTTTCCAACCAAAGTATGAATATTTAAAAAAATTAATATCGCCAATTAAAGGAATGGGGTTTTATACGTTTTCAGATAATGATTCTGTAAAACCTCCTGATGAAGCACAAAACAATTCAATTATGATATTCGATGATGTTGCATGTGAAAAACAAAACAATATACGTGCA